>OZ038315.1:21211947-21264447 GCA_964035775.1 Osedax frankpressi | reverse complement strand
TGCATCTAATTTATCAAATTATTACATTATATATATTGCACATCTATTTTACTACTAAATAAGCTACACGATTATAAGGTACCGTATATTAAATGAATATAAAATATCATAAATTTAGCACATCACCACAACACTTACTATTAGACTAATATCTCTGTAACGTTGTCTTGGTGTAAATATTGTAATCATTTGTAACAAATAATATCAAGTGTGGCATTCGTTAATAAATATGAATATTTGAATTTAATTACTTCTAGTATATTTATTAGAAGTATCTATTAATTTATGTATTAGAAGTATCTATTAATATTAGTATCGGGTAAACGTAGTAGGAATTCATACTGTTTATGAAAATGTAATGCGTTTTAGGAATTATCACATTTTTGCGAAATATGATGATAATTATTTATTAAAATAATAATATAAACTTTGTATTTATAATTGAAAGTAATTAAAAGTGATTTCATGTACACAATAAGAGTAATTTGCTTATTAATATTAGTGTTAGTATAATACATGTGGAATAATATCGTTAATATAATTATATAAATTATATTGATATAATAAAAAAAATTAATATAAATTAATAATAATTATTAAAATGTATTACTTTTACCTATTCAATATTTATATATGATATCTCATATTTATTATATATATATATATATATCTAATAATATATACGAATACTAATAATGCATTAGTAAAAGACTGAGGACAGATGTCAGTTACGAAGGTGAGAAATTTGATGTTTGGCCCACATGGTGTTATACGGACAAAGCAATGAAGACTTGGGGAGAATGTAAAGATAAAACTCTAAGTCAGATTAAAAGAATAAAATAAATCTAGTAACAAATCTATTTATAAACCACCATTTTATTATATCCGGTATGCATAATAATATTAACAACTGATAATATAATACATATTTAGTGATTATACTGTTTACTATATCTAGTTTTCTTGGCATGTTTATCTACGACCTCTACATATCTGAAATAGAATTCGAAGACATCTGGTGTAGTTACTGCGAGAACGGGTTGTGCGTGGAGAAGGATAATAAGGTGACATGTCTGTGTTACGGAGGCTGGGTGGGCCGTTACTGCGAAGGTGAGTTGCGCATTGCAAATTATAACGATTTAGATAACAATGCTGCGATGTATACATTGTTAGTATGAAGGGACTGATAAGTAATTCGTAATATATAAATGTTGTGTGATGTATTGAACTATAAAACCATTAGTAATTATTGTATTCGGTGATATTTTTAGAACGTTCCTTCTATGGTTCGTTTATTGAAATCCTTAGATTTTATGTAGTAGGCGAAAAAGTCGTTTTAAGGCAAAAAATTTTTTTTACAAAATACATATATTAATTTAGAAGATTAAAAAATAATATAACGAAATAGAGAGAGTAGTCATTTGCATTATATCAGTGCTTTCAAATCATCAGACGTGGATCGCTGTTTCTCGGACAAAGAGTCCAAGGATGAGTATGACGGCTACTGCTCAAATAAAGGAATCTGCGACCCTGCGATGCTGGACGAGGCTCGTTGTACCTGTAAGATAGGCTATTCTGGAGACACATGTGAAAGTTTGTAATAAAAGTGTATTGAGTAGCGATGGTAAAAATATGTCCTGAGTAGTTTATAGTACAGTTTGTTGAGTAGTAAAAGTTAAGGTTGTTTTGTGGTGATAGCATTACTTAGCTCTACACGTTTCCTGCAAACTAATTTACTCGTATTCTCTTTCGAAACCTATTACTAAACTACATATTCCCCGCCTAATTTACTATGATAAACCATCATCTTAACCACATCCCATTCATTTATTTAACCTCATCTATTTCATCAATATATACTTCTTATCTCGTGTTCTCAGAATTTGATCCTTGCTCTCTGAATCTCTGTAACATCGATAATACTAAGAAATGTACTCGTAATAAGAATGATTTTATTTGTGTTTGCAAACCCGGCTTCACTTCAAAACTTTGCCTCGGTGAGTATTAATCTAGGCCGTAGTACGATTTAGTGGCCGGATACTATATAAATCCTATAAATAAATTATTAATATATATTTATATATATTTATGTATAAATATATGTAATTCATTAATTTATATACTTTTAATCTGTCTATAATTCTTATATTTCTTAATAAACCTAAATAATATTCATACTCCTAACTATAGTTATGAGTACATATACTGATAAATATACTTATAAATATACTGATAAATATACTGATAAATATACTTATAAATATACTGATAAATATACTGATAAATATACTGATAAATATACTGATAAATATACTGATAAATATACTGATAAATATACTGATAAATATACTGATAAATATACTGATAAATATACTGATAAATATACTGATAAATATACTGATAAATATACTGATAAATATACTGATAAATATACTGATAAATATACTGATAAATATACTGATAAATATACTGATAAATATACTGATAAATATACTTATAAATATACTGATAAATATACTGATAAATATACTGATAAATATACTGATAAATATACTGATAAATATACTGATAAATATACTGATAAATATACTGATAAATATACTGATAAATATACTGATAAATATACTGATAAATATACTGATAAATATACTGATAAATATACTGATAAATATACTGATAAATATACTGATAAATATACTGATAAATATACTGATAAATATACTGATAAATATACTGATAAATATACTGATAAATATACTGATAAATATACTGATAAATATACTGATAAATATACTGATAAATATACTGATAAATATACTGATAAATATACTGATAAATATACTGATAAATATACTGATAAATATACTGATAAATATACTGATAAATATACTGATAAATATACTGATAAATATACTGATAAATATACTGATAAATATACTGATAAATATACTGATAAATATACTGATAAATATACTGATAAATATACTGATAAATATACTGATAAATATACTGATAAATATACTGATAAATATACTGATAAATATACTGATAAATATACTGATAAATATACTGATAAATATACTGATAAATATACTGATAAATATACTGATAAATATACTGATAAATATACTGATAAATATACTGATAAATATACTGATAAATATACTGATAAATATACTGATAAATATACTGATAAATATACTGATAAATATACTGATAAATATACTGATAAATATACTGATAAATATACTGATAAATATACTGATAAATATACTGATAAATATACTGATAAATATACTGATAAATATACTGATAAATATACTGATAAATATACTGATAAATATACTGATAAATATACTGATAAATATACTGATAAATATACTGATAAATATACTGATAAATATACTGATAAATATACTGATAAATATACTGATAAATATACTGATAAATATACTGATAAATATACTGATAAATATACTGATAAATATACTGATAAATATACTGATAAATATACTGATAAATATACTGATAAATATACTGATAAATATACTGATAAATATACTGATAAATATACTGATAAATATACTGATAAATATACTGATAAATATACTGATAAATATACTGATAAATATACTGATAAATATACTGATAAATATACTGATAAATATACTGATAAATATACTGATAAATATACTGATAAATATACTGATAAATATACTGATAAATATACTGATAAATATACTGATAAATATACTGATAAATATACTGATAAATATACTGATAAATATACTGATAAATATACTGATAAATATACTGATAAATATACTGATAAATATACTGATAAATATACTGATAAATATACTGATAAATATACTGATAAATATACTGATAAATATACTGATAAATATACTGATAAATATACTGATAAATATACTGATAAATATACTGATAAATATACTGATAAATATACTGATAAATATACTGATAAATATACTGATAAATATACTGATAAATATACTGATAAATATACTGATAAATATACTGATAAATATACTGATAAATATACTGATAAATATACTGATAAATATACTGATAAATATACTGATAAATATACTGATAAATATACTGATAAATATACTGATACTTATACTGATAAATATATTTAATTTTGAAAATTATATTAAACTATTTTTCAAATGGAGTTAACGTATATGTGTGAAAAGGTACAATTAATAATACATTTGGTTGATAATATCAATTTAATGAATAAGAATATATTTTAGTTGAATACTTGATTGGACGTAAACTAATCTGTTATAGAAATAATAGAAGAAGAGTGATTATGTAACCCATTGATGAATAGTAAGAGAGTATGTATTATTGTACAATGTACATTGTACATAGTTTTAAAAGTTGATGAACCTCAGTTTCAATAAATGATCTTCCTTTGCTTGAATTTTAAAATCATCGACATATCACTTAAGATTATAAATGAATGATATGATATATTAAAAAATATTACTTAAGTGCAATTGCTTCAATAGTACCATTGATAATATTATTTGGATTAGATTGGGAAGAAATCACAATTTTTGTTTAAAACAAATAATGCTTTTTATATTCTTCTAAATATTTAAATTTTGAATATAAAGTTATAGGTTTTAAATATTAATACATGGCATATATCAATAGCAGTATGCATTTAGTTTTATGAGTATGGGGAATTTAAATTAATCTATTCTTTTTGTATTCCCATTAAATGATAATTCTAAATATCGAGTCTATTTAGTTAATGATTTAAAATTTTGTTAACGATCTTTTCTGTTAAATGTAATATATAAATTTATTCAAAGTAATAATTATTATGATCAAACGAAATTGTATGTGTAATTATGATGTAATTACTAAAAAATATATTATCTATTGCATTTTTTTACAGAATATAATGTTAAATATATAGATATCTATATCATCGATTATTATCAGATACATAGCTCATGGTGATAATATATATATATATATATATATATATATATATATATATACATAGCTATATATATATATATATATATATATATATATATATAATATAGTCTGCATTCTCCAATATTATTTACGTAATACATAACTCAAAGTACTTTATTTCGCAGTTAACAAGGCATGTTTCAACAACCCCTGCGAGAACGGAGGCACTTGCTCTACGTACCGCGATATCGTCTCTTCAACTCCGGCTACGGGTACCACAGACACGCCCATTATAGATTACCTGGACGCCGATTCTCAGCAAATCGAATTCGAGAAGTGTACGTGCACCAAAGATTACGTGGGTTTTTTCTGCGAGGGTTAGTTCTTGTAATCAAACAATAATGTAGTTTAGATTTCAAATTTATTAATCTCTCTCGTTCATCAATTAGTATATATCGTTTCAAAGCGTATATGTTATTATATATTGTATAATGATCGAGGTAATAATTGAATGTTGTGAATGAATGTTATGACAATATTATTCAAATAGTAATAATATGTATTATATATTTAATCAATATGAAATAACGTTCAAGATCTACGTAATTGAAATTATATTCATATCCATAACGATATGATCAATAACTGCTTGTCAATAATCTATTTCGCAAAGTACAATACACATTATTTATATATATATATATCTAAAATACATTTTTATTTGCAATAATACATCAAAGGATTTACAGAATAATTACATCAATATGGTTGCTAGGATTCCTTAAGTTAAATGTAGCGTGTCTGAATATAAGTGCAATATATTACGAGACAGTTTTTATTATCAAACTACAACATAATTGTTGACCCATTTGTATATATATATATATATTGGTGTGTATATATAAATATTTATATAAATATAATTATTCACTGTATAAATAGACAATAGCTTTTTAAATGTATCATAAATTAAACATAAGTTTTTAATGTAATTGTATAAATATACCAATACAAATGCCATATAATTGTATTGGTGTAATTGCATACTAGTAGCATTGGTGTATACTAAATTTAAATTGACACCAATGAATTTAGTTGAACTTGAAAAATTATGCAATTAGAATAAATTTAAATTTCCATTATAAGTATACTTGTAATTTGATTCATAAAAAATCAATGTTTCTATACATACTTATAATTGTTTTAGAAGTGGTAGCGTGTCCATCCGATAAGAGCAAAGGAAAGTGCAAGAACGGAGCAATTTGTTTATCAGATGACTACGGAAATCCCAAGTGTAACTGTACATTTGGATATAGAGGAATATTCTGTGAAAGTTAGTGAATTATTCTGATCTCTATCCATTATTATGATATATAGACCTTAAAGTTTTAATTCTACTCTTATAAATATATATTAAAATAAGTAGAAATTAATATATAATATAAGTATATATTTCTTTATTCGGTTTATATATATATATATATATATATTTCTTCATTCTAATAACCATTTCTAATATATTCATCTGAGAATTATTGTTTATGATAATTTACATTTATGTTCATATTCGTGTATATCCATGTAACCATTTATTTATGATTCACAATATTTGAAATATAAATTATATGTTATCTATAAATATAGCTATTTATTATTAACAAAAATTATATTCGTTTGACCTTCTATATTTTAAGTTTTACTTATTGTCCATGTCCTCATAGAGGTTAATCTTTGCAACCCCAGCAATTGCAAGAACGACGGCATATGTAAACTAGTAGCTGACAGCTACGAATGTTTATGTCCGGATAGTTTTGAGGGCGTGAATTGCGAAAGTAAGTTTATTACTTTTAACGTATACATGTCATTAAGTTTATCAATAGCTGAATAATGTACTCATATTGTCAATGTATACTGTAGACTGTACATTGTACAGTGTAATTTAAATACAAGTTATTAATGTGTCGATATCACTTTAATCAAATCATTCCTATTTTATTATTATATTTAAGTATTATATATAATTATACTATTGATATATATGATTATATATAATTATATATCTCAAATGCATAATAATTCTTATCAAATGGTTATATGAATAAAAAATGTATTAATAATATAGTCTATCGTGTACATATATATTCTGGACTCAAATTAAGTTATAATTACTTCATGAGACATATAATCATAACTTACCTACGCCTATGCGATTTCAATCAGAAATGTACATACATTTTCAAAAATTAAACAAACAATATTGTAAATAAATACTAGATAACAAATTTTGCTCGTAGATAGATGAATTTTATTTTAAAATAAAAATTACATTAATACTTATAATATGGTCACTGAATATAGGGAAGCTATTTTTTATTTGAAATATTGATCAAATAAAATTTTATATAAAATTCATAAATGTAAACAATGTTAAACTAGTTTAAAAATACATACATTAAAAGTAATTATATAATTAGTTAATTAAATATCTCTTTATAAATAAATATTTTAAAAATAGAACTATAAAATATGTGTATCAAAATTTAAATTGGAGTACTAAATATAATATAAATAATTATACCGTAAACAATTGTAGTATTGAAATACTATAACAATTATACTTTAAAAATATGTTTAAATCAATATAGTAATATCAATTTTTAAAATATCACATATATATTATATATATAGATATATATATATATATATATATATATATATATATATATAGATATATATATATATATATATATATATATATAAAAATTATTTATATGTTTAGCTATACACTAAAAATGATATAATTATATTTACTATAATCCGCACCTCTGCTATTAACAGTACCCACCGATAAGTGCTACCAGGTCACATGTAAGAATTTCGGAGTATGCAATTGGGATGCAAGTAGAAAAGTAGGTTTTAAGTGTGAGTGTACCCCAGGCTTTTACGGAGAGTTTTGCAATGACCGTTAGTATATTTATCTAATTGTCCCTTATATTTATATAACCCCGCTAATTATATACATTAATATGTTTGTATCTTAGTTTCATTAAAATACGAATGAACACGAATCCTCATAGAGTAACTTTCAATAATATAAATTATTATTATTAATAAGATAATTTATTTTTCATCCAAATATATTATTAAAGATTATTAAATATAAAAATATTTCACTTGTGCCATTAAATTATTAATGGAACGATTGGTACTAGTTTATCTCACCAAGGTAAGTCGATATGCCAACATGAGCCTTGTTTGAACGGCGGTGCTTGCCGAGATCTCGACATCAGAAGAAAACTCGGAAATGAATTCGTTTTCTTCGTTTGCAAGTGTTTCAAGCGACACAATGGAGTCTACTGCGAAGGTTTGTGTATTCTATGAATACTTCTTGGTACTTTCGTTTCGTTGGTATGTGATGAAAAATATAATACGACCTTTATTTAATAACAGTGCCACCGGAAGAAAAAACTATCATTCGGCATACGGACACAGCATGGAAATCGTTTGTCAAGAGTATGTATATAGCTGGTCAGGTAGCGATACCTATATATATGTTGGCCTATGTATATCTCGTGGTCAAGGAGAGGTTAGTGACAGGATTTATTTTACTCGAAAATATATACTGAATGATTTTGTGGGAAAAAATAATTATATTTATATATTATAATTATATTTTGCTTAATACCGTTTATTTAAATTGTAGAAATTGTTAAACTCAATTAAACATTATTATTGATAATTATTTGTATTGATAATATTATCATTCCAAACTTAATACGCCATATTAGATATTCCATACTATTAATGATAATTCACTACATATTTATTATAAAAAATAAAAGCTCACTAAATATATATTACTATTAATACAATCTCGTTAAATATCTACTACAACAAATAAAGGCTCACTAAATATATATTATAATTAATACAATCTATCTAAATATTTATAGAGAACAAATAAAAGCTTACTAAATCAATCTTAGAGCAAATACAATCCTACTAAATCTCATATTATATATTTAAGATCGCTAATTATAATCTATAATATATACAATATTACGATTATTGATATCAGAGATTAATATTATTATTATCAATAATTTGCAGAGATAACAGAAGATACGCTGCAGCCCGTTCCAGATCTTTAAACATCCCGAAAGTTGCTCGCCCCTCTACCAATATATGCGTAGTGTTGGTTCACGTAATCGCCGTGATGTTTTGGTTAGTGTTAATATTAATTACATCGTATACGTAGTTATATAGATTACGGCATACACTGTAAGGAATATAAATTTGATATTTAGGTTAATGAACTTTAATTAAATTTAACAAATAGGTTTTTTAATAATACAAATTATCTTAAAATGTTTTAAAATGATAACTTATTTATGATTTTAAATTGTAGCTGCGAAACGGTGTATAGATCGGAACATATGGATCCTCCCCAACATCACCCAACCCCGGAAGAACAAGATTATAAGAAAACAAAACTAGAAATACAACAAAAGAAAAAGAAAAAAAATCGAGGTTTGAAAATATATAAATAAACATAATGAAATCGTATGCAAGTTATAATACTTTAAAGTGTATGTAATTAATACATAAATAAACAGTCGTTATATTTGAATTTGTTGGCAGGTAAAGTTGAGGGTTTTGTCACACAAGAGCAGAGGATTAAAGAGTATGATGAAGGCGTATTGGAGGACAAACGATTAATGAGACAGATAAGAGCAAAACACAGATCAAAAACCAGAAATGAACAGATTAGTAAAGAAAAAAAGTTAGCGACATTCACTCAAATGATTTCTATATCTATACATACATTATATTGTACTGGTTATAAAATATTTACAATACTACACATGATTTTTCAATGCCCATCATATATATTATATTTCGCAGGGAAAGCGAAGCTTGGATACAGAATCAGCAAAATAAGAATAAAAGTAAGAATAATCAGGATAACTATAATATGAATCAGTTTACAGATGAATCTCTTTCGTTAATCAAATACGAAATAGTTTGAATCCTTTAATACAGCCAGTGACTATATATATATATATATATATATATATATATATATATATATTTATATATATATATATATATATATATATATATATATATTGTATTGTGTTCCGTATTCATTTATTATTATTTTGTATAACACCGACCTTTGATTATATTTTAATTAAAACATTTATAAAAAAACATTACTTTATGCCCATAATAAACTTTTACATTTAACTTTAATATACAAAATTAAAGAAACTTATAAATCAAATTAATACATCAATTCTTATTTACAAACATGATATTTATCTAAATCATAATACGGTGTATAAAAATCCATAATGGAGATGTATAAAACTTAGTGACTAGAATTGATACTAGATATTATCAGTGTATCTAATTGCCAGCTTTCTTTGGTGCATAATATTTCTATAAATTAAGGTAATGACTCATTACTAATGAACAATTTCAATATACAATTTATTCTTAGTATATGTTTTTGAGAGGAATACGTAATAGTGATAGAGGTAGTAGTATACTAAGTAGTAGTAGTATTAATTGTGATAGTGATAATGGGGCATTATTAGTAGTAGTAATAATAATAGTAGTAGGAGTAGTAGTATTTCATTTCATATATAATCATATATTATCAAGTATACGAGGTTACCTGGAAAATCATAAAGGAAATTAAATTTTACGCATTCCAATATAAACTTTTAATTATTTAATATTTTTTTAGCATATTAATGGATTATATATATATTTATATCTATATGTTACACCATTATATTTAAAGGTTACATTATATGTAATAAATAACATAATTTATTTAGTAATATTTGAAAACAATTTAGATCTTAATACAAATTACAGAATATGAATTCAACAATATAATTTGGTTCAATAATGAATTCCGTATTATTAATTTAAAATTCAACATTATAAGATCAAGATATAAAGTAGAAATTATAAAGTCTAAAGAATTTCTAAATCAAATTTAATTATCAGATATTCTAAAAAATAAATGGGAATAACTAGATATTATTCTCTAATAAAGTTTAGTAGTAGTGTAAAAGAAATAAGTACTAATTTATTTTTAGAGTTAATGTATGCATAAATACTTTTTCTTTTTATAACTGTAGTATATATAAATGTATATATAATATGAGTTCATTACTATTCGTTATAGCCTATTAGCTATTAGGTTAGCCTATTTGTTATAATAATATATACTATAATAAGAATAGATATTAACCGGGTAAGATTAATAACATTATTATATTACATTTCAGAGTTATATATTCATTTCATCTCGTATATAGAATATAATCTACCATATTAAAACTAGAAATTTACTGTTCCTTTATAGTTAAAATATAATGTACATTAAATTACTGACATAATCAATACATTTATTTGTATGTAAATTACACTTACTCTCTTATAATTAAGATTTGTTAATATATCATTTATATATGAAATAATTGAATGAAATGAAATTTATTTTGAATGGACAAATAAATGTATGTATTATCGTGAATTCACCCAATATAAATGTATAATACAGTATACAATATTCCTTCTAAAGCATTTAGGATAAGAAATCAGATTCCTCAATTATACATGAGTTACGAGCTACTATAGCTTAGCCTAAGATTATATATGTAGTAATATTTAGTTTAATGTTGTCTTAAATCGCTAAAATCCTTATACTTAGTCAAAAAAATTCTATTTACAATAAATTAGTAAAATGATACTAATATTAACACATCTTACTAATAATAATATACGATTTGATAACGATGCGTATAGTTGTACACCGACAAGATCATATGTAGGACTTTAAATCACAATACCAACGATGTATATAAAATATGTCATTGTTTATAATTCAAAAATTCTTATAAATAGGCATGTTTTCTGAAAATGAATTTATAATAATATTTATTAATATGAAAAATATAATTTAATAAATTAGTGACGGTATTAAATTGTATTTATTTATTTATACTGATAGTAATTATATCTAAACATGTATTATAATATTTGTAATACTTCTATTTTCTACTTAACTAATCTAACCAATTCATTTTTTCTTCTATCACTGATTGTACAAAAATAGTATTATTAAACATGTGTATAATTTAATTTATTAATTTTAAAATTTATTAAATTAAATAATCACATTATAATCTAAATATCTAATACACTGTAACACATATTTAAAGTATAATGTGCTTAGAATGTAAGTATGATGTGAGTATGGTGTATACTCTAACTATGTGTTACACTATAATATAAATAACTGTTATACTATACTCAAAATACATATTACAATATACACTAAATATTTGTTACACTATACTATAAATACCTGTTATACTATGTGAAATATATTATGAAACAGTTATATTATTAAACCACAATATAGTTTTTTATAATAATATATATAGTTATATTAGTATTAGACATCTTAAAATAATTAAAAATTTTGCTTTATTTTATATACTATTATAATTGTTTTTTTGACTATAGTCTGTATACAGTCTTAAATTATTAAAATACATACGCCCACTAGAATAGGGTCCCTCGTATCCACAAATATTTATCAAACCAATTATAATAGCATATAAAATTAAGCAAAATTTTTAATTCGCTTATAATCTAACAATATTCATATTCTACATAGTATATCTTATATTATATAGTATAATTAGAAAATATCTGTGGTTATAATATAAACAATAATATGATATAAAATTTATAATATAAATATTATTACCATTATTAAAATTGTAAATTGGGAAAAATATATTACACAATAGTTGTGTAATTTTCTTAATTTATTTAATGTCATTATTTCCTACATTATTTCATACATTATGGTGGAATTTATTTGAATAGCATTCCTGAACTATGGCACGCACCGGGCTGAAGTGTGCCATCTCACTTAAGTGTATTTAATATTACACAATTATATATATATATTAGATTCTATATTTACAAATATGTAGGTGTAACTTAATTTTATTAATGAAATGTTCAAAAATATAGAATAATTTAAATAACCATACTAGTATTTGGTTAGGAGTTTTAATTTAGGACATATACTATAATAAGTATTAATAAGTGAATCTATTTTAATATCCATTTCTTTGCTGGCGTGAATGAGTGATTCCCTAAGTTTGATTTTAATATGTTTATTTCTTTTATATTTATTTGTTGACACTTGTAATGCACATTCCAATCTATTCATATTCTGTCCTAGAAAATTGAGAATTTTTTCCAATTCGTATTTAGTATTTTTCCTGTCATTGTTATAAAGTTAAATAAACTTTTATTATTATCAATTTTCGCATCTAAATAATATATTATAGTTAATAAATACAAACTTTAATTTTTCGTATTTCACAATTAATTTATTACATTTTCTTAATTTAATTTCTGACCTTAAAATGGAATTATGATATTCAAACCATATGGTTATACTCCGATTCATATAATTAAACAAGTGGTCTACAAATGAATTATAAATATATTGATTATTGTAAAATATAAAATAATATAAATTAGCAATCTAATATTTAGTCTTTCCAACTTTAATTTAATATAACTAACAACTAGTATTTAATAATGATTAAATAATTATGATATTATGTGAATCAAAATCAAGTTCCACTCTACTAGATACAAAAGTCATTTCAAACTACTTGTAAGCATATCATAATAGCTATGAGTTGTGGTAAACATATACTATCTAGTTTAATTAATTAAATGAAATTAAACAAACTTCTTATGAAATACAAACTATCTATTGAATATATATAATTTAATATAAAATAATGTACATAATTAAAAATGTTATATAAAAAAATATTTATTTTACGACCGATTTTTAAATATGAATATTTCCTGAAAGTATTATTTAATTGCATATTTAAATAGAAACGTACTTTTATTAGTGCTTTTTTCGACACAAGTATGTCCTTTGCAAGATAATCTACTGTATTCTGATAATGATGAATCATAACATTTCCTGATCAATTGAATGGTTCCTGTTAATTAATGAAGTATAAATATTATATAATATCATGAGAATAAAATATGTTTTCATAAAAATCAATCATGAGCCATAATAACTATTAGTATAAATATAAAGATCATATTTTATATAAAACTTTTGCATAGTGCAATGTATCAAATACGAAATCTATTACATTTAAAACATAATCATAATTATCTATTTTTCCACGAAATTTAATATATATATATGTATATATATATATATATATATATATATATATATATATATATATATATAATTACGTACACTATAGTATGGTATGTTAAAGTATGGTATCTAGTTTATTTATGCACTTAAATCAAAATAATTCATTATATCGCTTCTTCTTTTGTAAATATTATTATAACAGCATATATGCATATAGGGGATAGTTTCAGTAAATATATATATTAATGAGTTTAATAAAGTCATATGGTTCGTTGAAGTTCACTTATATTATTGTGTATTATATAATATGTATTAGGGAATTTTTCAGTTTCTTTGTAATTTTCAAGTTTAAGTCTCGAGGTTTCATTATGATGCTGTCTTTATATTTTAGTCTTTAAATTAGGATTTTTTATTTATTTTATTTATTCGAGTAGTCTGGTATTTCTGTATTCCATAATAAAGTTATAACAGTGGGTAAGTTTGAATATCAGGTAAAATATTTACGTTGAACTATAGGTCAGTTTGTATTTATTATTAATAGATATTGTACGTTCAGTTTGCTGTTCGTTTAATATTAAGTA
This sequence comes from Osedax frankpressi, assembly GCA_964035775.1. NCBI lineage: Eukaryota > Metazoa > Annelida > Polychaeta > Sabellida > Siboglinidae > Osedax > Osedax frankpressi. The sequence continues at coordinate 21,249,654 of OZ038315.1, read as the reverse complement.
GTTTTCGTCAAAGTATTTTTTCATTTTATCTTTAATTGTTCAATTTTATAAATGTTATGAAATATAATTGAGTTTTGTCAACATATATTTGAATAGAATTGATATATATATATATATATATATATATATATATATATATTACAAAATAATGGACCCAAGATGCAGCACTGTAGTTTACCAAATGCATAGTGGTTTAAAAGTAAATATGTATATTTCTGTCTATAGTGATTTGGTTATATGTGTAGTCTATCATTTATTAGTTAAGTATTATTATATAAGATTAAGTAAATTATTAGTAATTTCATGATGTGAATGTTTATTAAATTGTATGTAATTTTCTATAATATCGAAAGCCGCCGTAAATTTTATTTAGTAATAGTACTATGTATTCAGTTATGAATATTATTTATTAAGTAGTCATGTATTGAGAGTTGTATAGTCTTTTTTGGTAAGCGTTTTTATATTGGTTATGTAATTCTAGTGTATTCATATAATTCTCTATATGATTAGTTATTTTTCTTTCTATAAATTTGGAAAATTACGGTAAGTTAAACATGGGTCTGTAATTTGTCCAGCTAATATATATATATATATATATATATATATATATATATATATTAGTTTTGAAGTTTGATTATAAGTCAAGTAATTCATCTACGGTTGTTATAGTAAAGTCAGTTATTTTTGTTATATTCTTTATTTGTTTATTTTTGTATGTCGTTGTTGTTATTTTAACGAGTTTCCTATTAATAAATATATATCTAATTTCATATATTTTTTCAATTAATTATTTATTTAGTATTTTCAAAATAATTGTCATAGGCATTTGATTGATTTAATGCCTCATGTAGTTTCGGTTATATGAAGTAGATTTGGTATTATGTAATTTAATACTGTTTATTGTCGTTATTTGTAATACATACTTCGAGAAAGAGTGCAATATATATTAAATTAAATGCATATGTAATGTAAATAAAAACATGTTAATAATAAATAAAATTTATTTTTTTTAAATATAATTTATTTTATTTACATATTGGAAATATATGTCTATGTAAAAATATTTGTCTTCATATAGTTTTTATCATAAATACAATCATAATGTTATCTCCATCTATTTCGGTAAAAATTTCAATATGAATATGACATATTAATAGATTCATAAACCACATGCTAACATATCATGAATTTCAGAAATATTACTATCTTTGATAAAATATATTTCACACTATCTATATGTTCCAATAGTTATTTACTTTTTCTTTAGTAACATGTGTATCTCCCGAATTAGTTAAGCTTCGTTGAATTCAATATTATCATAATTCAAATTAAGTTAAATGAATTCAAATTTAGTAATATGTATATATAAATATAATATATTATATTAAAATGTGTATATGTACAATGGAATTGTATGTACAGTGTACAATGGCATAATTATTTCCTGCTATCAAAGAATTTTTGAGGGCATTGATTTAATAATATTAAATATTGTATATATCAACATATTTATATACATTATGCATATATGCTATTAGTAATTATTGTATATTGTTTAATTAATTCGTTATTTTTATATAATTGTTTTATTATTTATTTTTAATCTTTGCTGTATCGCTTATTTATTACAAACTCCACCCATGACTTTATTATAGTATACTAATGCATTATCATATATGATAATGTATTACAATCTTATAAATTGCATCCTCCTTTACTTTCCTTCTAGTTCTGCTAAGTGATCTTAATTATTTGTTAAATATTGTTAGTCTATACAATTCTAAATATGAATATAGTTGTAAAGAGTATTCCAATTTCATTAAATAAATTTCATTAAGCTTACTCTCATCTCTGATTACATAATATATTTATACTTTTTGTGCTGCCAGTTTACTACATAGTTATACATAATGGGTTTAGTAGGCTGCATACCTTTATAATAGATTTATAATATCGTTATACTAGCCAGTCATATTAGCAGCACCAACGTAGTAAAGACCATTTTATAATATAATTTTAGATGATAGAACATATTTCTTTATCAATTAAAAAAATAATATAAATCAATTTATATGCAAAATTATGTGAATATAAATGTAATACATTGTATTTTATTTAGATTTAAACAAAAGTAATATGTTATATTTATGAGATTTTATTTTGACATTATCATCAATTGTATATTGAAGAGTATCATTCTCTTCTAAAATATATAAACTAAGTCTATAATTCTAATAATATAATTATATGTAATACGGTATTGGATATTATATACTATCAATTTATCAATACTGGCAATTTATATACAATTTGAACTTAACTTTATTTTTGAATAATATAAATATATTAGATACTTAATATTGGAATACACTCTTGATAACTTAAATGTATAAACTAATATATTTTATAGACTAAAAATAAGTATATATTATTTCTATATATGTTATGTTATCCTAATAGTCTATATAGAACACTACAACACAATTTTATGACATTAATAGTATTATAATAAATTAAATCTGATCAAATCAATTATATTATATTTTAAAATATCGGCATATTAAAAATATACAAATATACAAATATATTGTAATATGTATAATATAAATTGAAATTAAAATTTTATAACTATTATGAACTTCTTTTTTTGTAATGACTGAATAATATTTTTAAATTATGTTATAGATTTAGTAATTAATATAACCAGAAATTTTTATTCCGTCTTTTATTTTTTTCGTATGAGTAATTAAATGAGTTTTGATAACCAAGACATTTGTTGAAGTATGATTTTCTCCTGGAAAATCATTTTTCATCAAGTCTATATCACGATACACACTTCCTGTTAAAACTCCTTTAAAGATGCATATCAATTATGTTATAAATAATAATTTAATATAAATTTTAAAATTAACTTATATTTTATTACTTCTATCCGATCATATTACATATAGATATAGTAGTAGTAGTAGTAGTAGTAGTAGTAGTAGTAGTAGTAGTAGTAGTAGTAGTAGTAGTAGTAGTAGTAGTAGTAGTAGTAGAAGAAGTAGTAGTATTAATAGTAGTAGTAGTAGTAGTAGTAGTAGTAGTAGTAGTAGTAGTAGTAGTAGTAGTAGTAGTAGTAGTAGTAGTAGTAGTAGTAGTAGTAGTAGTAGTAGTAGTAGTAGTAGTAGTAGTAGTAGTAGTAGTAGTAGTAGTAGTAGTAGTAGTAGTAGTAGTAGTAGTAGTAGTAGTAGTAGTAGTAGTAGTAGTAGTAGTAGAAGAAGTAGTAGTATAAATAGTAGTAGTAGTAGTAGTAGTAGTAGTAGTAGTAGTAGTAGTAGTAGTAGTAGTAGTAGTAGTAGTAGTAGTAGTAGTAGTAGTAGTAGTAGTAGTAGTAGTAGTAGTAGTAGTAGTAGTAGTAGTAGTAGTAGTAGTAGTAGTAGTAGTAGTAGTAGTAGTAGTAGTAGTAGTAGTAGTAGTAGTAGTAGTAGTAGTAGTAGTAGTAGTAGTAGTAGTAGTAGTAGTAGTAGTAGTAGTAGTAGTAGTAGTAGTAGTAGTAGTAGTAGTAGTAGTAGTAGTAGTAGTAGTAGTAGTAGTAGTAGTAGTAGTAGTAGTAGTAGTAGTAGTAGTAGTAGTAGTAGTAGTAGTAGTAGTAGTAGTAGTAGTAGTAGTAGAAGTAGTAGTAGTAGTAGTAGTGGTAGTAGTAGTAGTAGTAGTAGTAGTAGTAGTAGTAGTAGTAGTAGTAGTAGTAGTAGTAGTAGTAGTAGTAGTAGTAGTAGTAGTAGTAGTAGTAGTAGTAGTAGTAGTAGTAGTAGTAGTAGTAGTAGTAGTAGTAGTAGTAGTAGTAGTAGTAGTAGTAGTAGTAGTAGAAGAAGTAGTAGTATTAATAGTAGTAGTAGTAGTAGTAGTAGTAGTAGTAGTAGTAGTAGTAGTAGTAGTAGTAGTAGTAGTAGTAGTAGTAGTAGTAGTAGTAGTAGTAGTAGTAGTAGTAGTAGTAGTAGTAGTAGTAGTAGTAGTGGTAGTAGTAGTATTAAAAATAGTTATATCAATATATTCAAAAAAGCTAAATACGAATATTATAGATCACATTTTTAAATGTAATCACGATTCTCTTAAGATATTTACTATCGCGAATACGTTATTGTGTAGAAATGCTGATATTACTTTTCTTTCGGATATTAATGACTAACTTGTAATAATACCTATAACATAATTAGTAATTCATATGTATGTTATAAGTTTCATGTTTTTGTAATAATGCAAAAAGCAACTATTATACAAAACACGAGATTGTAAACTAAAATAATTATGTTAAATCAATAATAAAACTATAAATATTAATTTAAAATAAAATATAAACTAGAGTGGTATAATTCACAAAATCCATATGAATATTGCAATATAAATTAATGTATATATAAAATAAATGAATTTGATATCAGGTATTAACGCATTGATAAATATCAAAACAAAAAAAAGAGTGTTAAGTAAATATCATTATTATAATTAAATTATATGTAATTATTAAAATTAAATATAATGTAATACTATATTTCCTAACCAGTAGATAACTGAAGCAAAAGCCTTAACCAAGTATTTCCTGAACCCGGAAAAGACATCAACATTACTCTTGGCAACGGTTTAACGGAGAAATTAGCAGTACTACATCCATATTGACTAATTCTCCCATCTTTGGCTGGGAGGTATGGCGTAATCACATTTATGTAGACTAAGTATATGATAACAATAGTAAATAAACTTAATATTAACAAATATTTCATATTACAATCGACAATGTTTAGGTTTACTTATTACATAAGGTAACAAAACAAGGAGATTAAGTGATACAGTATACTTGAATATGTTCATATCTTATTACATTTACTACCTATACATAAACTGTATACCATAGACAATAAAGTACTATATACCATGTGTTACTCGGCTAAATTCAGCATATTTTGATGTCGTTAAAATACATGTAGTTATATCAACTTGACACAAACTAACGCATTTAACTATTGTTCAATTATAAATAAATTATGTAATTATTTCCATTTTAACTATTTACATAAATATAAAAATATATATATATTTATATATATATATATATATATTTATATATATATATATATTTATATATATGTATATATATATATATATATTTATATATATATATATATTTAAATAAATTATTGATATTATTGATATATAATATCAATAATTTATTTAAATATATATATATATATATATTATATATATATATATATTTATATATATATATTTATATATATTTTTATATATATATATATATATATTTAAATAAATTATTGATATTATATATCTTATATTATAACTTAATATAAAAATATTATTAAATTTTTATAATTTTTCAAACTAAAAATTGTATGAAAAATCATTAATTTTATTCAAAATATGAGGAAACGGCAAAAAATCGAGAGATATGTTTTATATAAAAAATATTGAATAAATAAATAAAAAATAATCTTCGATAATTTTGACTTAGTTAAAAAAATGTAATAAAACTTTTTTTTTAGAAAATGTGTCTAAAATACATATTATATTTTTTTTAACTTTTAATTATATTTTATATACATAGAAAATATATAAACTAAATTACATACATTTACACAGATTATAATAAATATAAGACAACAAATGGTGTGAAAATGTTAATGAAATATAAAAATGTCCAAAAAAAAAATTATGTTTTGCCAATAAATTCTAAAAAAATTATTAATAATACTAACATTTTGTTTTGGTAATCACAATACTCATATTATACATTTTTCGGATTTTCAAAAAATAATATTCATCAATATTTTCGAATTTTGTATTTTCCAATGTAAATTTTCCTATGTACTACGTGCAAAATTTCGATGGGCTGGCGCTACCAAATTGTCGGAATTTTTTGTAGAGTATTATCATATAACTTTATAAGATGCAATTAGTTTGTATCAGATTTATTAAAATAGGCATAAAAATAACCACCCATATCGTACATCGTGATTAAAAGTTCAGAAAAAAAAATATTTATAATCAACCATTTAATAGAATAATTTATAATAATTTATATACTTAAATAATTGATATGATTAATATAAATAATAATTAGCTATGGTTTAATAAATTACTGCAATGACTATAATTGAAATTGACATTAGAATTTTTTAAATTAATATATGTTCTATATATGTTCTATATTATTTTAGATTAAATTATTTGTGTATAACTAAATATAGATTTATTAATTTCTTGCAGAGAATACATATGTAAGTAGATTGGTGATAAAATAGAATACTAAATTGATTTGAAACTTTCACTTCAGCTATCACCACTCAAACCAAGAGTTTGAAAGAATGCGATGATATATACGAGTATATATTATAAACATATCGCCTCCCAGCATTCAACATTTTATTGAATCTAGATTAACACTATATAAACTAGAGTTAATTAACCCTAGTTTTACATAAGATTAAGCAAGAGTTAAATTTATATAAAGAGTTAGATAAACTATATATAAATTCGTGTTATTAATGGCATAAAGTAAAGTTACATTCATGTAAATAGTTAGATAAACTCATGTAAAGAGTGATATAAACTAAAGTTAAATTAGTATAAATAGAGAGATAAACTAAAGTTAAACTAATGTAAATATACCAGAGTTAAACTTATTAAAATAAACCAGAGTTAAACTTATTAAAATATACGATAAACTAAAATTAAACGCATGTAAATAGTTAGATAAACTTTAAATAAATAATATTATATCAATAGAGAGCATTTTAAAATAAGAATACAAAGTAATTACTTATCTCACTTTTTTGGTTTAAAAGACTTACTTTTTATAAGTGTTAAAGAAATTTTGTTTAAAATACTAATTAAATATATAAGTAAAATTATTAAATAGTATATATTGTATATTATACACAAACGAACAATATAATTCAAGTTTCAATTGTTATGTATTTGTAAGTCTCCGTGACATTTCATACATGATATACAATATATATATTGTGTCTCTGAGACTTTAATTTTAACAGTTTTTGGTGAGAATATATGCTAATAGATTAATTATTCATAAATTAATAGCTATTTATGCAAGAAAATAATATTAACGGAATTAAACAAAACTTATATTATCAATTTAGTTCGTAATTTAATCTGACTTATAAATCAGGAGATGCGATATTATTTGCAATGTTGGATCCTATGCAAGTATAGAACCTTTACTGTCATTATACATGTTCTTTTCATATAAACGTAATACATTCTTGAATTAATTTACTTATACCCACGATTACCTAATCTTGATAATACTATAATATCGTAATGAATTGAAATAATAGTAGATATTATTAAAAGCTATCATATATTTGATATATAATATTTAATACAAATTATATTTCAAACTCAAATATATTTGAGTTTATATAATATATATATATTCAAATTAGGTTATCAAAATAGATGTGGTTCCTATAAATAGGCGTCATCGCGTATATAACATGATTTATTATATATTGCACGAGATAAAATACTACTTATATGTTTATATATTATTTAGTATTAACATCCGATATATTATTGGCAGCCAGTTAATACTCAACTTTACAGTCATACTAGAATGAGAATTTTTAGTTGCAATTTATATAATCAGTATAAATGAATCAAAAATTTAAAATTAATTTAATAAAAAATTATACCTATTTACAATTTAACTATTGGTGCATTTATTTATATTTCACTATTCTTTATATACGTATTAGTTATTATATTACGAATGTTAATATCAAATGGCACTATATTATAAATGTGTGTAGGAAACATTACCTGCAATGTGCATATATAACTAGTTTAAAAGTGAATACAAAATAGATTATATTAGTGAGATCATAAGATTATTTTTTAATAACATGTATAAATACTATCTAAAACTATATGTATCATAATATTTATTAGAATTAAAATAGTGATAATAAATAGTTACTAAACTACTGTACTAATAGTATATTAAAATAATAAGCATAATATATGTGTATTCTGTGTACTTAATAATTATAAATAATTATGATAGTAACTTGTTAATAGTGAAACTAGAGAAGATATTTTACAATGTTGTGGAGTGGAATCGAAAGGTTAGATTGTTACAAAGAGGAAACAATAAAATAAATGGTTGTATGAATCGAGACATTAAACATTAAATTAATAGGCGACGTAAAGCAAAGTTAGAGACAATATAAAGTAATCAAACTGTACGCTGGAATGCTGCATTATAAGTACATTATATAGCTGTAATCAGTAAATTTGAAGAAGATTTATGGGATATCTTTTTAACACCGTTTGATCCACGACACATTGCCTTGTCGGGTCCTTTCACAGTAGTGTACTCCTTCCTATGTAATAAGTTACTCAAGTTAATCAAAGTTAATCAAAGTTAATCAAAGCAATATGTCGGGTATTAAGATGATCATTATATTAATAATACGTAACAATTATTGTAAATAATTATTCTTGATGTAGATAATAAAGTTAAATAATCAAAAAAAGAAAGGGATTAATAATCTTTCAAAAGAATTAAAGGCGAGAACAAAATAAAACCTTAACATTGATTTATTACTTCCTTGACTGTATTTTGCTAAATGTCCTAAATGAGTACTATGGGATGGCATCAATATATTCCATTAATTATAGAAAACAATACAAAATATATGTTATAATTTTTCATATATGCATAATTTGTAATAATATTAGTAATATATAGTAGTAGATTGTAAATTTTAATGTATCTTGTAACTTTAAAATATTATACTAATGGTAATTAATATTAATATATTGTAATATTATATATAATTAATATATATATATGTAATTATAACAGACTTTGTAGTAGTAAATATCTTGTTAGTGGTTTTGTTTTTTAGAATTGATTTTGCTGAACTCCCTTGTTTTGAATGATACTGTAGATATAGAGTAGATAAATGTATGATATATAAATGAATATATAAATGAATTAAAAAGGCTGGTTCCCACTGAGATTCTGCAGATTGAATTGTTATTGATTGAAGTTTTTACCATCTGTTTAGTACATTTTGTTGTAAACACCTAAAATCACACAATAAACTGGTAATTTATTTAGAACATGTTTTAAATTATTAGTATTTTAGCAGTAAGATATACAAAGATAGTTAACTATAGTAAGATTCATTAAGATTAAATGCTTAATGTATTGTTTTATAATTAATATTGGTAATAATTGTTTTTTAAATAAAAATAAATATTTTATATTGCGCTAAATAATAATGTTATACTAATATAAAAATGTTTAATTATTTATGTAATCATAAAGATTGAACTTGAAAATAATAAACAATGAATTTAGAAAAATAACATTTAATTTGTTATTTTATAATTCATATTTATATACGTTATATTTTATTTTGTTCTAATTTTAATAAATATATTAAAAAATAAATATGTAATATTTTGTATATTTTAAGAAATTGAACAACTTAATTATTTTCTATGATAGCTTTTTTATAATTAAACTTCTTTAGATTTTCACTTTTTATCAACTTTTTATCAATAGAATGAGATATAGTTCATTTAATTTTTAACTTATGATAATGATCATAAAGTAACTCTCTGAATTAGATATTATATTGATTGCATATATGATACAGAATATTAAGAACCTTTAAATAAATAATTAACTATTTATAAATGCAACATTAGCAATATTATAATGAGACATAATATATTTTAACCGTAAAAAGTAATCAAATAAATTTTGTGATTAAATATGGTTCATCGATACATAATTCAACCTCACCATCAACATTCAAATCTATAATCTTACTGGGATATATAGTCGACATGTTATAAGTATCATAATATTAGTAATACTACTCTATAAGCTCTATAAATCTATATAAGACTTGAATCAAAAAGACTTGGTTTCAAGATCACAAACACAGAGCAATCGCGTACGTACTGCGAGTTCTTGAACATCGTTGGGAAGAGGCTAAATAATGAAACATGCCGATTATCTAGTCGAGTAAAGAGAAAGCGAAGCAAGTCACGGGGACACCGAAAATGTATATAAATATATAGATAATGCATAATTAATAACTGTCGTATGGCAGTCCGCATTAATATCTAGAAATGTAGGTATCCAAAGAAAGGCAATTAAAAACGTTGCTCGTAGTTTTCACAAAATGATTTACGAAGACAATGCCATGCCGTGAAGTCTCTTCGAGTCCATAAGTATTAGCGACATACCGCGTTACGACGGGGGTGACACGACGGGGTAACAGGATACCTGATGGTTATCATCGGTCTCGGAGGTAGCGCGAGATGTGGGAGGAGTGGAGGTAGAACGCGGGGAGGTGGAGTTACTCGCGTCGGGCTGCTAGGGTTTGCGGAGACGTCAGTCGACGAACGTGTGGCGAAGAGATAAAAGAGACACCGTATTTTAAAACCGTAGATAAAAACTAATATCTATTATCGTTAATAAATGAATATATGATTATTAAAATTAATACGATATATTCAAATTTCTTTTAAAGTAAAATGCTGATAAACACAATTAACATTTAGTTAAATAAATACAGAAGTAATTATTAATTAGATATTTAATAAATAATTTCTTACCCTAGTTACAGGTGTTATTTTGAAGAATCTGTAATTATTAAAATTGATATTAGATCAATAAATTATGAAAATATATTAATACTTTTTTATAAACAAAATTTTTATTTAAAATCTTAATTAAATTAAAATGTAGTGAAATTTATTAATTTACTATACAAACACATTTAGTTTAGAATCGTGGCCAGAGAAATTATCTTTCATAGGTCCTTTTGCAAAACTTGAAGGAAAATATTTAAATTAATATAATATAATAATTAAAATTAATATATTATTTAATTAGTGAATACAAATTAAGTTCTTACCCTGATTTATATTCCTTAGCATTGGTTTTAATCTGTAATTGGTTAACTGAACATAAAATATGATACAGAATAAAAAAATGGATTAATAAATTATTATAATAATATATATATTTATAAAATAACTTATTTATGGATATACAATTATTATACATTTTGAATTTGTGTGAATAGATATAATTGACCTTGATACTATGATAGGGAGATGGCGATGAGGAGGGAGTAGAGGAGGCAGGAGCTGGGCTCGCATTACGACTTGATTTGTTTGAAGATATACAAGAACTATTTCGAGTGTTAAGGTCGCTAGAAAAAGATCTAGTTACGGAACTAATTGAATTCGAATGCACACTGGAGTGCTCATCAGGGAATATTTTCTTTGGAGAAAACACTAGAAAACAGATTCGGTATATTAATGCATTATGAAGTTTTTCATAAAGAAATAACACATTAATATATCCATTTTATAATAGTTCATAGAATTCAACCGGTTTTACTTTTTGCAGGTGATTTTGTATTTTTCATTATTGATTTCATTGGTATTGTAGCAGACGAGTTGTCGGGTGTATTTGGGTTTGAGAAAGAAATGCGCGATGATGACTGCGATGCATTCGTGGAATACAAACTGGTTTTTATTATGATATTAAATTAAAATGATGAAATAATTACTGTTATGAGGTAAACAATTGTACAAAGGAATACTAACGGAATAGAATAATTTTCATCTGATGAGGAAGAACTTGAACATAAAGAGGGTTCTTTTTGCTGAAAAATATTAATTAAAACATGACTGGATTTAGCATTATTATTTAGAACATATATATCATGGTTTTTATTTTAAACAAATTTTAATTGTTAACCCTTTAAACCCTATTTACATTAACTTTAAACCCTATTAACATTAACGTCAATTTTTTGAAAACCAGATAGACAATAGCGTCAATTAAATTTTGATGTGTAAATAAATGTAAAATTGAGCTATTATAATAAAGTATTATTTAATAATACTTTATTAACTTATAAGATTGATATTTAACTTTAATAAAACTACCTAAATCTGATATTTATATTCGTAATTAAAAGTTATAAAACATTATATAGAAAATTAATTTTAGAAATAATATTAAATATTAAATGAATATATAAATTAGTGTTATATTAATAATAATGTTTTCTTTCAATTTGAAATATGTTAAATTCTAAAATTTGTAATGCATTGTTACAAATATAACAACTAAAATAGAATCTAAACATTTAAATACACTATGATAAATAGTAATGTATAAAAATTAGTTTTTATAATACTACAATTTTTCAAAAACAATTAAAAAATAAATAAGAATATTTAATTGAGTTTTTTCATAACATATTTGATCAAAATTAATAATATTTACAGTATATTAAACACAATTATATACTAGATAAATTTTAAATTTGGTACTAAGCATTTGCCATTCTACTTTTTGAGATAACTATAAATATGATGAACATCAAAGCTTCTATTCAATTGTTTTTAAAATGGCTGAAAGACGATATACTGCATTGCAAGCATTAGATATTTTCCTAAATTTGGAAAGTTCCAATGATTCAGCAGGATCTGATACTACTATATCTGTTAGTATATTATATTATTTATAATACTTTAAAATTTCGATAAATAATTCTATATAATATAATCAATAAAACACTTTTATAAAATGTTTATATTTTACTATTGATATAGTTTATTATTTTGTCTAAAATAAGTATATAGATTATTTATTATTACATAATTCTAAATATATGTACTACAGATATATTGATTTCATTAATAAGAATATAAATACTCTTCAAATACATATCTTTTTATAATATTATATTTAAAATTATGAAATCAATTTGTTATTTTTGGTTGCTAATGTCAATTTCATATATAAAATTTAAGAGATATTTGATCCTAATATATCCGATGAAAATTATGGTGCTGATATCTCGTTTTCTATTTTATAATATATTATTCAAACATATTCCATAAATAACAGTGAATAAATTAATTTATATTATATCATATGTATTGAATTCACTTATATTATGTATATATAATTTTAATAAATTTATAGCAACCATGTTTATCACGTACACAATCATGTAGGAGAAGGTTTTGAATGTAACGCAATGTAATGGAAAGTTAGTATATACTTGGTTTTATATTATCAAATTATAATATTGTATTTTAGAAACATGTTTTTTATTATATATAATCATATTTATATTATTTACATGTTCTTGTGTATAATATAATTATATTTATTGTAACAAAATATTGAATATTTCAGGTAAATGATTCATTTACACCAAATGGTTGGAGTTATGCTATTCCTGATCGAAAAGAAAATGAATTTACGGAAGCGACTGGACCAAGTGCAAATATGTTTGGACTTAAACCGATGATGATACTATTACATTTACTAGGATCGACTTTCATTAAAAATTTAGTGATGGGCACAAATAAATATGCTAACAGTAAATGTTATTAAATTTTTAATTATATACATATATAATTTAATTATACAATTTAATTATATTTTATAAAATCAACACTTATTCCAATAGGATCTGATTTCAAAACGTATGAAGATGAAATAATCTTCTACCTAGGTTCAACTGTTTACATTGGAGTAATTTGTCTACCCCAAGTAATAAATTATTGGAATATTCCATAGATAGATACCTGCAAATATCTAAATATTTGCATATGCAGGTTGCTGATTCGACAAATGATAAACTACACAGAGTAAGTTTAATTTAAAATGTAACTCTATTACAAAATAATCTCTTAATTTAAAATTAATTAATCCCAACTAACGAAAATGTATTTCAATTTTTAATATTTTGCCTATAAAGATATGCAGGTTTATCAATACGGTAATCAACACCTTTGGAGAAAGCTTTAAACCTAGATAACATGTGTCTATCGATGAAGGAATGATAAGTTTTAATGGATGGCTATCTTTTAAACAGTATATGCCTGCTAAACCCGTGAAACATGGCTTCAAATTCTATGCTCTATGAGATAGCATCACGGGAAACTGCTTGAAAATTCACATTTATTCCGGTTACGAAGAAGAATTTGTATCAAGAGAAGGATTTACTTATAATTTATGTAATCATCTTATGTCGGATTATTTTAATAATAACCATGTACTATATACAGATCATTATTATACATCAATTAAGAGTTTATTATATTTAAAAATGATGACACATTTTAATTCGAGAAAACCAGCAAATACAGTGGCTATGGATGTGGTGAGTGGAATTGCACTTCAACAGAAATATACTGCTAGTATTTGCGTGTAATGTAAAAGAGATGGAATTAAAACAAAAAATGGTAATCCAATTAAAACTATTTTTCATTATAAATTATGTAATGTTTCACTGTGAGAGAGAAAATATTGGTATAATAAATATCACTCATCATTTCCATAAGTACTTCTGTATATATATAATTATATTTTACAACTTTATATTATTGTAGGTTATGTGTCGACTTTATATAGATTTACTTTTGTATATTATTGATTTTTTTATATATTTTATTGTAAATATTATTTTTTATTATATTTAATAAATATACTCAAAATCTAATATTTTACTTACTGTTTATATACTTTATAGATATTTTCAATAGCTTTAATAATAACTTGACCACTAATATAAGATTATTATTATTTATTTAAGTAAATTGTAAATATATATTATTATTAATTATTTTTAAACTATATTTGTTACTTTTTTTTAGTTAAATTTAGTTTAATTAATCATTATCTAATTAATTATTAATTTTTTTATTAAATGTTTTTTTAATTAATAAATATAATTTCAATGTCTTTAATAATAAGTTAACTTGTAATATATAATTATTAATATCTACATAAGAAAAGTATGTTTATGTATATTATATAGTTTAAAATAAAAAATGTATTAAAATGTTCATATATAACTGTTTATAATTAATTATATTGATGATAATTTAATTTGTAATATATTTTTTATATATTATACATTATTTATTTATATAATCTATATTTATTTTCATTTTTTTTAGGAATAATTAATATTATTTAATAGTATTACAAATAAATGTAATTTATTATAGGATTTATTAAAATTTATAACTATATATATTATAAATAGCTTTTTCAATATTATATTTTATTAATTTATTAGTATTTTATATTGAACACTTTTAAATTTTACATAATAATAAGTTAACTTGTATGTAAAAATATTAATGAATCATTGACTAATGAATCATATTATACGATAATAAATAATACATTGAAAAATTTATATTCACTTTGTGTGAAAATTATATTGACAACAAATTATATTTCAAGCGCATTTTAGTAAATGACTTCAGGTTGTAAAGGGTTAATATTAATTTATAATAAAATAATGTTTCGCAGGATATCAAATGTATAATTACTTGTATTAATTTAATATTAATTTATATATATTAAACAAAAAAAAGATTATTTTAAATATAAACACCTCTGTACTTTTATTGTAATGTCCACTAATAAAATAAAAAACATGCATATTTATATACATTCATTGGCACAACTTATACAATTCTAGTAACCTGTTTATCTTTTAAAATATTTTCGTAGATCTCAATTCTAGGATCACACCATTTTGTTTGTTTCGTATTATGGTCAACAAAATATCTATGATTGGAGAATATTTTGTAAAAATTATAAATATTTAGTAAATTAACTGATAAAAGTAGTTTTATAAATAAATAAATTATTTGAAAAGAATAAAGTAAATATAATTTTTAAAATAATTCATTAATAAATTTAGACTACCAGCTATAGTAGAAAATAAACAATGACAAATTATTATATCATAAACACTAGGATAATAATACAAATGATAACTAACATGCACTTATTTTGGTTATCCCAAGCCCTATCCCATCCATCTGGAAAAGGTAATTTTGACCAACTATCATAGTGTTCATTCATAATGGCTAGCCTATTAATGTTATCAAAATATTTTTGTATTAATAATTAAATATATGCTGTATTAAAAATTTGGTATACAATTTTTCATTTTTATAAACATACATATAAAATTTGTTAAGATTCTCATTAAAATTTAGTGTATATATTGCAAAATAATGAACCTATCTATCTGAATTTAATCATATTATCTATTGTATATGTAGATCATAATCTCATGTATATATGAATAATTATAATTATTGCCTATAACATTTTTACTATATTATTTAGTCAAAGCATATTAGACTATTTTTATAATGTTTATTGTTCTATTGATGATATAATTATTTATTAATATTATACTTATTATTTCTAATATATATATATATATATATATATATATATATATATATATATTATAAGAATCTAAGGAATAATTATAATTTAAAATTGTATTAATAAACTTTGTATGTTGTGAAATGAAATGAAATGAAGGACAATTTAACTTTTTTTATATAACAAAATTAATTTTATATAAAATCTTTATATTAAACCAATGAATTATTCATGATACAATTAATATTTTTTTAAACTATTACCCTAGTTGATTACCTTTATATATCCTAAAGATGGAATACCCAACAATTTCATAATAGTTTATTGTATGATTGTAAGAGATATCGCAAAAATGCCAAAACAGCCGATTATCAATAAATAATTCTACTGTTAGAATTATAGTGGGAAACTCACTTTATAAACAATAATATAAGAAAACATTGTTTTAAGATTAATTATATTTTTTAGATCATTAATATTATATAAAGCCACATTATTAAAATAATATATCACTATTAATAATTCATAACAGTTTTTATATTAATATAAATAATTATTATATTATATGTAAATATTATTAGATAAGATTGTCAATAAATAATAGTTTAGATTTTTGAAATTATTAGTGAATATGGAAATGATTAGAAATATTTTCCTTTTTCTCTGTTTATGTGAATTAGTTAATAAAATGAAAATGTATTTATATGTATAAATTGATGAATGAGATTTAACAGCCTTTATTTATTACATATTCACAATACTAAAAAAATGCAAGTAATAAAAATGTAATATGATATTCAGATACTCAATAGTTTAATTGAACATTTTATAACTCCTTTCAATGGTGGTAGTATTTTTGGAGAATTTGAATGAATAAATAATGAAACAGTATTTTCAAAAGTATAATTATAATCTAGCAATTAATACAATTATTAAATCTATAATTGTCTACAATAATAATTCTAGTCTCCTATAATAATATATTAAGTATATATATAATGCATATTCGATGTATTCGATAAACCATTTTTTAATCATACCTATTGTATTAATAATAGTAATTAATAGTCAAGTAGTATCTATATAATATAAACATATTACATAATAATGATTTTCAATAATAATAAATGAATTAGCCTAATTAAATTAGATATTCGAAAATAATTAATCACTGTTGACATTTGAGGAAATATCTGGATGGATATGATAGATATAATTTGTAATTTAATTACAAATTTCTTAATTTAATCTATAATTATAAATTACATTATAATATTAAGGTATTATAATAATTGTTACTATTATATAGTAATTAATTAATTTGATCTACAATTATAATAATTATAGTTGTAAATAATATATGGTATCAAATAAATTATTAAATTCAATAGTATTATTAGTATTACTTGTATGTTATAAAATATAATGTAAAATAAATAAATTTAATTTTTAAAAATATTAAAAGCATAATCTTACTTTTTATAAGATTAAAAAATGTAATATATATATATATATATATAAATAGTATAATATACCTTATATAAATGACTGCATTATAGGTGTTTTAATATTTTGTAAATTACATAGTATTTTTTAATTTAAATTATAATTACTGTGTATTATTTACATTATCTAGCATAATTATTTAAAACACAACTTATAGTTATGCTTAATCTTATAATAAATATTTCTTAATAATAACTGATAAAATATATTAGTAACCTTAAATGTGTGTATTATAATAAAATGTATTTATAAAAAACGAAAAATTTAATTTATTCAAAATGTAGATTCGCATTCTATTATTAGTGGTCCTATAATTCTATTACGTTGTCTTCTTTATTTATTCAACATGGTAGAAATAATCAATTCAGGTATTTTAACAAGCGCGATAAATTCGTCAATTATTAATAATCTATATAATTTAAAATGCTCTTATCAAATATACATAATGTATGCATATTATTTCACATGTTTATCATATTATCTTTAAAATTTCATTAGAGATGTAACAATTATCAGTATTATTATGCTTCAGTAATTTCTGTCACATAAAAATGCTTTTGCTTAGTGACTAGGCTGTATATTTAAACAAATATTTTGTTATATAAATATAAATATAATTAACTTTATTTCTTATAGTATTTTAATTATATATATTTACAATTCTATATTATTATAATGTTATGGTTAGTAATTATA
Organism: Osedax frankpressi; assembly: GCA_964035775.1. NCBI lineage: Eukaryota > Metazoa > Annelida > Polychaeta > Sabellida > Siboglinidae > Osedax > Osedax frankpressi. Next base: position 21,231,176 of record OZ038315.1, on the reverse strand, counting down.
TTATTTTATGATAAAATCAGTAAATAACAATGTTTATTAAATTAGTTTTTGCATTTCTTTAAATCGACAACAATTAATAAAATATACGAATAATTGTTTACAAACATGACATTACTTAAAATATTTGCAATTCAATTATTATTGACTATTGTATTTGTGATAATCATATATAATAAACATATAAATAAGCTTTATCAAAAATGCGTGGGCAGTATATCACATAATATATTTATTTAAAATTAAACATATGTTTCTTGTAACGTTGACAATATTTTTTTATTTTTATATATATCGTTTTACTTAGTTAGTCAACCTTTTTAAGCCATACTAATTAGTTAGTAAATATAAAATGCAAGATAATTTATTGTTAAATAATTAACAATATTTATATAATAAAATTATGATAATTATAACTATTTATGAATTTAATCTAATCCTTTTTTTATATAATTTCCCTAACGAATTGTTTATCATTACGTTAAAACCGTTCACTTTATTATTAGTAATTCATATATTGATATATATATTCAGATCACTAAATGGCTCTACTTCTAAAAATGCCAATGGAAATTAAAATACAAGATGTCGATGATGACAGTTAGTTTTTATTAAATTGTATTATAGACATTAATCTCAAATATTTTTAATTTATAGTTATAGTCAAGTTGTATAAAAAGTATACCATACTTATAAACTAACTTAATTATAATAACTGTTTATATTACTTATTATATATACCCTTAATATACTATGTAATTTATAAATATAAAATATAGTTTAAAAATTATATTTTCATTATAAATATCCTATACTTAAATCTAAATTTAAATTGTGTGTTTATTTAAAAGAAAGATGTCTTCCTTTTTCTGTTATATATATATATATATATATATATATATATTGATATCCTCACAATCTATTATTTGCTTCACGAACATTGCATCGTGAGCATTACTGGTAATGTTTACATTTTTCGGCATAAACAAACCATCAGATTTATTCTCATTTTGGTATCCATATTATTTAACATGTTAAATAAATATACATGTTAGATAAATACATATATTTGTATCATCAATTTCTATTGCAATTTATTTGTGATTTAAATGTGCCGCTTGTTGATTACAAGAATTGCTATAATTAAAATAATTGCCCATATGTGAAAATCCTGAGTTGACTATTTGTAAATCAATTTTATTGCATGTAACCAATTTAATCGGGTAATACAGGTATATAGAAATGATTGAATGTTAGTTTGATTCCATGAAAATAGTAGGAATGTTTTCATAGAATAGATTTATGAATAGCATCTATACTGGAGATGATTTACAAAGGTGAACATAATGTTATATAGTAATAAAATAACCCTCCGATACAATGTGTAATAATATTAATTAAAATTCTAGTGATTGCCAGCCCAGAAATCTCAAAATTAGGAAATATATTTGTTATAGTTATTGTACCTTTCATAAGATATAAATATATTTATTGTACCTTTCATTTGATAGAAATATATTTATTGTACCTTTCATAAGATAGACATATATTTATTGTACCTATCATAAGATATAAATATATTTATTGTACCTTTCATTTGATAGAAATATATTTATTGTACCTATCATAAGATAGAAATATATTTATTGTACCTTTCATATCATAGAAATATAGTTATTGTACCTTTCATAAGATAGACATATATTTATTGTACCTTTCATTTGATAGACATATATTTATCGTACCTATCATAAGTTAGAAATATATTTATTGTACCTTTCATAAGATACAAATATATTTATTTTACCTATAATAAGATATAAATATATTTATTGTACCTTTCATTTGATAGACATATATTTATTGTACCTATCATAAGTTAGAAATATATTTATTGTACCTTTCATTTGATATAAATATATTTATTGTACCTATCATAAGATATAAATATATTTATTGTACCTTTCATTTGATAGACATATATTTATTGTACCTTTCATAAGATAGAAATATATTTATTGTACCTATCATAAGTTAGAAATATATTTATTGTACCTTTCATTTGATAGAAATATATTTATTGTACCTATCCTAAGATAGAAATATATTTATTGTACCTATCCTAAGATAGAAATATATTTATTGTACCTTTCATAAGATAGACATATATTTATTGTACCTTTCATAAGATAGAAATATATTTATTGTACCTATCATAAGTTAGAAATATATTTATTGTACATATCATAAGTTAGAAATATATTTATTGTACCTTTCATAAGATATAAATATATTTATTGTACCTTTCATTTGATAGATATATATTTATTGTACCTATCATAAGTTAGAAATATATTTATTGTACCTTTCATAAGATATAAATATATTTATTGTACCTATCCTAAGATAGAAATATATTTATTGTACCTTTCATAAGATAGACATATATTTATTGCACCTATCATAATATATAAATATAGTTATTGTACCTTTCATAAGATAGAAATATATTTATTGTACATATAAGGTATACAAAATTTGACTTTATTGTAAATATATTCATCAATTTTGATCTATGATATACATTTCATATACATATAATTAGGTAATAATAATTGAAAGAATAAGATTTATTTAGAATTTGATATTTTATATAAAATAATAAATTAAAACCTTCACATTCAGTGAAATTTTGTAAATAGTTAATGATATTGAATAGTATTAATACTTATTATATCTAAAACTATAGTGATACTTACTATATATATATATATTAATACAAATTTACTTTATATCATTTACTGAAAACAATATACACTTAAATTTAGAAATTAAAATATTAATTACATATCTATTTTTATATCTTATTATATATATAGATATAGATAAACTTGGTCAAGAAATAGTACACTCAGTATTATATAACAACTGTGACATCTTGCATAACAGTCGGATCTGTACATTTTCCTTTGTAATGAAGCACCTATGGCTATTCAGGAAATCAGATCCTGTTAGATTATCTATGCTACTGTAACTCGCAATCTATACATCTAATAAATCTGTCACAATAGTCAGTATATTGTATATAATGTTAGGCCAATATTTTCTTATAATTTGTTAGTTTCAATACCATATATATGCCTAAAACATTCAACTTCTAGAGAGACCTTCTTTCATCTATTTCACCTAATAAAAATATTTATATATTTAATATTGGCTACACATAACCATTTATTTACATATATCTACAATTCAATTCCCTTATCCATTAATCACCTACTACATTTTATAATTATAATATTGCAATTATTTTTAACAACAACATTAAATTCATGGATATTGATTAGTTGCAGATGAAATAAAGTTTTATTTTATTTTTTTTTATGATTTCGGATTCCTTAGGATTATTGATCTTCAGAAAATTCTCATTTTTCATCTATTCTCTGATTCCCTATTTCGATTATTAAACAGTTTACATTGAAAATCTTAGCCGTTTAGCCGGTCTCAACAGTTGGTTAACCTTTTCGTTCAAATATTGGGATTGTCGGCGATGAGTGATTGGTGAATTAAAATTCTCTATATAAACAATCTCTAAACAATGTGATCCTCGAGTTAATAATTTTTTATAATAATTTCTACTTAGTAGTCATTGTTATTTGAATTTTCTCTATTCCATTTATATCGGTTTCTATCTAAATTATATAATATATGATAGAAGAGCAAACAAGCATGCAATACCATGACTCATAGGTTTATGAATTTTAATTAATATACAATATATATACACTAAAGATAACTGCACTATTTATATCCTTAATAATTGCAGTAATCTTTTATAATTATTATGCTGGTAAAATTAATTTTGTATTATTATTTAACATAACTAGTTATTATATAATATTATTTCAATCTAATCTAGCCTTTTTAAAATAGTTTCAATATTAAATTAATGAATACATTGTTTTGTAAGTGATAATTATATTTATTAATTAATCAGTAATTATATAATAATTGATAATTCTGAAAAATCATTATCTTCTTATTGGATATCATATACATCAATCCTTTGCCTTCCTATTTCGATCATTTTCTAGTTCAATAAAATGATCTTGTTCCCAATTACTAACTTCCCCAGAGTATATTATTATATAGTCCACTATTTATTTCCACAATCCACCCGTATACAACCTACTCTCCACTTCCTCAATCATGTATCTATGCTAACTTACTCCACCATATACACCTTTACTTTAAACTACCTCTCGGACTTTTCTTTCCTTCTACAGTATACCTTCCATTACTGCAACCTACTTTCACCCCTCTGAACTGACTACGTAGTTCATTCACTGCACCCACCGCAACGCCAACGTCTATCTCAGCCTAATATTTCTTAGTTATTATGTACCCACCTAGTTCAATATACCCTCCTCTACTCTAAGTTACCTTCTCGTAGCGAACAGCTCCCGAACACCACCGTCGGCGAATCAAACGATTTCAGCTGAGGACGAAGGTTACCATGGTTTCACACCCAACAGTAATGTTTCCAATGACTCAAAACGTTTGTAATCAACATTATTATATTTTATAAACAATGCAATATATAATAATATAATAATAGTATCCATTAAAGTGTATAGCTTATTTTAAAAATATATTATTCTTGCATACTATAATATATGTTTAACCATTTTTTCATTTAAACATTTAATTAATTTTTTTATATTTAATAATCTTTCTATAATAATTTAATTTCATCAAATATCGTTGTAATTTTTTTAGATATACTGAACAATGAAACTGATCAGTTGAAACTTAAAGGTTGTCTATATTTTCAAAAAATATTTCTGTACCATAATTTCGTAATCAATGATCCTCTCCCTCACCCTCTACCTCTACTTTTCCCTCTCCCTCTAAATCATATTTATGAAAATATAATATACATATTTTCTTTAAATGATTAGTTTGAATGTAATCTTCTAATGATTAATGATAGTGCATTCGTAAATTGGCCAAATAATAATGATCTATTGTAGTTCTAGTGTCTTTGTAACAATGGTTCCTGTACTGACCAGTGGGCATAAATAAATAATGTACCCTGAGCGTTGTGCAGGGTGTAACTATACTGTAGTGTGATGATCTCTCGTGTTAATCAGCTCTACTGATTACATCATTAACTACGATCTAGTCTTCCTTTAAGTAACGAATATCGCCACTTTATAGTATTTACTAGTATGTATTGGATGTTCAACCTTTTAAAATAATTATTCATCATGCTATCTGTTTAAAATGTACTTCTAATTAATTCGAATAAAAGGTACCTCTTATTCATTCACTTATCGTGTAGCTATTCTACTTTTAACCATTGGAACATCTTCTCCGACAGAATCGCTGCCTGAAACCATGACAGGCAGTGCGTCGCAGATCATTGAGCAACTGTCTCGTCCAATTGGTTCATCGTCCTCCAGTGCTTCCTCGTCTTCTTCGACGTCTTCCTCATCGTCGCGACGACATCGAGGATCGCCAGCGTCTTCTGGCGCCACCAGCAAATCTAATGCTCCGGCTAGCGTTCGGCCCGCAAAGATTGTGAACGGGATGGCCACTACGACTAATACCAGCCAGCACGTAGTGCACGTGCACGTAAACCCGGGAGAGGTGTTCAGCGTACGCGTTAACGACCAAATTCAACACATCGAGGGTTTGTACCATTGTTGTCATAGTCTGTTGTGTGCAACATCTGTGCTGCTTTCCACGTATCTTACTCTGGTATATTTATCTTTTATGGCATTCTTTAATTATTTCTTTAATATTTTACAAAATCACTGTCTTTATAAAATATGGCTTAAACCAATTTTTTAAATTGTAAATCATGATATTAAAATTTCAGTGTGTTAATTAATATTATAGATAATTTTAGTAATACAAATTTGTACATTATAAAAATAATCCTAATTTTTACATATAGTGAATGCAACAGATTTGTTTCATACCTTTAATATAATTTATGTATACAAATCCTATTATCGTACCAATGCGAGCGAGGAGAGCCGAGACGGTGGTAAAAAGATTGCAATACTCGCTAAAATTAACTTTAATAAACTCTAGGAAGAGAAAAATATCATATTACTACCCGAAAATATCTTTTAAGTCTAAAAATTAAAGTATTTCGTAATCTTCGTCACTTCTTTGCATTATGGGTAATGCTGCGAAAAATTTCTAACCTATGAAATATGGCACAAATATTTGGTTTAATGTATAATCAAGAAATGTGTATAGCGGAGAAAATATTCTAGTATTTCAAGGATCGAACAAAACGTCAAATAATGATAATAGACGATACATTTCCTCGTTTTAGAGAGAAAAATTAAATTTTGAAAATATAATTTTTGGAGATTTCAACAAATCTAAAAAAGTATTTAGTGCGCCGATATTATAAAATTAGAAAAAATAACATAAAATAAATTGATTTTTGAAAATCGACGAAATTAAAAATTTCAAAATATTTTCCGTTTTTAAAATATTTTTCCGAAATAAATACGCTGATTGCGAAGTTAGCGTTTGTTTTAAAAAGATAAATTAAATTATTCAGAGCTACTTATTTGTATTCGAATGATCATGTAGAATTAAATAAGTGTTAATATTATTGATTTTAACCGTCACCCGTCAAATAATGTATTCCCAACGTTAATAGCGTCGAATTCTTTTCTAAAAAACGATATATCGGTATGTGCAACGATCTCTACATTTTTGATTTCTTTTCCATTAGTATACCTATCTCATTACTCGCAAGTAGCCTATGCGATGCTCTATACAACGGTGATATTAATTATATACATTGTCGATAGTACATACCAAAATTTATACTTTTTTATATACATAATTTTTTTCTTGATATTTGATTAGCGACTAGAACGAATAGAGATTATTAAAAGGATTCGGAATCCTCGACAAGGATACAAGGATACAAAGATACAAGGATATAAGGATATAATGAAAATAAGTTTATAAGGATACAAGGATATAAGGATATAAGACGACCCTAAATATATGAGAGCAATTCAAAATTATTAAATTTATTGATTTATAAAAAAAAGTAGAAAAACTTACGAAAAAATTTAATTATTTGAAAATTTCATATTTTACATGCATATACATATACATATAAACAATATATAGTTGATATATTTATTTATATATATACATATTTATGTTGTTATAATATATTTAAAAGTGTATTTAACAATATATATATATATATATATCAAGTATTAATATAATGTATTATCATATATGATATCATTATATTTGAGTTAATAACTATATATCTATAAATATGTAGTATTTAGTTATAATAAATATCAAGTATTGCTATAATATACTAGAATATATTATATAAATATGTATTATATATTTAAGTTGTATATTAATTATAACTGACTAGATAATGATGTTTTATAGTTATATATTATATACTGTATTTTTATATATAGATTTATGTAGCTATACATTGCTTTATACATCAATCTATTAGATTCGAAATTACTACACATGTTTTAAAATACATGTACATGGTTTATAGGACTCGTTGGTTTGCTGTTTGTTAAAGCCAACTCGAGTGAGATTAATAAAAAATAAAAAGGGGATTCCGAATCCATACCATATCAAATCTATAAGATGGTTATTTACCCAATCTATTAAAAGAATATTTGTATTTCCTCAAACAGTTTGATATACTTGAATTTGAAAAACATCATCGCACAGCTCTGTTCTCCAGCTCGATCATTCCACTATTATACAATATTTACCTTAGGATTGTAAACTTATAGATAGATAATTGATAAAGCTATAAATTCTTAATATACATTTATATTCAATAAACCAGTTTTTAGTACAGTAAAAACCTATTTATGATAAGAAGATTCACTTCTTTCAATTTACATTTTTCGACCAGATTTTCAGTTATTAATTTACATTTAATTTCATCGGTATATTTTTTTCATCTATTGATATTAATATTTAATATAATATTTTGCGAGAAAATTGAAGAAGAATTTTTATATATTTTTCGAAATCAAAATTTGAGAGTCTCGAGTAAATCTATGAGTTACGCATTTCAATGAATCACGCAGCGATTTTAATATTTATATATATATATGAAGGAATAGGAGATAAAATGTTAGCATAATCTTGAATATGAATGCATGTATTGTATAGTATATCATTATATATCATATAATGCTGCTATATCATTATAATACAATTTATTATAATCATAATAATGATATAATATGACACTAACCACAGAATGTATAATATATGAACTGCACTAGGCTGCAATACTATGACACTAACCCCAAAATGTATAATATATGAACTGCCCTAGGCTGCGATATTATGCTACATTTTGATACTATACGATTATAGGTTATTATTTATTTTATTTTAACTATTTTTATTATTTTACATTAGTTGGTAAAGTCTTAGGCTTAAAATTAATAAAATATTTAAAATTATTAAAAATAATCTCTGCACTGTATATATATTGCCATCGGCAATAATTTACGTTTATTGATGAGTTAAACAAAATCATATATGTTTGAATTATGTTTTTCATAAAATGCATACAAATACATTTGATCCATCATTTACATGGTATTATTTATTCTTTTTTTAACTCGATTCATTTTATTGTCTTTAGTGATAATCATTCTATTATTATTATTGAATGCAACATGTGCTTTAATTAGTACGTGTTAATTTCAACATTTCTCATGCGTTCACTTCTCAAGTCATGGTGAATGCCATATTATTTTTTCGAACCAACTCGTTTACATTGTATACATATATTTTATAGAATAAGCTCTTATTTTATAGTGAACCCTTGTATCGTATCCTCTTTATTTACGGCAACAAGATCTACTAGTCAATAGTTACATTATTTACATTATTCCTATATCATCATTCACACTCGTATTTATATATCACAATTAGTAAGTTTTTCCGAAGAATTAGGTATTAGTATCTTCTTATTTGACATCTATTGATTTCACTTTCTTGTTTGAATAGTTTGATTCAATTAAACTAATTTCAACCAGCCTACAATTAAATTAATAAATTAATTATAATATGTTATCAAATATAGAAAAATGTAGTTAATAATCACAGAAAGGGTAATTTGTATTTTTAATATATATTGGTATGTAATATATATTTTAAAAAATTGTATTGATATTTATTCAAAGATAATAAATAATGTCACATGATTTAGTTCATATTGCATAGAAATCCATATATCATATGACAATACTCTTAATAAGCTGGTTAGTAATTTTGTTTTCAAAATAAATCAATTTCACTAATTAACTACTGCAATTAATTATAATTTAATAAATGTTTTTAAATTTGTATTATTTTAATGTATACAATTATTTTTAATTAAATAGTGATACATTTAATTAATAAAAGAAGATACACAACAGGTTTTATATGGAATATTCATGAAAATGTATTTTTAAATCTATAAAATATTGTTTAAGGTATATTAATTAACTAATTAGTATACAGACATATCATGTGAAATATGACTCATTTATGTATAGTTACATAATCAAATTTTAATATTTGTACTTGATTAATTATTATTTGTTTATTATTGAATGAATTTGTTAAAAATACATTTCTATATTTGAGTAATGTTTGCACCGAGATTCTAATGTTAGAATTATTTATTGACTGTTGTGGATTTTGGTGGGAACCTCTAAAATCATGAGATAAATAATCATTTCAATAAACTATTTAATTTTTGAGTAAGTTTCTACCAGTAAGATGTGCAAATATAAAAAATTTGTACGCTAATCCGTTAAGTGGGTAATTAATTGTTTTAATCTATAGATTTTTATATAAAATTTAAATAAGTCTTTTTTTTTCATTTCAATAAATAAGAAAATTAGAAATAAAATTGTATTACAATTGTTAATGTGGTATCAAATTAATTATATCAATATATATCTATAAAATATTGAATACTATTAGTTTTATTTAATTTGAAAATCTTTGTGGTTTATTTATATTAAGACATATTATATATTATTTAAATCATCACAATTTAGACTTTATTTTAAGTAATTTTAATTTAGTATTTTATTAATAGTTTGTAAAAATTTCATCAATAATTTATATTTAGATTATATATTTATAGGTTATTAATTATATATTTGTTATTTAAATATATTTTTATCTTTATTTAATTATTTATATATGATTTTTAGTTTTAGCTTGTAAATTATATATTATCTATTGATATCATAATTAAGAGAAAATAAGTTTTAGATATACTAAATACTCACAGATTACTTACTTTAATATTACTAAAACAAACTCAATGCTCACATAAATTATTCTAATTAACATATTATACTTATATAAAGTTTTCCCTTCCATAATTTCATTCGTCCACTTTCACATTTTTGTATTTATCTGAAACTTCTATCTGTTATTTCTATTGTTATAGACATTATTTAATATCTCCATTTTTCACTTTCACTTTATCTCAATGTCATTAATCTGCTTTTGTAACTCTACTGCAACCAAACTACATTCAATTGAGTCGACACGATTACATCCAACACCGCTGTGACATTCTCCTTTATTAACAATACAAGTTGGTCGGGCGTTTCAAGTGTTATTGTACGTATTGTCTGGTGATATTGTGGAGATATTCTTCTATCTTCCTCATAGAAATAGCAGCGGAGTAGAATTAGTCTAGCGGTCAACACTTTAACATTGTTATGGCATTGTTCCGGTGACACGAGAAATCTTTAATTTCTTCAATGACCTGTGAACCCGATTTGCTAGCTCCTCTAATCTCGCCTACTCAACTACATTCCAACCATCGCTGCGACCAAAACCCTGAAGATATTCTAAGCCATATCTTTTCTCTAGTTTTCCATCCTCTCTCCCTATTTCTTTCTCTCCGCCTATTTCCCCCGACTCTCCTCTATTAAGTGTATGATTACGGAGTGTTCTACATGTGATAACCCTAAATCAAGTGCTCAACTCAGTGCATATTAGATTCTGACTCCGACAGATGTGTTCTTGTATAATCACGGTAACATGTTGAGCCAGATATTAGGGGTGTAGGCGGTGTGTGGTGTAGGGAGTGTGTGGTTTAGGGAGTGCGTTGTGTAGGGAGTGTGTTGTGTAGGGAGTGCGTTGTGTAGGGAGTGCGTTGTGTAGGGAGTGCGTTGTGTAGGGAGTGTGTGGTGTAGGGAGTGAGTTGTGTAGTAAGTGTGTGGTGTAGGGAGTGAGTTGTGTAGGGAGTGTGTTGTGTAGTAAGTGTGTTGTGTAGTGAGTGTGTTGTGTAGTGAGTGTGCTGTGTAGTGAGTGTGTTGTGTAGTGAGTGTGTTGTGTAGGGAGTGTGTTGTGTAGGGAGTGTGTTGTGTAGGGAGTGCGTTGTGTAGTAAGTGCGTTGTGTAGTAAGTGTGTTGTGTAGGGAGTGTGTTGTGTAGGGAGTGCGTTGTGTAGGGAGTGCGTTGTGTAGGGAGTGCGTTGTGTAGGGAGTGCGTTGTGTAGGGAGTATGTTGTGTAGTGAGTGTGTTGCGTAGGGAGTATGTTGTGTAGTGAGTGTGTTGTGTAGGGAGTGAGTTGTGTAGGGAGTGTGTTGTGTAGTAAGTGTGTTGTGTAGTGAGTGTGTTGTGTAGTGAGTGTGCTGTGTAGTGAGTGTGTTGTGTAGTGAGTGTGTTGTGTAGGGAGTGTGTTGTGTAGGGAGTGCGTTGTGTAGTAAGTGCGTTGTGTAGGGAGTGTGTTGTGTAGGGAGTGCGTTGTGTAGTAAGTGTGTTGTGTAGTGAGTGTGTTGTGTAGGGAGTGCGTTGTGTAGTAAGTGCGTTGTGTAGGGAGTGTGTTGTGTAGGGAGTGCGTTGTGTAGTAAGTGTGTTGTGTAGTGAGTGTGTTGTGTAGTGAGGGTGCTGTGTAGTGAGGGTGCTGTGTAGTGAGTGTGTTGTGTAGTGAGTGTGTTGTGTAGTGAGTGTGTTGTGTAGGGAGTGTGTTGTGTAGGGAGTGCGTTGTGTAGTAAGTGCGTTGTGTAGGGAGTGTGTTGTGTAGGGAGTGCGTTGTGTAGGGAGTGCGTTGTGTAGGGAGTGCGTTGTGTAGGGAGTGTGTAGTGTAGTGAGTGTGTTGTGTAGGGAGTGAGTTGTGTAGGGAGTGTGTTGTGTAGTAAGTGTGTTGTGTAGTGAGTGTGTTGTGTAGTGAGTGTGCTGTGTAGTGAGTGTGTTGTGTAGTGAGTGTGTTGTGTAGGGAGTGTGTTGTGTAGGGAGTGTGTTGTGTAGGGAGTGCGTTGTGTAGTAAGTGCGTTGTGTAGTAAGTGTGTTGTGTAGGGAGTGTGTTGTGTAGGGAGTGCGTTGTGTAGGGAGTGTGTTGTGTAGGGAGTGCATTGTGTAGGGAGTGCGTTGTGTAGGGAGTGCGTTGTGTAGGGAGTGTGTTGTGTAGGGAGTGTGTTGTGTAGTAAGTGTGTTGTGTAGGGAGTGTGTTGTGTAGGGAGTGCGTTGTGTAGGGAGTGCGTTGTGTAGGGAGTGCGTTGTGTAGGGAGTGTGTGGTGTAGTGAGTGTGTTGTGTAGTGAGTGTGTTGTGTAGGGAGTGAGTTGTGTAGGGAGTGTGTTGCGTAGTAAGTGTGTTGTGTAGTGAGTGTGTTGTGTAGTGAGTGTGCTGTGTAGTGAGTGTGTTGTGTAGTGAGTGTGTTGTGTAGTAAGTGTGTGGTATAGTGAGTGTGTTGTGTAGGGAGTGTGTTGTGTAGGGAGTGCGTTGTGTAGGGAGTGCGTTGTGTAGGGAGTGTGTGGTGTAGTGAGTATGTTGTGTAGTAAGTGTGTGGTATAGTGAGTGTGTTGTGTAGGGAGTGAGTTGTGTAGGGAGTATGTTGTGTAGTAAGTGTGTTGTGTAGTAAGTGTGTTGTGTAGTGAGTGTGTTGTGTAGTGAGTGTGCTGTGTAGTGAGTGTGTTGTGTAGTGAGTGTGTTGTGTAGGGAGTGTGCTGTGTAGTGAGTGTGTTGTGTAGTGAGTGTGTTGTGTAGGGAGTGTGTTGTGTAGGGAGTGAGTTGTGTAGGGAGTATGTTGTGTAGTAAGTGTGTTGTGTAGTAAGTGTGTTGTGTAGTGAGTGTGTTGTGTAGTGAGTGTGCTGTGTAGTGAGTGTGTTGTGTAGTGAGTGTGTTGTGTAGGGAGTACGTTGTGTAGGGAGTGTGTGGTATAGTGAGTATGTGGTGTAGTAAGTGTGTTGTGTAGGGAGTGAGTTGTGTAGGGAGTATGTTGTGTAGTAAGTGTGTTGTGTAGTAAGTGTGTTGTGTAGTGAGTGTGTTGTGTAGTGAGTGTGCTGTGTAGTGAGTGTGTTGTGTAGTGAGTGTGTTGTGTAGGGAGTACGTTGTGTAGGGAGTGTGTGGTATAGTGAGTATGTGGTGTAGTAAGTGTGTTGTGTAGGAAGTTCGTTGTGTAGGGAATGTGTGGTATAGTGAGTGTGTGGTGTAGGGAATGTGTGGTATAGTGAGTGCCTTGTGTAGGGAGTTGGTTGTGTAGGGAGTATGTTGTATATGGAGTGTGTGGTGTAGGGAGTGTGTGGTGTAGGGAATGTGTGGTGTAGGAAATGTGTTGTGTAGGGAGTGTGTGGTGAAGTGAGTGTGTGGTTTAGGGAGTGAGTTGTGTAGTGAGTGTGTTGTGTAGGGAGTGTGTGGTGAAGTTAGTGTGTGGTGTAGTGAGTATGTTGTGTAGTAAGTGTGTGGTATAGTAAGTGTGTGGTATAGTGAGTGCATTGTGTAGGGAGTGAGTTGTGTAGGGAGTATGTTGTGTAGTGAGTGCGTTGCGTATGGAGTATGTTGTGTAGTGAGTGTGTTGTGTAGGGAGTGAGTTGTGTAGGGAGTATGTTGTGTAGTAAGTATGTTGTGTAGTAAGTGTGTTGTGTAGGGAGTGTGTGGTGAAGTTAGTGTGTGGTGTAGTGAGTATGTTGTGTAGTAAGTGTGTGGTATAGTAAGTGTGTGGTATAGTGAGTGCATTGTGTAGGGAGTGAGTTGTGTAGGGAGTATGTTGTGTAGTGAGTGCGTTGCGTATGGAGTATGTTGTGTAGTGAGTGTGTTGTGTAGGGAGTGAGTTGTGTAGGGAGTATGTTGTGTAGTAAGTATGTTGTGTAGTAAGTGTGTTGTGTAGGGAGTGTGTGGTGAAGTTAGTGTGTGGTGTAGTGAGTATGTTGTGTAGTAAGTGTGTGGTATAGTAAGTGTGTGGTATAGTGAGTGCATTGTGTAGGGAGTGAGTTGTGTAGGGAGTATGTTGTGTAGTGAGTGCGTTGCGTATGGAGTATGTTGTGTAGGGAGTGCGTTGTGTAGGGAGTGGGTGGTGTAGTGAGTGTGTGGTGTGGTAAGTGTGTGGTATAGTAAGTGCGTTGTGTAGGGAGTGTGTTGTGTAGGGAGTGAGTTATGTAAGGAGTATGTTGTATAGTAAGTGTGTTATGTAGTAAGTGTGTTGTGTAGTAAATGTGTTGTGTAGTGAGTGTGTTGTGTAGTGAGTGTGTTGTGTAGGGAGTGTGTTGTGTAGGGAGCGCGTTGTGTAGTAAGTGTGTTGTGTAGGGAGTGCGTTGTGTAGGGAGTGTGTGGTATAGTGAGTGCGTGATGTAGTAAGTGTGTTGTGTAGTAAGTGTGTTGTGTAGTGAGTGTGTTGTGTAGTGAGTGTGTTGTGTAGGGAGTGTGTTGTGTAGGGAGTGCGTTGTGTAGTAAGTGTGTTGTGTAGGGAGTGCGTTGTGTAGGGAGTGCGTGGTATAGTGAGTGTGTGGTGTAGTAAGTGTGTGGTGTAGTGAGTATGTGGTGTAGTGAGTGTGTGGTGTAGTGAGTATATTGTAGATAGTGGGTAGTGTAGTAAATATGTGGTACATATAGTGTAGGTGTAGATAGCGTATGGTATAGGAAGTATGTTGTGTTTTATGGTATAATATGGTCGTTATTACTAAACATTGTGTTGGTAGGAAACAACATAGGAGGTGTAGGAGGTGTAGGAGTAGGTATATTAAGTGTATGATGATGTGTGTTCATAAGGCTGTTATCGGTGTCCCAGAAACAGGAATGTGTTGGCGTGTAGTATTTGCTACAATCATACGCCACTATTCGGAGTTGCGATACCGTTAAACAGAGCACGGTACTTCCTAGTAACGATTGTCTTCGTAATAACATTTATGTTAGAGTATACTGTCTATATATATCTATGCGGTAAGCCGAGGGCGATAAACCTGCCGAATCAAACGCAAACCGCAACTAACGCAATATTTATTAAATGACAAGCAACGTCGGCACCCGTACGAATTCGAAGGGGCGTCGTCGGTGGGCGTGGTTAGATCGTAAACACGCGGCGCGCATATTGCGTGCGTCCGACGCGCGAAATTCATCGGCGAATAGGTGCACGCGATTCGACACTCTTGCCCGTCGCACCTCGCTCACCTCAACGCGTATATTCCCGTTTCACTGGCGCGAATACCACGTAACTAGCTCGGAACTGCACGCTATAGGATATCGGGCGTCGCTTTTGTTTCACCATATCGGATTACCTAGTCTCGGCGTTATCTCGGCGACCACCGGAAGTACACGGTACCAGTAGCGACGACGACGACGACGTGTATGGATCCGTATCTGCCGTGGCCGCCATTTCCGCCTCCGTGCCACACCCCCCGCTATAATCAAGCACCGCCCCTTTCAACTGGCCGCCCGCCACGCCAACACACCACCTATTATGGTAGGAGAGACGACGTCCTTGTCCTTTGCATTTCTATTTCTAGGAATATATATATATATATATATATTCTTACGACTAATTTGTTATCTCTTATCTCAATATATAGTGTTTACTTCTACTATATACCGTCCATATTCTTGAGTCTATTAATAGCTAATAGCATATTAATAGCTAATAATTGCACTATAATAGTTATTAATGTCATTACCAAATAATGTAAATCTAAATTTCGCTGTATTGCCACATATGTAATGGTAGCAGCGTTTCACTGCCGTTATTCTGTAAAACTAGAAGACTGGTATGACTAATACACACATTTCTAGAGATATGACTTCAGCATCGTGTTTATAGCATCATGTAACTTTCAATATCGTTAGTTGAAGCATATTTATTTATTTTAAGTGTATTTTAAATGTTTCTAGTTGATAACAATTTAATTTCCTACTCATTTTCTTATGTTCGTCCTCTTTTTCCTTTATTTCCTCTTTCCCCGCATCTCATCTCATGCTCCTCCTCCTCATTCCCCTCCCCACTTCCTCATACGTGTATTATATTTCATTAAATATAAATATTAATAGTAATTGTATACGATATTATCATCATCACTCTGTCAGTAGCTATTCATTTTTCTTTATTGTCTTTATGTATCTTATCATATATCTACAATGTAGTTTATACACTTCATGCATCAAAGCGATGTGTTCTATATTTAGACATGCCGTTAAATATTGAATAGGGTATCCACGAAACCATCGCTACCGCCATGTAAGGTTCTACATGTTGGCCCATATACCGGACTATGCATACTGTAAACTGTACAGCGTACAGTGTTCATTAGACAGAACTATAGATTTTACCAGATACGACCTGATCTGAGACATGCTGATATTCACTCTCTATGCATAATATATATTCATGTAATCACATAACAATAGCGATATGTATTTATACATTCTTTATATTAATAATATAACCAATTACAGTATAGTTACCAGGATAATTATTACGAGTTCTATCTCAATACTATATTATGTAATACCTATTAATGCATGTTATTATATTAATCGTATATAATTAATATTACATGGTCAGGTATATTATATATACATTGAATTCGGATCATAAATCATTTTATCGATCCAAATTATTATATATTAATGCTCCCATAAAAGAAGACGTTTTTTCGTGAGCATGCATCTAACATGATTATGAATAATATTAGTATTGTGTTCACATCTATATAATGATATTTATTATATAGTATCTTTATACTATAATGTATTACATACTCTACATAGCTAAATATTAAAACATTATATTCTCTATATTGTTGATATTTTGATTTGGGTGGGTGCTGTTGCCTATATATAGATGTGAATTACTCAAACATGTTTTCGTATAGACTACTTTGATAAGGTATAGACTACTTTGATAAGGTATAGACTACTTTGATAAGGTATAGACTACTGTGATAAAGTCATAGGTATATTAAACACATCAATGCTATAATATGGTATATAGTAAACATATGGTATATATATTATAGGCAAGTAAATAGATATAGACATATACTTATAGATTTATAATATATTGACGAACATTTACAAGTTAGATTATTATAATTCTATAATCACTTAGACATCATATGTAGACACATACATGTCTATATCCAAATATACTTAAAATCTTGTAAAGTACTCGGATGTAGTTACAGAATTGGATATCGATATGTTCTTGGACATAAACGTAGAATTGGACATCAACTTATAATACTATAGGCAAGGACATATACATTAATTTGGATACTACGAGTTATATCTAGATGTATGTGGTATATCTATTAATACTTCGCCCAGAGGAGACATACACATATCTATATATACATATATATATATAGATATATCTATATATATATCTATATCTATATATATATAGAATCATATCGGTATCCCGGAACATCTTATTTATTTATGCACGCTTTACTTGCATCTTGCCGAAGATTTTCATTCATTTATATTCTACATCCGGTGCCGGCGTTACGTAATACTTCCGGTAATGCATGAACGTGCCACTATGTAGAGGTGTACCAGATATCTACTCCCAAGCGATATCCGAATTACCAATAACGGTGTACATACGGGAACCCGACATTAAGTCGGCGGTATACTAATTACGTATTATCTCTAAAACCAGCCAATAGAACTCCAGGTTTAGGGGGTAGTTTAATACTGTAGGCATATTATTAACCTTTCAGTAGAATTTCATTTATGATTATTATAGTGTTCGCAGAAATAAAATGATTTAATTATGATTTGGCTTTCCTCGTATATCCGTGTAAACTTCTGGGTACGGAAATCTCACGGTCCAACACGTGAGCATACATACATACATACATACATACATACATACATACATACATACATACATACATACATACATACATACATACATACATACATACATACATACATACATACATACATACATACATACATACATACATACATACATACATACATACATACATACATACATACATACACACATACACACATACATACATACATACACACAACGCTTGCTGTTCATCTAGTTACCGGTGTAGTTTCTATCTACCGTATTATTATTCACGTTTAATGTTACACACATGTTGCGTATAGCAGTGTATATAGCAGTGTATATAGCAGTGTATATAGCAGTGTATATAGCAGTGTATATAGCAGTGTATATAGCAGTGTATATAGCAGTGTATATAGCAGTGTATATAGCAGTGTATATAGCAGTGTATATAGCAGTGTATATAGCAGTGTATATAGCAGTGTATATAGCAGTGTATATAGCAGTGTATATAGCAGTGTATATAGCAGTGTATATAGCAGTGTATATAGCAGTGTATATAGCAGTGTATATAGCAGTGTATATAGCAGTGTATATAGCAGTGTATATAGCAGTGTATATAGCAGTGTATATAGCAGTATATTTGTATTGTTTACCCTACCTGATGAATCCCAGTTTTACCGTGCCTACTCTCTTCGTGGAGTACAACGGTTTTTATATGCGTACGGGTGTTTACGAGGTCGTTTGTAGACGTACGATATACGGCGTACATTGTACGGCGTACATTGTACGCGTGTCGATTTCGTTTTGAGTGCGGGTGTATGTCTGCTAGTGCAATATAACCCATTGGGAGACTTCTTTTATAGTTTGTTTACTCCCTAATCTAAAAAAGTAATCTAAATTTAGTTTTATTTTCATTTTTCACTTTTCTCCTCACTCCCCTCTCTCCCTCTCTCTCCTCTCTCTCCTCTCTCCTCTCCCCGCTCTCCCATTTCTCTCCTCTATCCCCACCCTCCCCTCTATCCTCTCTCTCCCCTCTTTCACTATCTACTCTCTCTCCCCTCTCTCACCACTCTCTCCCATCTCTCCCCTCTCTCCCATCTCTCCCCTATATACACTCTCTCCCCTCTCCCCTCACTCCCCCCTCTAC
>OZ038315.1:21185759-21211747 GCA_964035775.1 Osedax frankpressi | reverse complement strand
ATCCATCACTTCTAGATAAGACGTTCGTGGCGGGCAGGTTTCAATGTTGATATAGTCATGCCGTTACTTCCGACACTAATCACGTCCATCACTTCCGCTAGTCACTCCCATAACTTCCGCTAACCTCTGACCAATGGAGCCCGTTGCGCAATCGCCGTATTGCGTAACATGTTGATGATGCAATATTTTTCTTGTTATTATTACTAGCTATTATGACCTTTCGTATTCGAAATATATACTTTGTAGAAAAAATACTGTACAAACTACAGCGTACACTTTATATGATACAGTATCTACTGTAACTTTCTAACACTATATATAATTACATATTTGTATATAAATATATAGTAGTACTATAATTACAGCACTTTACTTCACATGCATGTAACTTGTAACATTTAATGACACCCATAAACTTTTACGTTTCGAAGTCATTATGATGCAATCTGCTATTCACGTAACATGTCGTAAGATAATTCAATTACTTTAGTCAATTTTGTAGAATCAATGTGGCATTTATATTATTGCAATAGCTCTATTGTGTTTACAGTTAGTATTTCTTATAGAGGACAAAGAACTCTATATATATTATAATAATATTTATGCATTATAATATATATATATAAAGTTAGTACGTAATATGTGTGTGTGTGTGTGTGTGTGTGTGTGTGTGTGTGTGTGTGGATATATGCGTGTGCAGTGTGTGGTTTACGTGTGTGCGAAATGCAAATAGTGTATTCATAAATTGATTCCATATATGGAGTGAATATATATATTCATTAGAGAAAAATATATACATAATTGTAATATAAATATATACATAATTGTAATATAAAAATATACATAATTGTAATATAAAAATATACATAATTATGTGTTCTAATGTAATTCGCAATCGTTATCACCTGACCCTCGTGTATACAGTTAACCCAGATATCGCGAGATTGATACGTCTCCGTGTAGCGGAACATGTAAATCATATGCACCTTAATATCCACGCACGGTATTCTTATGGTGGTATAAATAATTGTGTGTATATATCAGACTTTTATTTACTTGTCTATATCGCTTCGCAACCGAAATTAACAAGGTTCTCCATCGAATTGGATCGGCTCTAGTTCGTGAAATTAGATCGTTGCCAACCAAAAAACTGGCTGGCACTTTTCTCCCGGCTACATCTGCGGTATACATCTAATATATTTTATATCGACTAGGCCATTCATATTCCCAAATAACTTGCTACTACAGACTATAGTTGTGTATATATATCTCTCTCCTCGTGTCAATATACATTAGTGTTAAATTACACTATTCCCAATTTTCCTATCATTCGGTATACTCCCGATCCCGTAATTTTTATGATTCGCCCACTTCTAGGAGAGATGGACCGACTCTTATTTCTATTTGCGTACTGTGTACGATGTACATTAAACGCTAACCAGTAGACAGTAACCAGTAACTCCGGCAGTCCTAGGCTATGGTACTACGCGTGGTACTACGCGTGGTACTACTCGTGGTACTACTCGTGGTACTACTCGTGGTACTACTCGTGGTACTACGCGTGGTACTATTCGTGGTACTACTCGTGGTACTACTCGTACTAGCAAACTAATAACTGCGTATCCCTCGGCCTTCAGTCTCTCTCAGCACTCTAATTAGTTACTCCTAATATATTTCTTATACGATAATATATGTGTGTATAAATATAACACAAGGTTTCGTCTAATTATACTCTCGCAGACCTGTATATCTTGCTTCCCTCGCATCTGTATCGAATATTATAGAGTCTACTACGAGGAGAATATTCCCCGTAGACAATGCCGGGAAGCGCCGTTTTTACACATTTATATAAACAGGGATGCATTTTATTACATATGCAGACTATAACCCAGACGATATAACTTGCATAACCTCATATTAATTTATATTAATACTTGTAGAATTTTGAGTTTATGATTCAATTATTCATCTCAGTTATACAATACATTTGAAACAATAAGTGAATTATAATCACATAGTGATAAATTAAAATATTCTTATTCATATCTAATTTATATAATTTTTCTTATTTTCTCTTCATATATGCTATAAAATTAATGCAATATTACTTACTGAATCATTTCTGGTTTAATTTAAATGATCTACTTAAAGCATAACAAAGCCACTGTTGTTTCATCTTCATTGATACACAAATCACATATGGTGTATAGTTCATTACAATCATTACCAATGAGTTATTTCGAAGAACAGTTATGTAATATAATACACTAACCCATTATTAATAATTGTCTATCAAACAAAAACTAAACTAGTTGATATTCTGTTTATTCAGTATAATATAGTACAATAGAATATTATTAGGTATATAATATTAATGTTATGCTTTAACTTCTCAAAATACTTAACATAATTGCAACATTGTAACACCATAATTACATATATATATCCCCTTATGTGATTCATTATATATATATATATATATATATATATATAAGCTCTGATGTCATAAAGTCTAAGATGTCGACTGGCAAGCAATTGGTGTGTGGTTCGAATCTTGTCTGAACTTAAAAATTAGTCTTAATATAAAGAAGTGGTAACCGGCTATTTTGAACACAGAATTAGTGATATCTATTCATATTTTCACTTCACCAAATTACCTTATATGGGATGAAGGACTCCACCGAAAATATACAATACAATAAAAAAACAATATATATTTATAAACAATAGTAATTTCTAAACAATATTACACCCATAACCAATATTACACTCACACTCTCATCCACAAATGTGACATTAATTATGACCAAACTTGCTTCAATAAATAACAAATACGCACATACAACAAGATTAGAATGTAAATGGTTAAACAATAAAACAACCAAACCCAAACCCAAACCCAAACCCAAACCCAAACCCAAACCCAAACCCAAACCCAAACCCACTACCACATTTACTATACTGTTCACAACCCCGACTATAAACTATCTCAAAATCATGCCCACAAATACGCCCACAAACACGCCTACAAACACGCCTACAAATACGCCCACAAACACACCCACAAGCACACCCACAAACACGCCCACAAATACGCCCACAAACACACCCACAAACACATCTCTCAGGTGCAGCAGATCGTTGACGAACATGGCATTCTGACGCATGTGATCTTATCACCTCAACCATCGGCTCAACAGGCCCCGCCTCCTGGCACCACTTGCCATGCTCCGGTATCTCCGCAACAACACCAGTCTAGTCTCGGAGTAACCGCGAACTCGTCGACTGCCTCTTCGCCTGCATCCGGCCAACCTTCGCAGTACTTCTCGGTATTTAGGGGAGAGTGGAGATGTTGCGGGATGGTTGTAGCGGAGTATGAAGTATATGAAGTAATGGAGTCGAATGTTGGATTGGAATTCGGGGTTAAATAGGTATTGGGGATAAAGTTAATGAGTAGGAAAGAAAGGTGGTCGTTTGGGATAAAAGTAGAAGGTAAGTGCGATAAAGAGTTTGAGGTGGGAGAGAGACGAATGTAATTTAGAAAAGGTTAACTAGGTTTAGTAAGGGAATAAGAGAAAAGAACGATATTTTTTAAATGAATAATAAGTAAGAAATTAATGAGTGATTATTAATTATTAGCTAATGTATTTGTATGTGTTTAGGTGTTTAATCTGCTATTACTATGTATTATTACTTCAAACCTCTATTAACATACAGACACAAAATGGAGATTCTCCTCCTGCTTACTCTCCTTTCTCTTGCCCTTCCACTGGCCTATCCTCTTGCAATAACAGCTCTTCCGGTTTAAATTTTCTCCACCACCATGTTAGTAGACCAAAGTATTTCTAAATGTACTATTATTACAACATTATCCAATTCTTGCTAATTTTGATTCAAGATGTATAATATATTTAAATTTGTTGAATACAAATTTAATATTTTTGAAATAACAAATAAAATAAAATTTAGAACATCATGGAAATTAATTTTACCCTTAAATTAATCAACTATCTTATCTGAGATATACAATAAATTCAAATTATGAATCATATATTCTAAATAATCTAAAAAACTTACTGTGTAGTCTTTTACTGAGATTGATATAGTAAATTATTCTCTTTTGATACTTTTAATTAAGTAATCCCAATATATATAAATATATAATTCAAATTCATATTTTTGAGTATTTGAGTATAAACCTTAAATAAAATTACAAAATATTAATAACTGATTAATTCTCTAATTTTTTCCATTCCCAATGACTCTAGAATGACTTATCATCGCGGTCTCGCTTCAATGGTCAATACACTGGGAATGTTGGATCAGGAGGAGATCGTTCTAATGCAGGTGTGTTGAGTTGTTATATGTAATCTCTTTTTATGTCTTGTAATTTATTATCGAATTATATTTTAAATATGAGTCATAATAATCATTATATAATATTATATAATATTTCAAATGATTTTTTACAATCAATATATTTATTAAATATATATTTCAAATTTGTAACTCAATGTTTTACTCTTAATTAATGTTGATCTAATTTTACAATGTTTTACAATGTATTTCAATAACTTTATAAACTACTATTATTGCATTTCTGCATGTATCAAGAGACAATGTGCTTACAAATTATTAAAATAATGATATTTATTTTTGATATTATTACATTATTTAATTAATTTTAATTTATGATTTATTAGAAAAATTTTAAAGAAATGGATCCTTTCTTTTTCAGTTTTTACAATGCTTTTATGGAATACTTTACAAGCGTAGTGTATAAGATTTTTATTGTCGCTTGACTATTTTCCCATATTAAAATTAGATTGAAGCTTCAAAATCATTATTGCATTGACATTGGTGTATTGTATATAGTTAAAGTGTATAACGAATTACTATGATCTAGAAATGATAAGGAAAAATCTATAGTGATGTTAATAAGTTTTTTTTTAACTATTTTTAAAAATATATGATGTGTTGATGACGAATAGTAAACACTGCTGTACATATATAATATATGTATTATTACATTATGGACAATTTCTTAGCGATGTTTAACTTATTATAATGTTTTAGTAGATACAATGTTGATGATATTTCAGAAAATATTAATATTCATTCAACAATTTTAAATAAAAATATTATTTATAATATAAATCATTTATTATGCGCTATAATAGTATTACAGTAATATATATATGTGTACTGTATATAATATATATGTGTGTGTATATGCATATATATATCGTATATATAATATCTAATATTTTATTTTATATTATTCTATAAATAGAGTTCATACAAAATAATATTTAATAGAATAAATACTATTTTACTCTTTATTTTAATCATATAGGAATCGATATCTGATTGGTCCATTATATTAGAATCTGACACGTAATGATTAAAGTAAACAAACAATTTCATCTTGAATTAATTTAAGCAATATTGAGTTCTATTCATTTATTTAATGCTACTGATATTTTGGTAAACATTATAAATTTAATTTAGTTATATTTTTATGTTGTGGTAATGCATGGAAATTTTGTATTAACTAGTTAACAAAATAATACAAATATATATTTTTACATTTAATTTTTTATAAATATATTTTTGAATTCAAATTTATACTTGTATTTATTCATTACTTGTTTTATTTATTAAAAATATATTTTAATATTTTATATTTAATTATATATAATATGTTGACTTTTATAATGTTAGCCAAATATATTTTCAAATGACATAAATAGTTACGATACTTCATATATTTTAAATTATATATGATTACAATAATCAATAAGCGAAATTCGCACCTTGATGAAATAGATCACCAATACACATTTTTAACTAGAATAGTTATATTTAAACAAATTGCATTATTAAAACTTTTACGGCATATATTGTAAATAAACTTATGTATATCAATTGTAATCATGTTCATTTTGTAGATTATAAATTGTATATGTCAATGGAAGTATTATGTATTTATATTTTATTTATTTATAAATTAAATAATGAATTAGTGATTCATTTAATGATTAGTTTGAATCTTACCATATTGATTATATTTGCATCCTACCGTTATAATTGTTTCATAGGTACAATTGTAAAGTCTCACCTTTTAAAAGTTTTCACAAAAATATATAATAAACATAATATATTATAGTGTATTTATTATTTAATTAGAAACCTGTTTAATAACATGACACCTAAAGTTTGATTATAATTACTATAAATTATGTATTATATAAAATAATATATTATATTTGAAAAATAAATATTTAATATAAAATATTATATATATCAAATATAAATATTATAAACAGAGTACAATAAACATTATAATAATTGAATCAGATATATTAAGTATAATATAAATAGTTTTGGTGGTTGGCAGTACTATTGTTTTGTTGAGTATCATTGACAATCCCTGGGACTAAATTCACTACATTGTTTTTATCTATTGTTTATGTTATCGAGTTCACGTGACACCGAAATTCAAATCGCTATCTACGTGTTCCCTTATTTCAAAGTCATTTTTCATTGCATGCTTTAATATTACTAAATATTTATACGCATAGCATACGGCGATCGTCCACAGATAGGTTTTAAAATAGTCTGTACAGCGTAAACAATATTCATCACATAATAATACCTAACCCTTAATTATATCACGACGTGTATTGCAGTATTTGCACCTTCCGTATGTATACGCTTAAGATGTGTACCTTTATTCCATTGTCCAAACTAAGCCAATCGTTTGCTTCGACGTATCCCTTTCGCTTACAGGCCCGATGTTGGATCACAACGAAGATAGGGCGACGCGTCAGAAACATCGTCTCCAAGAGAAGCACGCCCGTCAGTACGTCAACAATAATGCGCAGTCTGACCGCAAGGACGCGCACGCCACCAGGGGCGCCGGAAACGCTCCTTACAGACACCACAACGCCTCCAACGGCCACTCTCCTCGTCACAACCACAATGGTTTGTCTGGCTTCGAGGTTCCCGTAGCTTGGTTGAAGTTTAGATATATCGTAAAATTAAAATAAGTTGTAATAATTAATATCTATTTTTTTATGTCAGTTTATGTATTTTCATGAATATTGGTATAATAATCATTTGTTCTAAATGTGAAGATATTAGGTATTTTATTACTAAATCTTTTAAAATCAAATCAGTCTAGGTAAATCGAATATGAATGCTTTTAGGTAATATGTATTTATGACATATCCTTTACAACTTGATACCTAATCATTTCAAATTGACTTAATTCTAAAGCTTTTACTCGACGATATCGTATATCTTGTGAATCACTCATTCTCAGTCGAGAAAAATAAACCAGACGATGAAAATCAAATCATTTTGAACTTTTTATCTTGCATTTCCACCCCGAAGGTTTGTAATATAATATATTTTATGTAAACTATTAAATAATTTTTGTATATGGTGTCCCGATGTTCCATTGATATGTATGATTACTGTAATATATACGTTGTAATTATCAATGAATGATTCATTTTACTAGTTACATATATAGTATTCGTAACTCATCCCCGTGTCTAGCGAATCCACGCCGTCTTAAATTAAATGCCACCGTCTCTCTCAGGTGTCTGCCGTTGACAGTCGAAGCGTTCTCATCTGCGTTGTGGTACCCGACGCAGACGTCGTAACCACGGCGCTGCAAAACTGTCAATCAAACGTTGGAGACGCCGACCACTCGATATTCAACCAATCGCATTTGAACTTTGAACTTCGCCTTTCGGAGAAGGGTCGCGCCGGAAAGTATAAGCCGGTGTACAGCGGGGACGCCACGGAGATCACTCTCAAAGATCTCAAGCCGGCGACCGAGTACCATTTGAAGTGAGTTCTATTTTCGTCGCCGCCATCTTTGCCGCCATCTTTTCCTCATTCCCTTACTCTCGCGGGTCCCATTTCTCCTGCCCCCCACATCCACTGGCTATCTCCCGACCACTCCTACCCGCTCGTATCTGCGACCTTCACCTCTCCGCTCCCAACCCCTTCTCAGGGTAGAGGCGGGCTACAAGGATCTAGTGAATCAGGGTACCGAGGCTGTTTGCTTCAAAACTCTGCCCTGCGTCCCAGATCAGCCCAGCGTACCTAAAGTATCTCTGAGAACACGTACCTCGATTCTACTTAAGTGGAACGTTTGTACTTAACTTTTCATCTTCATCTCGATCTAGCAGTAATTAATATGTAATTCTCATAAGTAATTCGCATATCGCGTAAATAAATCTGTTTTTCTTTAGCATTTGTTTTTTCTTCTTATACATTTTAATTTAAAATGCTTTTGTTTTTATAACATTTTAATTTATATTCACATTTATTTTACTTAATGTTTTTTCGCTTTTGAAATATTATAAAACTAATATAAAAACCTAGTTCCTAAACTACATTTAATTTGACTGTGTGTTGTACCTAATCTGATTTCTATTTATATAAAAGGTAATTTAAACCATAATAACTATTAACTGAACCCTGAGAATCTATCATCCTAACATTTGATTTCTCCTATGATCCATTAAAATTATAAATATTACATCCGTGAGTTACATCGACACACGTGAGTCTTGTTTACTGAACCAATGTCTCCAACATCATCATCATCGACCTCCTTTATTGCATTCACTGATAAGCTGCATTATCGCAGTTCCATTCTAATTCTTCGACCAGTTTTTTTTATTTATTTGCATTCCTGTGATTCTCCCTTTAATTGGCCTAGAGCTACATTCTATTTATACTTACCTTGTACCGATATCACCACATAATACACCCTTCTGTATGTACTTGATTTGTCATTTAATTAAATGATAAATGATACCCAAATCTCAGTTCACCATTTCTCTCTCTCTCTCTCTCTCTCTCTCTCTCTCTCTCTCTCTCTCTCTCTCTCTCTCTCTCTCTCTCTCTCTCTCTCTCTCTCTCTCTCTCTCTCTCTCTCTCTCTCTCTCTCTCTCTCTCTCTCTCTCTCTCTCTCTCTCTCTCTCTCTCTCTCTCTCTCTCTCTCTCTCTCTCTCTCTCTCTCTCTCTCTCTCTCTCTCTCTCTCTCTCTCTCTCTCTCTCTCTCTCTCTCTCTCTCTCTCTCTCCTCTCTCTCTCTCTCTCTCTCCTCTCTCTCCCCCCTCTCTCTCCCCTCTCCCTCTCCCCCCTCTCTCTCTCTCTCTCTCTCTCTCTCTCTCTCTCCCCCTCTCCCCCTCTCCCTCTCTCTCCCCTCTCTACCTCTCCCTCTCCCTCTCTCTGTCCCTCTCCACCCCTAACAACAGTACTAGTTGACCTTTCACTCATACAGGCGACCTCTGACAATGGAGCCAAGATCCTTAACTACGTGCTGCAGTGCGACAATGAAACCATCTACACGGGTCTGCCTCGTCAGTTCAAAACCATCAAACTGCAGCCCTCGACTGGATATAACTTCCGACTGTGTGCAATCAATTCATTTGGCAACAGGTTGCACTCCACTCATAGCTCATCCATTCCCTCCCCACTCCTCAATTTCATCTGCTCCCTCTTTAACGTTCTCATCGAATGTAATAACATTGCGTAATAATATCACATCATATTAATATACTAAATATCACATCATCTGTGTTTGTTAATGAAATGTGATATCTAGATATTACATTGCATCAGTTCACAATTACTGTTGGTATTATTTAATATGCAAATTAATCATGTCATATAGACAGCGTAAATAAAATCTCTTAATAAACATTTGATTACCGAACTATTACTCATCTATCCACCTTACATAGTTTTTAAAAATTGTGTTTCATTTATATGTAGTCTTTATTATATATTTGATTTAAAAGATATAATTAAAAACATCTTTAGAATACATATTTCAGGTCTATATTTATTTCATGATGATTTTTATGATCAACTTTAAAAATAGATATTTTATTTTAGAATGATTTATTTTAATAATAATATTAAATAATTTTACTAATTAAATCTGTACACTTATAGATAGTTAACTATCCACACTCACTCCCACACCTACCACACAGTAAATACACTAACTCCCACACCTACCACACAGTGAATACACTAACTCCCACACCTACCATACAGTGAATACACTAACTCCCACACCTACCACACAGTGAATACACTAACTCCTACACCTATCACACAGTGAATACACTAACTCCCACACCTACCATACAGTGAATACACTAACTCCCATACCTAACACACAGTGAATACACTGACTCCATCACCTATCACACAGTGAATACACTAACTCCCACACCTATCACACAGTGAATACACTGACTCCATCACCTACCATACAGTGAATACACTAACTCGCACACCTACTACACAGTGAATACACTAACTCCCACACCTACCATACAGTGAATACACTAACTCCCACACCTACCACACAGTGAATACACTAACTCCTACACCTATCACACAGTGAATACACTAACTCCCACACCTACCATACAGTGAATACACTAACTCCCACACCTACCACACAGTGAATACACTAACTCCTACACCTATCACACAGTGAATACACTAACTCCCACACCTACCACACAGTGAATACACTAACTCCCACACCTACCACACAGTGAATACACTAACTCCCACACCTACCACACAGTGAATACACTAACTCCCACACCTACCACACAGTGAATACACTAACTCCTACACCTATCACACAGTGAATACACTAACTCCCACACCTACCACCACTAACTCCCACACCTACCACACAGTGAATACACTAACTCCCACACCTACCACACAGTGAATACACTAACTCCCACACCTACCACACAGTGAATACACTAACTCCCACACCTACCACACAGTGAATACACTAACACTCACACCTACCACACAGTGAATACACTAACTCCCACACCTACCACACAGTGAATACACTAACTCCCACACCTACCACACAGTGAATACACTGACTCCCACACCTACCACACAGTGAATACACTAACTCCCACACCTACCACACAGTGAATACACTAACTCCCACACCTACCACACAGTGAATACACTAACTCCCACACCTACCACACAGTGAATACACTAACTCCCACACCTACCACACAGTGAATACACTAACTCCATCACCTATCACACAGTGAATACACTAACTCCCACACCTACCACACAGTGCATACACTAACTCCCACACCTACCACACAGTGAATACACTAACTCCCACACCTACCACACAGTGAATACACTAACTCCCACACCTACAACACAGTGAATACACTAACTCCCACACCTACCACACAGTGAATACACTGACTCCATCACCTATCACACAGTGAATACACTAACTCCCACACCTATCACACAGTGAATACACTGACTCCATCACCTACCACACAGTGAATACACTAACTCCCACACCTACCATACAGTGAATACACTAACTCGCACACCTACCACACAGTGAATACACTAACTCCCACACCTACCACACAGTGAATACACTAACTCCCACACCTACCATACAGTGAATACACTAACTCCCACACCTACCACACAGTGAATACACTAACTCCTACACCTATCACACAGTGAATACACTAACTCCCACACCTACCATACAGTGAATACACTAACTCCCACACCTACCATACAGTGAATACACTAACTCCCACACCTACCATACAGTGAATACACTAACTCCCATACCTAACACACAGTGAATACACTGACTCCATCACCTATCACACAGTGAATACACTAACTCCCACACCTATCACACAGTGAATACACTGACTCCATCACCTACCATACAGTGAATACACTAACTCGCACACCTACTACACAGTGAATACACTAACTCCCACACCTACCATACAGTGAATACACTAACTCCCACACCTACCACACAGTGAATACACTAACTCCTACACCTATCACACAGTGAATACACTAACTCCCACACCTACCATACAGTGAATACACTAACTCCCATACCTAACACACAGTGAATACACTGACTCCATCACCTATCACACAGTGAATACACTAACTCCCACACCTACCATACAGTGAATACACTAACTCCCACACCTACCATACAGTGAATACACTAACTCCCATACCTAACACACAGTGAATACACTGACTCCATCACCTATCACACAGTGAATACACTAACTCCCACACCTACAACACAGTGAATACACTAACTCCTACACCTATCACACAGTGAATACACTAACTCCCACACCTACCATACAGTGAATACACTAACTCCCATACCTAACACACAGTGAATACACTGACTCCATCACCTATCACACAGTGAATACACTAACTCCCACACCTATCACACAGTGAATACACTGACTCCATCACCTACCACACAGTGAATACACTAACTCCCACACCTACCATACAGTGAATACACTAACTCCTACACCTATCACACAGTGAATACACTAACTCCCACACCTACCATACAGTGAATACACTAACTCCCACACCTACCACACAGTGAATACACTAACTCCTACACCTATCACACAGTGAATACACTAACTCCCACACCTACCATACAGTGAATACACTAACTCCCACACCTACCATACAGTGAATACACTAACTCCCATACCTAACACACAGTGAATACACTAACTCCCACACCTATCACACAGTGAATACACTGACTCCATCACCTACCACACAGTGAATACACTAACTCCCACACCTACCACACAGTGAATACACTAACTCCCACACCTACCACACAGTGAATACACTAACTCCCACACCTACCACACAGTGAATACACTAACTCCCACACCTACCATACAGTGAATACACTAACTCCCACACCTACCATACAGTGAATACACTAACTCCCATACCTAACACACAGTGAATACACTAACTCCCACACCTATCACACAGTGAATACACTGACTCCATCACCTACCATACAGTGAATACACTAACTCGCACACCTACTACACAGTGAATACACTAACTCCTACACCTATCACACAGTGAATACACTAACTCCCACACCTACCATACAGTGAATACACTAACATACACTAACTCCCACACCTACCACACAGTGAATACACTAACTCCTACACCTACCATACAGTGAATACACTAACTCCTACACCTATCACACAGTGAATACACTAACTCGCACACCTACCATACAGTGAATACACTAACTCCCACACCTACCATACAGTGAATACACTAACTCCCATACCTAACACACAGTGAATACACTAACTCCCACACCTACCACACAGTGAATACACTAACTCCCACACCTACCACACAGTGAATACACTGACTCCCACACCTACCACACAGTGAATACACTGACTCCATCACCTACCACACAGTACATACACTGACTCCCACACCTACCACACAGTGAATACACTGACTCCATCACCTACCACACAGTGAATACACTGACTCCATCACCTATCACACAGTGAATACACTAACTCCCACACCTACCACACAGTGAATACACTGACTCCATCACCTACCACACAGTGCATACACTAACTCCCACACCTACCACACAGTGAATACACTGACTCCATCACCTAACACACAGTGAATACACTAACTCCCACACCTACCACACAGTGAATACACTAACTCCCACACCTACCACACAGTGAATACACTAACACTCACACCTACCACACAGTGAATACACTAACTCCCACACCTACCACACAGTGAATACACTAACTCCCACACCTACCATACAGTGAATACACTAACTCCCACACCTACCACACAGTGAATACACTAACACTCACACCTACCACACAGTGAATACACTAACACTCACACCTACCACACAGTGAATACACTAACTCGCACACCTACCATACAGTGAATACACTAACTCCATCACCTATCACACAGTGAATACACTAACTCCCACACCTACCACACAGTGAATACACTAACTCCCACACCTACCACACAGTGAATACACTAACTCCCACACCTACCACACAGTGAATACACTAACTCCCACACCTATCACACAGTGAATACACTAACTCCCACACCTACCACACAGTGAATACACTAACACTCACACCTACCACACAGTGAATACACTAACTCGCACACCTACCATACAGTGAATACACTAACTCCCATACCTACCACACAGTGAATACACTGACTCCATCACCTATCACACAGTGAATACACTGACTCCATCACCTACCACACAGTGAATACACTAACTCCCACACCTACCACACAGTGAATACACTAACTCCCACACCTACCACACAGTGAATACACTAACACTCACACCTACCACACAGTGAATACACTGACTCCATCACCTATCACACAGTGAATACACTAACTCCCACACCTACCATACAGTGAATACACTAACTCCCACACCTATCACACAGTGAATACACTAACTCCCATACCTACCACACAGTGAATACACTAACTCCCACACCTACCACACAGTGAATACACTGACTCCATCACCTATCACACAGTGAATACACTAACTCCCACACCTACCATACAGTGAATACACTAACTCCCACACCTACCACACAGTGAATACACTGACTCCCACACCTATCACACAGTGAATACACTAACTCCCACACCTACCACACAGTGAATACACTGACTCCATCACCTATCACACATCTGGTTCTGTTCCTACTCCACCTGAACGTCCACGGTTGGTCGATACCTTTGTTAGAACTCTGGTCATAAATTGGCCGAAACGTCCAAACGACGACGAATTCACTTTGCAAATGGAAGACTATACTTCAGTTTGTTTATCTATTTAGGGTCAAACTGACCACGCGGCAAGTATTCTATTACATTATTATTCATAATTTCAATTAGAAACACATCAATACATTTTTGATGTTAATGTTATGGTTTTATTAATATGGCAGTTACGAAGAATTAAATATAACAATATAAATGTTAGATTAATTACATTTTTTATTGAAGCAAAAATGTAATTTTGGAACAATATACAATTTATCATTGTAAATTGTAAAGATTTGTAAATTGTAGATATAAGTTACGAAGAGTATTATTTAATATTTAGAGTCTAGTCTAGGATTATAAAATTCTGAAAAATGTATTAAATTAATTATTAATTACTTACTAACTAATTATTAATTAATTAATTACTAATTCAAGGTGAAATTGAATTTACTTTAATTTTTGCAATTTTTACATTAACCAGTAATTCTCTCACCAGGGCCACGGTTTCCTACCCGTGTTCAATGGAGCGGAAACCTCGCATAGCATTCGTAATTTAAAACGTAACACCGAATATAAGTTTCGTCTTCATGCCAGTAACGAGGAAGGTTGTAGCAAATGGAGTGAAACTGCAACCTATAGGTTATCTTAGAAGTCAATCCCTCCTACAACTCTATAGCTTCCCAAACAGATATTTAGCTATCATAACGTTTTTAATAATATATGTCCAACAGTTATAATAATATATGTCCTCTCGCTTGTTTGTATAATATCCCATTTAATATATTTTGATCGCATCAATTTATTGCTTTATCTGACATTCAGAACTCTGCCTGATCGGCCATGCCCTCCTTCGCGTCCGGTCACCAAGGGAAAAATTAACTCGAGGTCGCTCAGAATCATCTGGGAACCTCCCAAGGATACCGGAGGTTGCGGCATTGATAATTATCGAATTCAAATAGATATTGAAGGCCAAGGTTTGTTATTGCATTCTTATCTCAGCTCATTCCCTTTCTAAATGTCTCCCTTTGTCTATCTTATGTCCATTTTGTATCATGTTCAGTTTGATTTCTGCATTCGAAGATCTATATTTATACTCATAAAAGTCTATACTTAAAAGTAGTAATTTACTATCTATCTGGTCTACATATATGGAAAGAACGTATCTATTACGTTTAGTCTATCCCACTAAGTGCTACTCCCCAACGCAGACAATAGCAGTTTGATATGTTACGATGGCTGTGAGACTGAATGTTTCATCGAGGATCTTTTGCCGGGTCAAACCTACCTCATCAAGGGTAACTGTTACAGCGACGGTGGCAGAAGTGAGGTTTATTATTAATAGACTCGACGGCCTTTTTGTCATCCTAACAAAAAAGTATAAATACAAATAGAAATGTCTACTATCAAAAATGTTTCATCCATAAAAAATAGATTGATTTCTTCACGTAGACCTCGTCAAACATTAAAAGTTCTGTAATGATAAAATTATTTGCTAATAATCACTAAAAATAACTTTAAAATTAATAAATTATTATAGTTATTATTATAGTTATTAAAAGTAAAGATATTTTTAATAAATTTGATTAAATAACAACTAAATTTAGTATTTCCAATCAAATGAAAACAATAGAGAAATAAGATACATTCATAATTACACTATTTGTTTCAGTGGTCAACGGCATCTTCCATTTGCACACAACCAATTAAACCGGGCCGTTGTGCAAAGCCGAGCCTTCAACAGAAGCCAAAGTCCCACTACGTAAATCTGAAATGGGGTCAGTATAAACTTAACAAGCTAAACCACTATCAATACCACTTCAAGTATCATTTCGGCTCTCCCACTTCTCTACTAGCTGTTGTATCCTCACACACACATACACACACACACGCACACACGCACCCACACACGCATTCACACACATACGAACACACACACACACATACGAACACACACACACACGCATTCACGAACATACGCGCGCACACACACACACATTCACGAACACACGCACACACACACACATACACACACACACACACGCACACACACATCAAAATGATTACTCTCCCCATACCTGTCCTTATATCTCCCTTTTCCCAAATACCCCATTCTTAATATAACCCCATCGTATGTGTAGACATGCCAATCGAAATTGGTGGAGCCCACGTCTCGCAGTATGATGTACAGATGTTGTGCTTGACTAGTTCGTCCACTCCAGAACCCAGCATAGTGTACAGTGGTCGTCTTGCCCAGTGTGTAGTGGCAGGACTGTCTGCGGGTTTAGAATATTCGTTTGATGTACGGGCTTCTAATTCAGCCGGGGTTAGTTATTTATCTCTCTAATCAATAAGCTATATCTAATTCTAATTATAATTAATGTAACAATTAGAGTACTAATTAATGTACTAATTAATGTACTAATTATTTGTATTAAATCTAAAAAATGTATTTAGTGTAATATTTTACATTTCTTTAAATCGTTATAATTCACTTAATTTGGCTATTAACTTTACACTGCAACTTATAATAATTTCTCCCAATTAGACTGGACCTTGGTCTGATTCTTTTATTTTGCACACTTGTTCATCTGCACCTGAACCTCCAATTGTTTTCGAAGCTATAATTCCCACGATGCCACATTCATTATCATTACTATGGCAACCGCCCATCATTGACAATGGTGCTCCCGTCACCGACTACAGGCTCGAATGGATGTCCGGTTCAGATTTCACCCTGGTTAGTTTTACAGTCTGATATAATTTAGAATTTAATTAAGGGCTGTCGGAACCTTGCTCAGTGTTTACATGTAAAATAAGGGAAAATGTGTCTACTTTTAGTTATATAATATAATAACAAACATTTTACTGAAATTTAGTTAACATCCATATCTACATTTTCTATCGAATTTCAGAATCTTTATTTATTTATTTTCTATATTATAATATTTCTTTTTATTTAAGAGATTTTCTAGTATAATTTTATCTAAACTGTTAATTCATATATTTTAAAATTATAAAGAAATTTTCAGTGGTTAAAAATCATAACTTTTTATTGGTGTTAAAAAAAGGTAAAAAAAATTACATTATTTGTTTTCAAAATTTGTATATAATTTGGTTAATAAATAAAATTATTATCACTTATATAATATAATATATAAGTAGATCTATCTATTTATTCAGTATTTTAAAAATATATTATAATTAGTAATCAAATTCTACAATTTCAAAATGATACATTTATTTCATTGTTATAAATCACTGAAATATATATTTATATGTACGGCTAAATATAATTAAATATATTATCGTTATATACTTAATATTTTCTTATAATTTTTTAAAAGTTTTATTAAATTTTCTAGTTATAGTCATAATATTAGATGTTAACTAAATAATATTTCTTAACATGTGAAATTTTTAGAAATAATAGAAAACAACATTTATATCCTTATAAATTTTTGAAACTTTTGTTTCATCGGCAATATATAGTAGTGCCAGCTATAAACATATATATAATAGAATATAGACAAAATTATTATATGTGCAATTTTTTAAATATTTTAATCTCAAATATATTAGTAAATCTAAACATGATAATTTAAATTCATATTATTATGAAAATATTTTACAAATTAATAAAATATCACACACTATTGTTCACAGCATTATGTTTAATATTATTGATACTATTAATGTATATTTGAAGCAATAATTGTTACTTTTATAAGACAATATATACGTCATTTTAAAGATAATTAAATTTCAATATTTTATTATTTTGTAAAAAAATTATAAATTTCCATCTTGTATATTATATATTAATAAAGTAGATTATTTTCATATTTATAATATTCTATTACATTTTACATATTGTAATACGATTATATTGATATTATATTATAATTAGATTATTATACAATTAATATAAAATTAATTAATATAAATTAATATTATTAATGTTATAGTAATATTATAGTAATATTATATTAATGATATATTAATGATATATTAATTTTATATTAATATTAATATTTTTTTAAATCAAATTTATCTCAAAATTAATAATATGAATTAATTCATTAATGTATGTCTCATTCCATGATTTATCATATTTATTGTATCATTGTACTAATGAAGAACTGACCTTGTTTATAATAACACAATGCTTTTACCACTACGTAGTTTTATCCTTTTATTATTTCACAGCTGTACAATGGACAGAGTCTCACTCACGAAGTGAAATGTCTACAACCAGCAACTACCTACAAATTTAGACTGCAGGTTTGTTCTTTTTTCCTGAGTTTATCCAAATTAATTTAAGATCTAATTTTTATAAAAACGGAAATTATCATTTCAATTTTATTTATTATTTTAACTACAATACCATTGTCCACATGTCCGCAGGCGATTAACTCAGCGGGTACCAGCGTTCACGGCGAAGTACTCTCCGCTCTCACCGCGGTCAGTTCTCCAGCCGTCGTGGTGGGCGTAAAGGCGCGACCCCTGACCCCTAGCTCGCTGCGACTGACACTACGACCCCCCAACGACCACGGAGCCGCCATTACGTCGTATGTCTGCGAGGTTTTCTCCGCCGCTACCGCTCGTCAAGTCTCTCTGATACCCGACACACCTACCACCGACCAAGAAGTGAATGCCCACCCAATTACTCCTGCGGTCAATACAGTGTCGGTGACATTGGAGGATCTTCAGTCTGAGACAATATATAAGTTAGTATTGTCGTGTAATTATGGGAATACGTAATTTTTTATATATTTAATTTCAATTTAATTTATTTATATAAATTCAAATTAAATTCTAAGATCTCTTCATAATATAATTGATTTCAAAGCCATTTTCTTTATCTCATTAATATCCCCAGAATCCGTGTTCAAGCTGTAAACTCTGTTGGTGTGGGACCCCTTTCTGCCCCCATCAAGAGCCAGACCTTAAGCCGGCCTCCACTCCCCCCACTCCTCGAAGCCACCCACATCGCCTCCAACTCCCTGAAACTTCGCTGGACCGATCAGAAAGGAGTTGACCTTTTGACCTATCGTCTGGAAATGGAGAAAGATGAAAATTCGTTAGTTCTAGATGTTCTATAAATATTAGTTATTTTGTAGGGTAAATTTGGATTATTTATAATAATTTTATGGAATCTAAGCAATAAGATTAAGAGATGTGTGTTCTAAAAGATTAAATAGTATGGTCTATATGCTAAGTGTGATCTATTAGAAGGTGTAATCTGTGAAATTAATGGGTTTGATATATGAAATTTAGGTGTGTGTTCTCTATGTATTTGATATTTGACTACATTCTAATGAGTACTGCAACACGCATTACATACTCTTAGCAATACCATCCAACTCCTCTCCCAATTCAGTTGCTTCCACATCGTTTACAATGGTTCGAGTAACGTCCACAAAGTTAATAAACTTCTAGAACTCTCATCCTATTCATTTCGCATCTGCGCAATTAACAACGCCGGCGAAGGACCTTTCAGTGACCCCGTGACCTTTAGCACTACCAAAACCGTGCCCCCTGCAGTTAAAGGTAAATCCTGTTCTACTATTAACTATTTTAAAATAATTGATGTCTACTTGTATCATTACATTTGTTTTTGTATTATTTTTATCCTTGTTTCAATTAAATTTATTACAATTAACTTTAGAATTAAATATTAACCTGCATGATTAATTAACATTATAAACGACTCCCTTTCTATTTAACTGCGTATTAAAATTTTAATATAAATTATTCTCATAAATCTAAATATAATATACATGAATCCGTTTGCGTGCATATACACAAAGCAAGCTCAATACAATCTTTAATATACAGCCGCTCGGGTCTCTAATCTGACCACAAATTCCTGTCTAATCGAGTGGCCCATATTGACTGGTGTCCCTAAAGAATCTATTTCTTATTCTCTTCAACTACAGAGGCGCAACTGTGACTTTCAAAAGGTTTTCTCCCTCCCTCCGTACTTCTCCAACTTCCTTTATTCCCTCCCTAACTCATTACCCATTCGCACAATATAGATATTCCACGGCTCTCAAAACAGCTATGAATTGAGCAGTCTGAGCTCTCACACCGATTACACTGCCAGGGTATGCGGGGTTCGCCAGACTTCCGGTGCCCCGGACCTCGTAGGACCTTTCTCTCCGGCTCTACAGTTCCGCACTCTAGCTAATGCGTCTTACACGAACATTGGGTCCACTGGCTCGACTATAGCCTCTTCTATAAGTCATGTCACCTCTACTTCCGGCCCTGCGTCTCAGACGGAAAACTCTAGAAGATCAAGACCTCTATCTGACCAACAGTGGGCCATAATAATTCTGGCCGGTTTCGCTGCATTAGCTGTATTTGTCGCTTTCCTCGCCCACCAGGTTTCACATAAATAGGATTTCAGAATAGTAATTGTAAAAATTATTCAATTGCTTTATTCAAAAAATACATATTTTATATCCTTATCCATTTTTAAACATTTTTCCGCATTTAGATAATTTGATTTACCAAAATTAATTTGTAATTTTTTATTATTTATCCACAATTTAAAATTACGATAAT
The DNA here is from genome assembly GCA_964035775.1 of Osedax frankpressi. NCBI lineage: Eukaryota > Metazoa > Annelida > Polychaeta > Sabellida > Siboglinidae > Osedax > Osedax frankpressi. The sequence continues at coordinate 21,190,406 of OZ038315.1, read as the reverse complement.
TAATGCTAATTTATTATGTTCTTAATAATGTAATTTTTAATATATGTAATATTAAATGATATTATATTATTATAGATTATTTTTCATATAATAATTTCTATATTTCCTTTTAACAGTTGATTGCGCACAAATGAAGTCATCCAAAATTTACCAATCTCCACAAATCTGCCAATCAACAAGTATTTACTTTTACTAAATCAACAACAACTATTATTATGTTATCATGTAGGTATAGTGGTACTCAACAATTCCGATTTCTCAATTCCATTTGTTCATTTAGCCATAGTATATGTATTTATAGTATATAATTATATCCACATATATACCTCTATATATTTGTTATATAACCTCGTACTGCTGTTATTTATTATTATCATCGATATATATATTATATTATCAATTATGTTTTGCCTATGACCTATATTTAGTATACACAAACAAACAATAATTAGATAACTATTCATAGTATTATATAGCAAATCGCTGGCGATTACATAAAATAGAAAAAGGACACGAAGGACACAAGCCCGAAAAGTAGAGAATGATGAGAGTGCATTTCACAACACAAATCACAAACCTATATTTATATACCATGAAAACGACATCAAATGAACGCATTGAATTGTACATACCAATTATCATGATTAATTAAAATGTCAGTGTTGTCGAAGATACTGTTGTAATGAGCTATTACAATAAACTATGTCATTATTTTAGCAATACCATGAGTCATTTATTTTCACCGAGTGAATGAGATATAATAGATTATTGAAGAAAAAATTACCATGTTATCATATTGGTGAATGCTGATATTAATATGGAATAAATATCATTTATTAATATATATATATTGAATTTAAGAAATATTATTTCACTAAAATAGTTTAATATATTAAATTAATATTATTAATATTATTAATATTGTTTAACTCGAGATCTTTTATAAGAAGAATAAATATAAATATGAAAAGTATAATTACTAATTTCAATTTAATTTAATCAGTCAACAAGAAAAGACCAAATTTTAGAAATTTGATCTAATTTAGATAGAATCATTTCAGAAATATATATATAATAATAACTATATTTTAATAAACACACTGCATTATATTTCATATCTGAATATATGTAAAACTAAACTATATGACTAATACAGACTACATGACCTTCTGATATCGGAAACTAATTATTTTATGTAATAATAAATACACAAATCTCTTCAACTACATCGGAACAGAAGGGGAATAGGGTCAACATTGATGGACATTTAATTGAGTTGCAAATCTCCACCTTATTCTTCTTGGTTTATTTCACTATTTACATGAAATTAACTTTAGTTTTTCTCACTATTTACTTAAGATAATATAGTTTAACTCGAGTATATATCAAGTTTACTTTATACCTCTTCTCAATTTATAACTCGAGTTTCACTAAATTCAATATAAGAAATTGAATGCTGGGAAAAGAGTATGCTTATGATTCAGAATTTATAATATAAATAATAGAACAATATACAATTAGATTTATCATATAATTTTACTTTATTTAAGGGTAGGTGTAATCTTCGCGTGATTTATATGTAATAGACAGGGAAACAATATTTCTACTATTATGGTGATAACTTTTAAAAATTATAATGAAATTAGTAATTTTTTTCACAGATATCTAGATAATTCCTATATCTATGGTAAAATATTTTTTAAATAATTTTACATTTAGAAGACCATTATAAACGAGTTTATATATTTATTTTTAAATTTTAAAATCTCTTTTTTTTCTCATGTTTTCGCCACATATGTGCATACGTAGTTTAGTCATAAATTTTAGAGTAGGTACTTTTTATGAGAAATATATCATATACATATTTGTTTAAAAAAGTTATCATTGTTTAAAAAAAACTGATAAAAATATTCTGAGATATAAGCTTCTAAAGTTTTTATATTAATTTATTGTAATTAGAAGTTAATAAATAAGATTAGTATTATATTATAATATAATATATATAAATAAGTAAATTAGAATATAAGGATAATAGATAATAATATATAAAAATAATATAAATGAGTAAATAATAGAAATAATATAAAAAAATAGTTACAATTTTGCACATCCAGCACCATAACTAGATGTATAACTAGATGTCTTTTCTCTATATTATCTTTATTCTTTTTTCTTAATTTTCTTACGCCCGATAATCTCTTCGTGTCTGTGGATGATGCTCCAGCTGATACTAGGTTCATCTCTATACCAACTGAATGAGAGCAAAGATTTGTGAAGGCCTCCTCACCGAAATTGAAAGTTGCTATCGCTAGCCTTATAGTGGGCAGAAATACGAACTTTGTCTAGACACTAGTATATTATTATATTAAATATTATATATAATTGTATATATTACGTTGGAATACTAAGATCACACATTATAGTGTATGCATTCATTGACATTATGTGTTTCCATTTCTTTACAGCTATCCAAAAGATCTTTACTTGACCTCTTATGTAAATGATAAATGCATTCTTCTTTGCTGACCGAGTAAGGATGACCGTTCACCTTCGCATGTGCTTTTCCGTAACCCTCAGAAAGCATCGTAGTGTAATACTTCTCAATAGAGCGAGCCCAAATTAATTCTGCATCATGAACCTATTATTTATATCAAATGATTATAAATGATCAAACATATTATATTTATATAAATATTTACATACATGCCACCAGAATATCTGGTATATTTTTTTACAACATTAGGCTTTGTGACAATTTATTGAATGACATTTATTTATTGAATACAAATTGTATATAGATGATATAGCTATATGTTATAGATTATATCAACTATAAGCGTTTGTAGATATAAAGTAACACAATTGCATAATAAAATATAGGGTATTAAAAATAAATCACTAACTTTCTGATATTGGTTCGGGTAATTATGCATTACTTATGTCCTTTCAAGTTCAATATATTTAAAATTAATGATAAATTTATCATTTCAAAATATTTAATTGATGCATGATATAATAGCTTACCAATTAATAGCCTACCATTTAATTAATTTTCCGGTATTATTCATAAATATTGTATTAAAATTAGGGTTACTAATTATATGAATTTTGTACAAGGATTAATTTAAATAGTTATAATAAAATATCCACTAATTATTTAATGAATCATATAAGTTATCTTTGATAACGGTTTAGGATATGGTATAATTAAATCAAAGTAATATATATAATTATGAAAATAATTGAAAATAAAAAATAACATATATGAACAAATTATTAATATAACTCAATGAAAAATCTCTAAACCAAAATAAATATATAATTTGAGTTATTGATCAGGTTGTGTTATTGATATAGAGATCTCAGATTTTATATATTTTATATTATGTCCAAGATTACAAAGATACCCGGTCGTTTATCTTTTCATAGTAACATACGGCAGTAATCAACACCTGATTGATATTAAAATACTTTTAAAATTAATATATAGTACATTTTTCAATTAGGCCATCAAAACATAATATGAAACTTTATACATTAATCTAGAATAAATTGTTTTGATACTCATTAAATTCTTATTAATTTACTTATTAATTTACTTATTAATTTACTTATTAATTTACTTATTAATTTACTTATTAATTTACTTATTAATTTACTTATTAATTTACTTATTAATTTACTTATTAATTTACTTATTAATTTACTTATTAATTTACTTATTAATTTACTTATTAATTTACTTATTAATTTACTTATTAATTTACTTATTAATTTACTTATTAATTTACTTATTAATTTACTTATTAATTTACTTATTAATTTACTTATTAATTTACTTATTAATTTACTTATTAATTTACTTATTAATTTACTTATTAATTTACTTATTAATTTACTTATTAATTTACTTATTAATTTACTTATTAATTTACTTATTAATTTACTTATTAATTTACTTATTAATTTACTTATTAATTTACTTATTAACTTAGTTATTAATTCACTTATCAATTTACTTATTAATTTACTTATTAATTTACTTATTAATTTATTTATTAACTTAGTTATTAATTTACTTATCAATTTACTTATTAATTTACTTATTAATTTACTTATTAATTTACTTATTCATTTACTTATTAATTTACTTATTAATTTACTTATTAATTTACTTATTCATTTACTTATTAATTTACTTATTAATTTACTTATTAATTTACTTATTAATTTACTTATTAATTTACTTATTAAATTACTTATTAATTTAATTATTAAGTTACTTATTCATTTACTTATTAATTTACTTATTAATTTACTTATTAACTTACTTATTAATTTAATTATTAATTTACTTATTAATTTACTTATTAATTTACTTATTAATTTACTTATTAATGTACTTATTAAATTACTTATTAATTTAATTATTAATTTACTTATTAATGTACTTATTAATTTACTTATTAATTTAATTATTAAGTTACTTATTCATTTACTTATTAATTTACTTATTAATTTACTTATTAATTTACTTGTTAATTTACTTATTAATTTACTTATTAATTTACTTATTAATTTACTTATTAATTTACTTATTAAATTACTTATTAATTTACTTATTAATTTACTTATTAATTTACTTAT
>OZ038315.1:21173259-21180759 GCA_964035775.1 Osedax frankpressi | reverse complement strand
CTACTAATACTACTATTAGTACTACTACTATTAATACTACTACTATCACTATGCCTATATTATTATACTACTACTACTTCTAATTCAAATTCTACTTTTATTACTCTTGAAACAATTAATACTAATACTAATACTACTACTCCTACTACTACTCATATTACCTACTACTACCACCAATACAAAGATAGTACATTTCTTGTACCTATAAAACTACTACCCCAAATAAATAGAGTAGTGGCCAGTAATTAATAGAACTATAATTTAAGTGCAATTTAATGTTGAGTAATAATCTATCAAATAAAGTTGACTTCACGTGACAATAATCGTACATACAGAAGTGTAAATACCGATATAGGTATACATTTAGATTAGTGACAAACGTGAGTTTGAACCGAAAAGGTGGGATTGGGTATATTACAAATATTGATGGGCGTGGCAGATGTAGGATACGTTATTTATAGTGTTTCGTGGAAATATTGCTTCTAGGATGGGCGTGTCATAGACATTGGCGACGCCCATTGTGAATCCATGTTTCTGCGGCAACCACCCGCAACTCGCGCTATTGCGCAATACCCGTGTATTCCTATGCACGCGTCTGGTTGAAGAGATAACGCTCATTGCGTAACAATAGCTCATTCTTAGCGGACATGTCTTCTATACGACATCGTCTAGGACCCATGAAACTCGAGCACAATATAGGTTAGAATATATAGTTGGAGCCTAGATATTTAAAGTACATGTGTATTCCTATAGAGAACGAGTAATTAAGTTATTTTTTAATAATTTACTTAACGTATGAATATGATTACATAGTTGCACGTAAATCGTGATATTTATGTAATAATGAAATACTATTATTATTTGAATATTTTATTAAACTTTTAACACGATGAAATTATCGAACGTACATCTAAATTAAAGTTTAATACAAATTTGGTCTAATTATCTACATCATCAACTTGTTACGAACATATTAAAGGAATGAAAAATACTAACTTATAGGGTATGATATAATCGTATTTCTAATCTAATTTATAAACGTTACGAAGAATCAAGTTATTACATTGAAACAACACTACACTAACCTAGAGTTGGACATAATTAGTATCTAGATACAGTTATGTATAGTTGTTCATTAATTAATCAAATCTAACCACTTTGAAATCTACCTAATGAAGTCGACGTAACAATAGGACACTACTATAGTATATGCAAGTTATTGAGATGACCACTAATGGTCAACCAACAACGGCTCCAACAGACTCCAAGGAGAGGACATTCCTGGATGCCGCCGAACGAGGTGATAAACAAACTGTTATTAGATGCATGCAGAAGCCAAACCCCGTTAATGTCAACTGTACGGACATGTTGGGCAGGTCGGCTCTTCAGGCTAGTGACTGCGTTTGACCCGTTAGCTTTGCTGACCGCGTCTTTACACGACACGATCTACGTTTAATATTATGCGAAGTTCATTTAATTGACTTATTACGAATAATATAATTTCTCTATCGGGTATAATATCATTATTGCAAGACATATTGTTAATGTCTTCTGATTACTAATGAAATATGTAATATAATAGTATTTGGATTAACATACATTTTTATACGGACACATCTAAATTTCTGTAAATAATGTTATATAATTAATGTATTTAAAATGTAGCTTATTTAAATTCATTGAATTAGTTTTAATAATTAAATTATGTTAACTATATATAATTTATAGATGTATATAGATGCAATTCATATTATAATAACATTTCTCACAAATATGCAATTGAATATTAATATAAAATTAAGAATATAAAATTAATAATTCATTTGTTATAAATAAAATATATGAATGGCTAAAGTACGAAACTCTAAAATTAAATGTAATATGAATTAAATAATTAATTCAGTTTTTAATTAAACCCAGCTCTATTTATTACTTTATTACTTTATGTAAACCTTCAACCTCTCTAAATGTGTGCTACTTTCTAAATTAAATGATTTTTAAATTTGCGATTTAATTTTGACATCATTTTATGGCATGCTTATAGTCAATTAATGAGTCGTGTATATATATATATATATATATATATATATATATATATATATTTAAATACATTATAAAGGTTTTTGACATTGTTGAATGTTTTGCCCATAACATATATATTTATAATTTCATAGTAAATTAGAAACCTTTAATAAAAATCGTGATAATAATCTTATCAACTATTCGTACAGTATCCGGAATGTCATACATACTATGTACAATGTATATGATGCCTGCAAATGTATAATATACAAACACTGAGTATCAGTATCAGTATATCAATATAAACATGTATACATTACTCATGATTCGACGCACAAATTAAAAGCCTGCATGAATTTTATATCGAATTATGATCTGAGAATTACAATACTGTATAAATTACATCAATTATATGAGATAAATTGTATTAAATATATTTAATCAAATATGATAATAAATAAATATTATAGTGCCAACAATTATGTTTATTGTTCCTTTAAAAGAAAGTAATTAATGTGAATTATAGTACAGTTATTTTGAGCATGGTACATATCTTTAAATGGAGTTATCGATAAATATATTCTTATCATGGGAAATCAAAATCGCTAGCAACGTTATTTTATTTTAAATATTTAGTTTATATTGATATCATTATATTTAACATATTACGTCAATAATATATTAAATATTAGAAGTATAAGTTAATATATATATATATAAGTATAGTTTAGAGAATCTAGTTATTCGATTTGGAAAGGATATTATTCTTCTAGATATTGTCTTATCGTTTATCACTGAAAACCAATATCTAGCCCTTAATCATTTTAACGTAGAAATTCTAACATAATATGATATTGAAATTATATAAGAGTTGAAGAGATTAAGTTTGCTAACTCATTTACATAAACGTATTATTACCGTATTATTTATAAATAGTACATTCCGTCTAACTTAATATTAGCTAATACTCTATACACACACAAATACATACATACACACACACACACGTACACAAATACATACATACACACACACACACACGTATATATATATATATATATATATTTATATATATATATATATATATATATATATATATATATTTATATATATATATATATATATATATATATACATTCAGGTACAACTATATTAATATATCATTCGTTTACTTTGAACAGCCTATTAACATTTCTATAGAATATGAAAAATCAATAGCGTAATTTAGAAGGTCTTATTAATATACAAGGTCAATTATGTATTGTGATTTCTATAATTACTAAATTATATTCTATTAGAATTATACAGAATAATAACCATTATATATGAAATATAATATTTAGTAATGTGTCTAATTAGATCATTAGTATTTATAAAATGTTATAACTTATATAATTTTAAATGTATCATTTTTCTTTTTGATCAATTTTCAATTATTAATCAACACTCAATAATAATAACAATTTGTTTATAATTCCAAATCTTAATTATGTATTTATTACACAAATATATCGCAAAATTAAAGTGTGTTTAAATATTATATATATATATATATATATATATATATATATATGTTATTGACTTTTATATAAGCTGTAGTTACTCTTGTTATTTATAAATATTTAATAAACATCTTCTATTTTACTAAACAGTAACTATTATTATGTTTTTCTAAAGGAGAGGTTTTCTTTTTAATTTATACTATATTAATTTAAGTTTAATTTAAGTGTAATTATAACAAATATAGGTAATAAACGTTATATTATATTGTAGCGTATATAGATATATGTATGCGTGGGTGATATATTCGAAATCTGCATTTATTGGTATGCATCGATCCATAGACAATTTGTTTCGTTGACTTCCCCATTAATCATAATCACCGACGTGTACATCCCCTGTGGAGGGCAGAGGTCACGAAGCGGTATCCGTAGTCGCGTATGTCAGCGGCCCAGTAATATAACTAGCCGTCAGCTTCTATAAGCCACCTAATTGGTAGAGGATTCGAGTATCTGTAGAAATGACTATTGATAACGGAAGGAAACATGCTAATCCGGATGTGGTTATATTTCTTAGCTATCTTTAATACTGTTACGATGTGTGGTTGTGTAGTATATAAAATATGACAGGAATTAGAATTTATGTTAACCTATAACCTCATCGAAGAAAATAAATGACAGTTTGTAGGAAATTAACAGATTTAGTGTTAATGCGGATTGTAGGAAATTAACAGATTTAGTGTTAATGCGGATTTAATTTATCATTTACTTAATATATACCTATATAAAATATGTAATTTACTACAAATAATATGTTATTTACGCCGATAATGACAAGAAGAATATAATTAAACATTAGTTATTTATTTATTAAATATCTAATATTTCTTTACATAGATATGTAATATCGCTATATTCTAATAATTATTTATATATAAAACTAATTATGTATTTAATATATGAAATATAAATAATAAATATAAATTTTATAGTGATTTACAAGCGCGTTTATTGTTTTGTATAGGAAATAAATTAAAATACATGTTGACCATATGTACGCAGATTGTGGTTGATAATGAAAACACAGAAATTGTGGAGATTCTATTACATCATACCGATATCTTCATAGGTAATGCTGTACTCTACGCCATTAAGGTAACTTACGTAATCATTATATATCACCTCAAAATGCTCCGTATAACAAAACAATGATCTCACCGATTCATTTGATACTTCAAGGAAGGCGTCTGTAGAATCGTGGAGATGTTAATAAACCACCCAAGCGTGACCACAGACATGTTGAGCTGCAAATGGTCTAGAAATACACTATCAGGTACAGCTAACGCTTCACTATAGTTAACACCGTTATCTTGTCATAAAATAGTACTCCACCCTCACATAATTACACCGTACTATACAATACCTGAAATGTCCCCACCTTGACGAATCTATACATGCATTTTAAAGACATTTATGTCTTTACCATTTATCTTTGTAGACTTTATATATAAAGTTACATATCACATCGGATCCCACCAAATAAAATAAACGGCCTACTATAGCTCAAACAAATAATCAAATTGTAATACAAATAACAATAGCAAATATTACTTACAAATAAGATCCGAAGCTATGAAGACATTAATTATTACCTCTTTTTACCGACGGATCCATTCGCAGACAACCAAACAGATAACGACGACTATTCTCCCGATATATCTCCGGTGATTCTAGCTGCTCAGATCAATCAGTTCGAGGTACTACAGGTCTGTACTGAGCTAGTAATGGTCATTTAAACATATGGAGATGAATCATATATACATATATATATATATATATATATATATATGTTTAAATATATCATATAATCAGATAGAGGTAGCAATATAAAGTCATATATAGTCTAGACTTTTTCAACTCCAGTTTGGAATCTAGTATAAAATATAGTTAGTGTGTATTATGTAAGTAGTAGATAACATATATAGCATTAATTTAATAAGGTAAAACCAAAACTGAATTAGTGAATAAGTGAATGTAATGTAATAAACGATAATAATAGGTTACTAGGTTTGAGGTCGTATTATTAATTAATATTATTATGAAAATGTAATAGCAGCTTGAAAGTAAATTAAGGAATAAAATAAATATAATAAAACAAAAGAAAACAATAATATTACGGGGAAAATATTTATGGCGTGATAAATAGAAAATCTAGTTAATAAAATAAACAACAATTTGATTTAAGGTGTACACAAATTAATAATCGATACAATCACAAATTTCTTCGCGTTTTATTTAATTAATCGAGATAAGAAAAACAATAAAGAAAGATAAATAATTAGGCTAAAAAAGTTTATATTTAAAAATAATTTTACAGAAAAGTATTTTAAAAAATAAAATAGTAGAAAAAAATATGATAATTTATAACAATATGTGTGATTGTAACGGATTGTGTTTTAATTTATATAATATAATAAGTATTAAACATATGATGTAACAATTTTATATTAAGCGATCTGCGCGTTAATGTTACGCAATTCATCGGCAGTTATTACTTGATCGAGGGGCTCGCATGGAGAGGCCGCATGCGCTTACGTGTTCGTGCGCCACGTGCTTACGCCATCAAAAGGACGACTCATTACGTCATTCGCTGTTACGAATACACCTGTACCGCGCTCTCGCCAGCCCGGCCTGGATGTCTTTGACCTCTACTGACCCCGTACTGTCTGCGTTCAAGATGTCCAATGAACTTATATCGCTAGCTTTGCAGGTTTTAGTGAACATGTACAGTCGATTGATAAAGGATATGTAATGGCATTAACAATCTAGGTCATTTCATTCTTTGCATTGCATAATTTTTTTTACGTTGACCAATAAATTGCGTAATACGTGAAATGTGTTACAAAACTATTATACCAATCTGCTTGTCTGGTATTGCTAGGTCGTGAATGTTATATGGTTTGAATTAATATGTTAAATGGTATAGGTAGGGCTTGGGTGTAATACGTTTAGCATTTAAAGTGACATAAAGGTTATTAATTATTGAATGTCGTGTATATTAAGTGTAAAAAAGTGATGTGTGATTTGAAAAATATTAACAATATACATAAGTGATTATAAATATATTATCATTGTAAAAAAAATGATTCGTGTTTTATTATCAGTGTAATAAAGTAATATGAGATCAAATATCATTATAAATATATGATGTGAGATATATTATCAATGTTAAGCGATATTGCGAGGCAATTTTAATCAATGTAAAAAAAGTGAAATGAGATCTATTAATAATTTAAACAAATTACGCGAGATATATTCGCAGTGTAAAAAAGTAATTTGAGATCGCTTAATCATTGTAAAAAAGTGATTTGAGATCTATTGTCAGTGGAAAGTAATGATGCGAAATTTACTAAATTTGAGTATCGGGGAAGGCTTACCCTGGACACTCAATCGATATTAGCCTGCAATCAAATTTCACATCCGATCGTATTACGTCATACATTATGTGTACGATTGCGTAATGAATTAGTAATATGCAACCTGATATAGATATTAGTGGTAAATTCATTAGTTTTAACACGTGCACGTGCACGTGTCTCCATGGAGACAGGAATTGAGAATTAGAAAGTGTCTATAAATAGAAACCGATATCAAATAAACTATCCAGATCATTTTTATATGCAATACTGGGTATAACATATTACCTGAACAGTTAGAGCTATTGGTATATATATATATATATATATATATATTGTATATTTATACATAAGTATAATCAGAAAACAGAATTGTGTAATTATTATATAAAGTTTTTACAATAAAATAAATTTGAATAGATATATTTCTAACATTATACATAGTTATACATTATACATTATACCATTATACTTTATACTTTATACATTATACCATTATACATTATACTTTATACATTATACCATTATACATTATATATTATAACATTATACATAGTTATACA
>OZ038315.1:21045759-21163259 GCA_964035775.1 Osedax frankpressi | reverse complement strand
TGATAACAATGAAATATTTACAATTATATGTAATTTTCATTGAATGTAAACTAACCATTACATAAAATGGAGATACAACAACACAAAACCGTATATATACAAATAACTCTTATTACAAAGTCCAGATATATACGGACCACCTAAGCTGCCAAGAGCAGAATGGCCGGAAGCTGATCCGACTATTGTAAGCGAAGGAGTTTTCGCTATAGCTAACGTATTCAGCTTCGGTAGAATAATCTTTCTATTCCAGGTCTATATTATTTTGTTTTATACACAATTATATTTGAATATATGTTATTATTAGAATGTTTTCTTTATTTCTATTATCCGATATATTAATTGTTTTTCTTATTTATGTGTAATAATATATTTCATATATTATATAACCATACACAATAATATTAATACGGATTCAATTACAATTATTCAATTGTTATATAATTAATTAAATTCCAGAATTATTTCTCGTAGATATTAAATTGAAACTCATATATATATATATATATATATATATATTACAATAACCTAATAATATATAATAAATAGTATTTACGATTTGTAATCTAACAATTTGTTGACATTTATCCGTTTTCAAGGCAAATCCTCAACTCGGTCCACTGCAAATATCACTTGGTTGCATGCTAATCGATATAGGAAAATTCCTTTTGATATTTTTCCTGGTATTAACGTCATTTGCATGCGGTCTGAATCAACTGTACTACTATTACAGGTATATAATTATAAGTGTATTAACACCTCGTACTCTATGGATTACTATACTAGATATAACAGCGTGTAAATATAACAATGGAATAATATGTTCATTCATAATTTAATAATAGAAATTGGTAATTATTTCTTATATTCAGATAAATTAATGATTTAGATCAAAAAGGATTATATTGAAATGATACCTAATATATTAGTATTATATATAATAGAAATATAATATAAAATGCATAATACTACAAAAATTAATTCTAAAATTTATAAATGAATTAAAAATCAAAATTTATGGATACATTTTTCCAATATATGAATACAAAATTATTGAATTATTAATCGCTATATTATATGACTTATTATTTATCTAATTATAAGTTATAAATATTAGCCTTAGATTATAAAAATCCCTACTCCATTTAGTGATGAAGATCTATCCAACACAGGGAATCAAGCAAGCTCAGCAGTTCGAGATAAAAATCACAACTCGTTCAGTTCCCCATTTGACCCGTACGTAATATATATATATATATATATATATATATATATAACTATATATATATATATATATATAAATGTATATATATATAGATATATAGATATATATATATGTATATATATATTTATCATATTTTTGATAGTATTCCAATTATAATATAACAAATATAATATATAGATTACATTTATATAGGGCGTTGGTTTCAGTATGGTGATATTGAAATTTCAATAAAATATTATGCAACTTTGAATGACCTTCAAAATTTGCCATTCGCTGATACTAATAAAGATCAAATAGATTCAAATTATATAAAGTGTATAAAGATAACTATATAAAGTAATTTATGTAAGATTTTAAAAAAATACTATAAAAGTATTTTTTACCATAGTACATTATTATATAAACAATATAATAGGGTATTCATATCTAAATATAAACAAGCTAAAACATAAAATTTATAATATAAAAATGGTAATTAAAGTACAAGAATTATCGTAATTAATTATCTATAAAAAATCTTCTGACAATTTATACTCATGTATTAGTATGATAAAGTGTTTACCTTTTCAGTTCCTCCTTTGTATATTAATTTCTAAATGACTTCTCGTTAAACTCATCAAAGTTTTACTTTGGTAGTAGACCGTTTCTAGTTATTTGCTAAAACATCCATGTATTAAAAAATATTGAGGATATTTAGTATATTACATAGTAAAATGTCATACATTGTCAATTTAAATTTGTATTCAATATAATTTATATTTATATACATATATACTATATAAAGTATTATTATTATAAAAAGATAAACTCTTAGATGTTATATAGTATAATGTGTTTAAAATAAAATATAAAAGTGATTATAGATTTAATTATATTAAGTATTTATAGTAAAGAAATAACAGGTGTTATATAATCTTAATTAAGAAGAGTTTATGAATACTTGATAGTATTGTCTAAGGTTTAAGATTTAATGAATATTTAATATTGAAGAATACGTAATAAGACAATATAATATATTGTTATGTAATTACCTAGAGAACAATATTCGCATTGATTGATTAAATAAGCCACTCATTTATTTTACTTCGTTAAAAAATATGTCCAGTAATATATGATAATTATGTATAAAATATATAAATTCTATATTATATATGTACTATGTATGTGTATATGTATGTGTATGTATGTGTGTATGTGTGTGGGTATGTGGGTGGGTATTGGTGTGTGTATGGGATGTATGTGTGTTCTTGGGTGTGTAAAATTGTATATGCATATGTGTGTAAGAAGTGTATGTGAATGTGCACATGATTATGTATGTATGCGTGTGTATGTATGTGTGTATGTGTATTCTTGTACATGATTGTGTCTGTATGCGTGTGTGTTGTATAAGATGTTTTATTTAAATAGTAAAAGAATACATTTAAATTACAATAATTATGTTACCTATAATTTATATAATGTCGATTTATTAAATATAATTTTGCAGAATTAATATACGAATTGTATTACAATTAATTCATGAATTATCATAATTAATAGTAATCAAAATAAATAATTTAATTTGAATCACTATTCATCAATACTTTCCTATAATCGGTTATAGTCCGTTAGCATTTCAATCAACTCACACGCGTACTTTCCTATAGTATATGGAACTCGTACATAACGTTATTCTGGGCGCTCTTCGGTCTGATGCCGTTGGGAACTGTTAGGGAAGGTCACGTTCAGAATTTCACGAGACGTACCGGCGAAAGCCTTCTCATGGTGTACCACATCATGGTAATCATTGTCCTCATAAATATGTTGATCGCGATGATGTCTAGCTCATTCCAGGAGATCGAGGTAATTTCATTAATGCGTTCAAATGTTATATAAAAAGAATTTAATGAATCGTGAAAATATTAATATAGAGTTTATATTATATTATTTATATTTGTATATATAAAAATATAAAATTATAATTTTATTTATTATTTGATTGTGTTATTTTTATTTTGTAATCATCAGATAATTTTATAATACTATCAAAATTTCATATGACGGTGTACACGTATTATTATTGGAATTAATAATAATATATAATATATACTTTCCAATGTGTCAATAATTTACTTTTCTTTGAGGACCACTCTGATCGCGAATGGAAATTTGCTCGATCTAAATTGTGGATGGGTTATTTCGACGAAGGGTCAACGCTGCCACCTCCATTTAATATAATAATCAGTCCCAAGGTTAATAATATAAATAATGTAACTCTATTTATAATCGTGTTATTTAAATTACGCACACGTATTTTCTAAGTAATTATTAAACATACTTTAAATTATATAATTATACGTAATATTCTATAACCTTAATTACTATTCAATATAATTACATCATTGATAATTTATAGAAGGATTCATATAATATTTAATAAATATTTTAAATAAATGAATAATATCATAAACAATTATATCCAGTAAAATATCCAAAGTATATCTACATTATAATATACTAATTGTTCATAAATACCAAGTTTAAATGTACTTATTGCAGTCGGTGTATGGGATATTCTGTAAATTAAAATTATTCATTTTTGGAAAGAAAAAGTACATTGTCAGTACTGATAATTCTACTGTTGAACTTTCCAAAGTTAGTATAGAAATAATTAAAAAATATTTTATATATTATTGGGTTATTAAACAATTAATACTTAATACTTTTGATAAACAATTATACAAACATACAACTTCATATTAGGTTGATCATATTTGTAAATAATCTTTAATAATCTTTAATCTTAAATAATACATAAAATTCTTAAATTAATTCTTAATAAAATCATTCTTAATATTTATATTTATAATAATACTTATATTTTAAAAATAGAAATTAACAAAAAGAGTCGGACGCAAATGTAGTGTTCAAGTATATCCAAGACGAGCTAATTACGAGGTCAAGTTATAGAGCTATAAATATAAATATAATTAATGATAAATTAACTATCGCAAGAGGATGGATTTAATAAATTGTTATTATTTAATACCTACGATATATATATACTTTGTAATACAATAATTCTTAATATAATATTAATGTTACCTCGTAAAGGATGTTATGAGAAGGCTAGTTGGTAGATTTATACATCAATGTAAGAAGAAGAATAGGCAAGATGGAGTAAATGAAGACGACATCCTAGAAATAAAACAGGATATATCGAGTTTAAGGTATTCATTATAAAAATTATTGATCATTACATGATTAATAAATTTACAAAACTTTTAAATGACATAATCAACTCTACTCAAATCATTTTTATGATGGTGTTTAAATGTAAGTTTACAATGTTATAAAATGGTGCTATGACACCATTTTAATATCAATGGTTATATCTATATACTAAGTACTACTCAATTTACATATCTTTATATTTTAAAGTTTAAATAATACAAATATATTAAATGATTTTATATGTCTACGAATATTTTTAAATGAATCGTGGTTCTCTGATTTTTTCATTTGCCGCAATATCATACGAACAGGTACGAGTTGAGAGACGATAGATCTAAACGGGCAAGCGTGGATAACGAGCGTTCAAATACGCTGAGACGCGATATCATCAAGAGTATAAGGGGTAACCAAGTGAAGCTCTCAGAAACCGGCACGTCGTCTGGCAGGATAGGCTTCGCCGATAGACCACTGAACTGCAGACCACCAAAACTGGAGTCTAGGCGAAATCATATGTCTCATTCTTTCGATTCCGACTTTTCAGGTAAAATTAGTGTATTTAATAATTTATATTAATAATACTTTAATTTATAGAAAATATTTGAGTTATAATATAAAAGATTATAATAACAATAATATAAATAAATGTAAGTAACATGTAAAGTATATATATATATATATATATATATATATATATATATATATATATTTATATATATATATATATATATATATATATATATATATATATATACATATATATATGTAAATAACTGTATTAATGTAGTAATATCTATATATAATCTTAATTATGTATCAGTTGATAAATAATTTAACTAATATTATAATTATATTCCATTATTATCCATAGAACCACAATATAATTACAAATCGCGTTACCGCCAACTCGGCGCGAAGAATTCGGACGAAGGCATTTCGCCTAGTAGTTGCAAGTCCATCCTGCGTCCGTTGACAGTTGATATATCAGCGTTGACGCGCGAGGTTACCAAAGGAGTACGTGAAGAGCTGCTACGTGTCATTGAACAGATGTCGCGCATAGCTCCAGATCACGAAATCAATTCCTACCCGCCGACGACAGATGTTTGACGATAATTTCGTAAGATAGGGAACTAGGAATCTCATCTATAAAGCTGGTGGATTCCTATCGTATACATTGAATTCATATAAGTATGCATATCGTTATATGCGTTTACGATATTTATAATAAGATAGACGCTATTGTATGCACATTGGAAATTTGAATCTTCCATTTCATTTTTTAAACGATTTATTACATTTTATTTAATATATCACTCGACTCTCACATTATGCAATGCACAAAGCAAATTTATTTATTTATTATTAGATGCATTCCAAATCGTGATTCATTTCTCTATTTTATAAACTACAAAGCATTATTCTAGTATAGATGTATTATAGATTATATAAGTATAATATATTATATTATATAAACATAAATGAATAACATTCGATACGACTTTGAATTAATTTTAAATATATTCGATATTCAATAAAACCCTTCTACAGTTTTAACATACATTTCATTAATATTAGCATATGTTGTGATATTAGGTTGATTCGTTAGTAAATTCTATATAAGTAAATACAAATATATATATATATATATATATATATATACATATATTATTTAATAAATAATAACTTAGTTGGCACCTGGTTTGGTGTTATACAATACGATAAAATAAAAAATATTTATAATTATATGTTTATATTTATTATTTTACTACAGTTATTTAGTATAATAACATCGTTGAAAATACGTAATTATCATTTCTGATTACCGAATAATATGTATTACATAATGATACTAATTCCATATACAGGATATAAGCATGTACTTACTTATAGTTGCTATGCTAAACAACTTTTTATTATATATCTAAGAGAAAATTAATTTATAGTATTGTAATATATAAATATAAAAATATATACTTTCATATAATTTATATATAGAGATGCATATTGTGAATGATGGGTTCATGAAATTATATACGTAAGGCTTAGAAGAAAAGTGAAGATCAGTTAATAAAAAAAGAGTAATTTATAAGTATAATAATCCATATAAATATATTTATTTACATGAATTATTATATCTGTATGGGTGATATTTAAAGAGTAACTTATGTGTATATGAATTAGTATATGTTATATATATATATATATATATATATATATATATATATATATATTATCAATTATCTATTTAAAAACAGAATTTCAAAATATATTCATAAATTTGTATAATTTTTACATTGAATATGATTATTCCTCAATGATATATAAATACATTTTGATAGATATACAATTTTATTTTGTAATAATAAGTGATGCAAAAAGTGCCATTTAAAAAGTGAAAACGATCTGCCAATATTAATCTTACAAAACATATTTCATCTCGAGGAAGTCATGGTTATGGATATAATAATAGTAAATCGGATCTTAGCTGTATATTTTAAATATAGTTCAATCATAATCAATTGGTATAATTGTAAATGCTTGAATCGTCATAGAATTCAATGACATTCAATCATATAAATATACACAAGTATACGTTTGTAAATTATAGTTGGATTATTTATTTATATAATTATATAGTTATTTCAACAATATAGAAAATTAGATATTAACTATAGTCCTGATTTATTTATTTGATTTTTATCATTTTGTAACATATTTTATAATGATCTCAAATAAATATTAAATACTCATCCATTGATTATCTTCACATTTATAATCACAATGCATCCGTATCACCTACTTCGAAACCTTCATATAGAGTCGACACATTTATAAGTTGGTTTACTATAAAAATCAATTCATATACACAAAGATATATAGCTTTTTTTAAATATCCGTAATAATATATATTACCGTCTAGAGTACAATTATGTTATCAAATGTTTGCAACCAGTTAAATAGTTAATTAACTAGTTGCAATATTAATATAACATATTATTTCGAATCTAAATATATTTATTAATAATAAAATTTCAATTTTTAATGTTATTAATGTTTAATATTAATGGTAAGGAATTCCTTTAATGAGCTCAACATAATTTTTTCTTTGTAAACAATCTGCCCAAATCTTTGATTTGAATTCAAACACAAAGTATTCATTATTAAATTAAAATATCCTTTTTACTAATTAAATTAATGAATAAGAACATTAACAAATATCTTATTATTCACATAAATACAAAATCCCCTTAATTGAGTCATAAGTCATATGCCATAATATTGTGTATTTTGCATTATAAAGTTTATTTATTTTTATAACTAATTATACGAATTTTATAACGATATAATGAAAACACCAAAGTACATTATATAATTATCATTCAGTAAATCACTTTAATTGTTAGTATAATTGTGATTACCATTGTTTTATCAAGGAATGTATTGTAGTATATGTCATATGTTGCATTGTTGAGTAAATTATAATATAATCTAGTAGAATATTGTATTTATAGATGTTGTATAAATTAAACTAACATCATTTATGAAAGGTATAATATGATATATGCAATATGTATTATGTTTATATAATCATATACTACTTATAATTAGTATTAGTAATACTGTTATATTAAAGATTATTAAGTTATACTTATCTATAAAAACTATAATTATAAAAAAATCAATACCCGCGATATCTTTGTAATTATAAATATATATAATGTTAACTAGGTATTGAATATATCTATATTAATCTAGATCTATTTATATTAAAATATTAAACTATTTATATTAAAGGGTTAATAATATATGCTTATTTTCATAGGTTTTGATTAG
This sequence comes from Osedax frankpressi, assembly GCA_964035775.1. Classification (NCBI taxonomy): domain Eukaryota; kingdom Metazoa; phylum Annelida; class Polychaeta; order Sabellida; family Siboglinidae; genus Osedax; species Osedax frankpressi. Next base: position 21,154,993 of record OZ038315.1, on the reverse strand, counting down.
TGCCTTAATCTAAATCTATGCTTACTTTAAGTAATATTTATAAATATCAATGTGAAAGTTCATTAGAGTCATAGGTCAATACCAGCAGGTTTTCGAAGTTAACATTTTATATTTGTTAATTTCCTAAGTTTCTTTACATTTTATACTTCAAGTTTATTAAATATTTATAAATATGATGAGATATAAGATATCTTCTCAATTACGAATTCTAAATAAAAGTTATATTGCTTTAGCTTCAAAAAATACATCAAAATGTATACAAGGTTATAATAATTAATATATTGTTATAATATATGAAACAGTATATACGCTAAAGTAACCGCTAAAATATAAATACACCAAATTGTAACTTTAAAATGAAAATATAATTATACCCAATTACATCATGACACTAATTAAATATCATTATAATGATTTTCAAATAAGTTGTTAAATAATTTATCATATAAAAAGTAATTGATATTGATAGGTAGTTAGACATTTGAGTAGGTGAGACAAAATATTCTATATACGAGTAATGGGTATTTGCATTATAGCAATAGATCGATTATTACAGTAGGTGATTTCAGGTAATTACAAGGACATTTAAATAAACAGTTCATACTTACTTAAATCTTATATGCATTATATATACATATATATTATATACAGGAAAACAGCATATGCTTATGTATAGTATGAACTAATTATGTAAATTGAAACATATGTAATTAATTATAATATTTAATTAAGTCAAAATGCAATGTATATTTATATATTTTTATAATACAAAAGACATATATTCAAAGTAATTTAAATTTATTGAATTAAGAAAACTAACCATAATAATCTTCCATAACTGCCAAAATAGAATCGTATACAGTAAACACTTTCATCCACGATCAATGAATTCTCTAAAAGTGTATAACCACATTGTACAAATTCTTCTAATATTTGGCAATCCTGATGTTGTTTAGAAAATAATATTTATTATATCCTGTTACACTTTTCATATGTCAGCCATAGCTGCCAAATTAGTTACCTCAATGTCTCAGCCGACATACATGTACGAGTGCAAGCTGGTTTAGGTTTATATTCGCAGATCCATGTCTTTCAAGATGGTTATAATATCGTTCACATTCACTATTTGTTTAAATGAAGACAATGGAATTCTAAAGATATAGTAGGGGGAACATAGGATTAAGACATTCACTATCTATTCATTTACTCCATTATTGCCATGCAAATCTTCCTTGCATGATGGATACTATTGTAAATGGATACATTGTTAAACAAAAACTATTCTATATAACTACTGACTTGACTCTAGTAGACGAAGCTTAACTTCTGTAGAAGGGTAAACTTTAAAAAAAAATCTCAATTCATTTTTTCAATATCGAGGAACACTTATTCAAACTGAAAATCAATAAAGAACATTTTTTTGTACACCAAAGAGGATGACACAATTACATTACTTGATCATATGAATAACCATATACAAACGATACACATTAAATATTTGATATAATAAACATGATTAGATAGTGTAACATATTCATTGTTAATATGTTTATATTGCATATACTGTTAATATTTTTATATTCCTTTGTGTAAATATTTTGTTTGTTTAATGTCATCCGAAATCACTATACCGTAAGAATGAATTGATTGACCAATTAACTGTCGACCACCAGCCATGAGCTATATAAATATTTCATGGTTTCTCATTCATTTGTATCAATATCTATCTTGAAAACAAAGTATTATTTAGATCTCATATGGAAACTGACTCGGTAAATAGTTTATATAAATTATTCATTATTATAAACCAAATATTAATATTGTGAATTATCTATGTTTATTTTTAGTTTCATAATATAATTAACCATGAGATCATATAAATCACTTTGGATATAGAATTTCATTAATATGAACAGTAAATCAAAAAGTTAAAAAAAGTATTACAATTTCCATTAGCTATTCAATATAAATAAATTAATAATAAAGTGGGTTATAATAATATAGTCTACTTAATGAAATAACAATAATAAATATAGTTGATTTGTGGCATTACAATTATAAGAAAATCGCTATTAACACAATTATTATATATTTTTATCACTCTTTCTTCACAAATTTAAATTTAAAAAATTAGTTTATTTTTTTTTTAACAATAAAGTTAATAATTCATTTTATATTGTAATATATATCAGCTATTATTTCTAGACCAGTCGATTATAATATATTTAATAAATTAACACAAATTTTAATTAACATAAATACTAACAACTGATTTTGTTTTTTTAAAATGACTAAAAACTTAATCTTTATAATTCAACTTATTCAATATTATTCTTCGCTTAAGAATTCAGTAAATACTACTTTTTCATATAAAATATATATAATATAATTGAATATGGTATAATTAAAACTCTAAATAAATTTGATATGAATTATTAAAGAAATATTTAATAAATATAACTTATCGCAAGTATGGTTGATAGTTCGCCTAAATAATTTTCTAGTACGCTGCCAATCATCGTCCGGAAGCAGCGATGAGTCGTCCAAGACTGACTACACTAAAGTGTTGGGAGTAGCGGCTATAGCAGCCAGCGCAGCAGCTATCTACTACATGAAAAGACCCGATGGTAATTCAAAATCTAATGTCCCAGAAGGTGAAGAAGAAGGTTAGTTCACAAAAGTATATCTTCGGTTGATATTTATCTGCAACGTTCCTCGTATTGACCCTATGACCTTAACTAAAGTTTATTATATCATATATCACTTACAGATCATTCATAACTTACTCGTATATGAAAATATATCTCAACATAAAATATTATTTCTTACATTAAATATTATTTTTCTCTTTTTAATAGTTTATTAATTTTTAAAATATACATTTTATTACGTATTTATTAATACCAAAATAGATTAAACAATTTATATTAAAATATTTTATCTAATAACTTCTTCCATTACCAGAAATAGATGATGATCTCTTACCACCTCCAATAATTCTTGGTCTACCAGATAAAGTTCCGTATATGATAGTTGGAGCTGGTTAGATATTTACGTTATAAAATAATGACAAATTGACATTAAAAATAACATAAATTAATGTTGTAGAACAAAATCAACATATTCATGTTATGTAACATAGTTTCAATTTTATATAATTGTAAAATAAATGTTACAAAAACTTAATTAAATTAATATATTTGTATCTCGAATCAATTCAAGATCGCATTTATTTAATCTATCCACAATAAAATTAATGTTGTTTTAAGTGCCATTTAACTATAATAGATGTGTCTACTATAGAGATTTATCCTTAAGATATATTTGCAACTGCTAAGGTATTATATTTATTATTTTATATTTATTATTATAATAATTTACAATAGTAATTTGATTTAATGGTTAATAAAAGAATTTAACTCATTATTATTGTATTATGATTTTTTCTGATAAATATGACAAATAACCCAGCCAAGTAATTTCATGTTTTGCATTACTAATTTATGTTATATTATTTTTATTAACACATTAAAAAAATTTTTAAAATATTACATAACTCGGTTTCTGGGTAAATTTGATGCTATATAAACTAGTAAAATATATTTTATACAACATACATACAAATATTGTATATAAAATAGTCTCAATAGATATTGCATATATACAATTATAATTGTTAACAATGATTAGGATAAGCTGCCTTTCAAACAATTCTGGCAATTTCATTTTTTGCATTGTTTAATTTCGTTTATATTATTTTTTATTTTTGTAATCAAATTAAATGATTTTATAAAATATTACATAACTCTGTTTATTGAATTTCCAAGTATGCCTATCCTATCGGACCCATTATCTAGTAGTCGTGTATTGTAAGTATTCGTATACTATAGTATACAATATGATAACTTTACAAAATATATAGAAAACAGATATCTCATTAGATACAGTACAGTGTATTATACATTATATTTAGTTTATTAGACATAATACTGTTCACTTTTATGATATAGCAAAATAGATATACTTGATTTAAAAAAATATGTATTCACATTTTTTACAATTTATATTTACATTTTGTAAATTAGTATAAACAATATTCCATAAAATGAATGTAAATTATTTATCAATTTTATTTTATTTAAGGATTTCAGTAAGTGCATATTTTATCTTCTCAAGAGAAATTCAACGGATTCGTCGATAAACATCAGAATGTTTATAAACAAAATTGTTATAAAAATACATTCATGAAACTTCATTTTTAGAAAAGCAAGTAAACTAGTTTGATATCGAGGAATGAGTTGACCACGCTACAATACATTGACCACTACACTACATTGACCACGATACAATACATTGACCACTACACTACATTGACCACTACACTACATTGACCACGCTACAATACATTGACCACACTACATTGACCACGCTACACTATATTGACCACGCTACACTACATTGACCACTACACTACATTGACCACGCTACACTACATTGACCACGCTACACTACATTGACCACTACACTACATTGACCACGCTACACTACATTGACCACGCTACACTACATTGACCACTACACTACATTGACCACTACACTACATTGACCCCTACAGGCACATCTGCATTTGCTGCTTATCGAGCGATACGTGCAAAAGATCCGACTGCTAGAGTATTGTTAGTAGGAGCCGAGCAACACCTTCCCTACATGCGGCCAGCACTGTCCAAGGAGATGTGGTACTCCGAGAATGCCAAAGACCTCAGATTTAAGCAATGGAATGGAAAGGAACGCAGGTAAAGACGTTGCAGAGATATTATGAATTTCGTGACTTAAACTATAAAATTGATTTTTTTAAACTAATTATTTCATATTATAATAAAATTACTTAATTTATGTTATTTATTATTATAATATTGATTTGAAATTATTTTATTGTATTTAAATAATTATGTAATTAATACGATTTTTTAGCGTATTTTTCGAAAAAGATGCTTATTATTGCACCCCGGAGGAATTATTTAAGAATGAGAATGGAGGAGTTTCTGTTATAACCGGAGTAAAGGTACTACACCAATACCTGTGTAACTATGACAACATATATTTAGAATTAGTTACACCTTCGTGTATAAGATCAACAATATATATCTACTAATCTTCATAGACATACGATACTAAACACTTTCCCTAGTAATCGTGTACATTCTCGTAGTTATATTACAACAATGCCCTTCAATGGTTTACAGGTCATCAAACTCGACCTGAAGAGTAATACTGCGAGTTTAAATACTGGCCAATCAGTGGCCTTTGACAAATTGCTCCTGGCACCTGGCGGCCGTCCTAAACATCTGCGGGTGCTTGAAGAAGCCGGACCCGATGTGAAACGCAGGACCACTCTCTTCAGAAACGTTTTTGCCGATATTTTATACTTGGATCTCCTTCAGCTAATCTATTGTTATGCGATGGCATCTGTTCTAATTTCTAATTTCACTGTAGAGACATCAAATAAAATATATATAAACAATAACAATAATAAATACAAAAGTATATGGATATAGAAACTAATATGTATCTAAAGTTTATTTATATAGTAGCTATTGTAGAACTATGTTTTAAATAAGTGTCATATAGATATGTAAATTAAATTGGTATGGAATGTAAATAAGATATATATTATAATTTTTAATATAATTATCATTTTAATACTTGTAATGTTTCTTATTTTATTGCTCTCTTATTCACCTTTCCTAAATCTATAGTTTTTTATTTTAGACCTACTTACTTCCTTCATGACTAATCCTTCTCCTCAGATTGACGATTTCAAACGTCTCTATGAGAAAACTGGCGACAAGACTGTGAAATCTATTGCAATTATTGGCGGTGGCTTCATGGGCAGCGAATTGGCGTGTGCGCTTGGTAAACGGGGAAAAGAGACCGGGGTCAAGGTCACCCAGGTGTTCCCCGATAAAGGTTCATACATATTCATTTATTTATAATTATTAATATTTAAACAGAAATCCGTATCAAATACAGATGTTTAAACATACTCTAGAGTAGCAAATCCCCCCTGGTGTTTACTGGCGATTTAACACAATAATTATATAGCTAACTAATTTTCACATTTCCTATACCTCTGAATTTCTTTTGAACTGTATTCTCGTCATTAGGTAATATGGGACGTATATTACCTGCCTATTTGAGTAAATGGTCAACAGAGAAAGTCAGAAACGGTCAGTTTAATATTCATACAAAGCTTGTTGTATTAACAACATAATCATCTCTATCTATTCAATAGCTCTATAGAATATCTTTTTCCTACATTTATCATTAAGAACTACATAAATATAATACAATGCCTCATTTTAACGTGTTCAATATTATAGAGGGTGTAGAGATAGTCACTGAAAGTCATATAAATGGTTGCGAATTTAACAAGAAAAGCAAACAAATTGAGCTCACTCTAACAGGAGGAAAGAAGGTTATTATAATGTTATATAGAACATTATAACATTATAATCTATATATATATTCCTTCCTTATTATCTCGCCTACCTCATCACCTGTTCCCCTAATCTCCACTTCAATTTCCGCTTCCCATATATGCCTAGTATTTCTATACCCCACTATAATTCTATCATCGCATCTCCGATGTATTACAGCTCTCCGTAGACCATGTGGTAGTGGCCGTGGGGTTGGAACCTAACGTAGACCTGGCTAAAGACGCTGGACTAGAAGTATCCGAGACCCATGGTGGTTATCTAGTCAATGCAGAACTTGAAGCACGCTCCAATGTCTTTGTGGTAAGCTCTCACTATTTTCTCGTGCGTAAAATCAATAATAATATGTTCTAAAATCATTAAATTACAAGATGGTCAGATTTTTCATTTTTCATACCGATTTTGAATTCTATTTTATATTAAAAATATACAATTATATTTAAGTTTTAACTAAATTATATTATATACAAATTTCTAAGTAACCTCTAAGATTTAATATGTATTATTTGTTGTTCTTATAGTATTAGTTTCGCCTGCTATAGTAGGTGTATACACCATTGGTAAATGATTACAACTCTAAATAAATGGCAATGTATGTAAATAGTAAATTCTAATCATTTTACCATGGTATGCAATATCTCAATAAGAACAAATATTTTCTCAATCTACCACATATTCCTACAAGTTTATTATTTAGTTAGTACCTATTCTAGTCTAACCTACGATGAACTACAATCGATGGGTTAATTATACAATCCTCTATTATCTCCCCGGGGATAGGCTGGAGACGCCGCGTGTTTCTACGACGTGAATCTTGGCCGTAGACGGGTGGAACATCACGATCACGCAGTGGTCAGCGGACGCCTGGCCGGAGGTAATATGGCCGATGCTACCGGCCACCATCGTAAACCCTACTCGCATCAGTCGATGTTCTGGTCGGATCTCGGGCCGGACGTGGGCTACGAAGCTATTGGCATCGTAGACAGTCAACTTCGAACTACGGGAGTGTACGCAGAATCTGATAATAAGGTATGTAACTGTTTGAATTACGACATTACCGTATATGGTTTATAATCTGAGGTTGATAGTTAACAGAAGATGATTTGGGTTTGGGAAATTCCTGAGTGTAGGGATTATGGGTTTAAAAGTTTATAGGGCTTGTAATTGTTAGAAATATTATGAAATATGTTATTATAGATGTATAATATTGTAGTTCAAATTAATAATAAAACTGACTATTTCACTTTGTATTTATATTAGGATTCAAAATCCAACAACTATGAAAAGGGAGTAATTTTCTACACACACGAAAAGAGAATTGTTGGAATTGTGCTCTGGAATGTTTTCAATAAAATTGATATCGCCAGAAAGGTTTGATTTCCAAAAACATAAATTATAAATTTAATAAATTAACCTATATAAATAAACCTATTAGTTTTAAAAACAAAATATAAAATTACATTATGTATGTTTAGATTAATGTGTTTTCAATATATTTGAGAGATTTATAGCAATACTTGAGCTAAATTATAGGTATTATTTTAAATATCTAGTAAGTATGTGTTATTTGGCAGTAGAAGTATATTTAGCCATTCTGACTTAACGTCTGTCAATCAAATGATAGCTGATATCTGATACCACGGAATATGAAAACCTCGAGGAAGTTGCGAAACTATTTGAACTCTATGGCAAGCCTGATACAACTCAAGAAACCACCGAAGAACTTCCGAGAGTACCTGCTTGAAGACAAACAATGCAATGATATTTAAGACTTACGAAACTCCTAAATCAATACACATTAAAGCAATGAGTAGTCATGTTGTCGATACAAGACTGGTATTGGCAATTCATTATTATAATTAGATTATATTTGATAAAAATTTGTTTCGATAGTTCCTTTAACTGGAAATATTTTTTGTTATCGTTATTTATATTCTAAATTAGAAGGATTATCTATATATAGTTATCTTTAGCCTTATTGTGATCTTTATATATTTATTTTAAGATTAATTTAATGTATATAGATATGTTTATGTTAATAAATGTATTTCAATTAATGTCTTTATTTTGTATAATTTTAAATAAATGATTTGTAAAAGACTTTCTTACATTTTTTATAAGAAAAATATATTTTCATATTTACTTTTACATTTAATATTGCAATATTAATTATAAAATATAATATTTATTTTTTACACTTATTTAATGAATTGTTTGAACAATTATTAAAGGTTTACCTTATTATTTGTTCCTATATTTAGTAATTTATATAATGTAGTATCTAATACTGATATATCATTTCAAATGAATTAATAATAAAAATAAATTTATTTATTAGTTTCATTATATATTACAAGGTCATATGCTCTAAATGATATTTATATTTTAATTTTAACTATTTATATATATATAGTATGGACCATTGGTATTTCCAAACAAATAGCTTGTCTTTATAGGACCCCGTATTCAAGTTATTTTAATTCAGATTTAAATTCAATTTATTTACTTGAAAAGGTTATATTTGTCAGATAAGAGTTAAATCCATATAACTATTTATTTCTATTTCAATATTCTCCATTCTTTTGAATAAAATGTCTCTATATGATTTGTCCTAAGATGATTCACACACAATATAATATGTAAGCAATTATTTGTATATAAATTAATTATTTTGTAGGTATACAATTTTAGTTGTAGAAATAATGAAGATTTTTTACTAAAATAATACTCTACATATGAGTTATTTAATATAATCATTGATTTTATTAGATTATGAAATGAATAGCATCATTTACCACTTTAATGTAATCAAATGAATACTAAATGTCTATACATTTGTAAGATCTTAAAATCTTTGTAATGTGTACTAAAAAATGAAATTTATTTATTTAAATAATTTAAATGTTATAAATTTATATTCATATTTATCTATAAAGTAATCAATTATATTTGATATGAGAATAATATTCTTTAAGTTTAATGCACGAAAGATCGCTATATATAGTTGTTTGGCATGCATACTTACTTATATAATATATATTTTACTCTTAATTCCAAATACTGAAATAATTATCAAAAATAGAAATTCACATAATAAGGTTGCATGTTTATTGATTTAATTATGTAATATACATACTTTTAAATATACCAATGAATACATATATCTAAAATCTATATGTGCAATAATAAATAATAATGTTTTAATATTTACTGTTTATAAAATTAATATAGTAAACATAGATTATGTTGAGTCAATAATGTAGTAGTATCTATATATTATTACAATCATGTTTATACCCAGGTTTATACTATTAATATTATATCCACGATTAGGTAATCTTGGATTATATGATGAACTACAAACCAACAGTAGATTGTAATATTATAATATTTATATGAAATATATTATAAAATATCTATAGATATTCATAAGTTCAATATGATATAATCACTCACCGAGGACTTTGATATATCAAATAAGTTAATTTATATTACTCTACAATATGTAATTTTATATAATATATATATATATATATGAGTTCATGTATGCTTTGGATTGAACATGTTTATTATTAACATATACACTCTTTTTTGACTTAATTATAAATAATATTCAATCAAATCCATTTAAAAAAAACTATGTTCATTTTTTTTCTTCCTTGATTTATTTGTAATATATATTACAATAAAATATATTTATTTTTATAATGTTCTAAATATTGTATTACCTAATATATATATATATATATATGTATTTATTTATCTATATCGCTTAAATCTAGTTTGTTATGATTATACGTATATAATAATATATACATATATTCATATATTATTAATATGGTCTATGCTATCATATATATATAATGTATAAATATATATATGTATATATATATATATATATATATATGTATATATATATATATATATATGTATATATATATATATATATATATATATATATATATATATAATATTGTGTATCTAATCATGATTGCATAATATACATATAATAATAATTTAATAATTTTCTTTTAATTGAATTCTATTATTAATTCGTAACAATTTGTTTATTTGTGAAATATATCAAGGTTTATGTATTATTAAATAAATACATGACTTACACGTTTTACGCTTGATTCCTTTTTTAATAGAGTATCCATTATGGGCAAGATTATCATACTGGTATTATCCGTTATTATTTGCATGGTTAATGGAACACCTATTATTTATGTAGGCCTTTATTTTATATTAAAGTATCGATATCTTAATTAGAAGATCGTAATAGCTACGATTGGTCGATTTTACGTATACGCCCCTTTTATACAGCCACGCCCCTTAATCCTAACGGCGGCGGTATTTTAATCAACAAATACCAACGATATGGGAAAGTGTTAAATTACGAAGATCCATTCCTCGCATCCATAACAATTACCTGACCCATGACCTTAGCTAATGATTGCTACCAGTCTAATAATACCGCTGCCGGCTAAAAGCATCGCCTCCGACGCCAACCTGTAAAGCGTACGCCGTACGCCATTACGACGAGAGCATTTTCTGAAGATAGTTATATTATCTGCCGTTGTCTCATCTAGGCCCTGCGCTGTGCCATAACGGATAATCAGTTTGGCATTTCCGCCTCCGTTATATCTCCGCACCGCTACGCCAGCCGAGACCTACTACCCGCTACCAGTCGAGACCTAGCGCCCATCGCCCCTATCGTCACGAACTCGTATATTAAAACGAAGAAAAACTCCGCTTCCGCTAACCTAACCCTCGACATAACACCACCTACCCCAATCGCCGTAACCGGTGCTAAACTCTACTTAATTTCTACTATCATGTCACGTGTCGTCGTGGCTACGATCGCAGTTATCTCCGTAGTATGTTTATTACTGTCCCATGCAGAGGTTACTATAGTTATATCATATGTTATATACAGTTATAGAATATATTCCACATAATGAATTTACCTCAATGTGTAAATATATATATATATATATATATATATATATATAGTCGTCTGTGCATTTACCATTTAATTATTAATGTTAATAAATGATATAATATATTACCTATTTTATATATACCTACCTACATATATATATATATATATATATATATATATGTGTGTGTGTGTATGTGTGTATAGGTATAGGTGTATGTGTCTATTAGTGAGGTAATAACTTCATGTATTTATCTAGTTTATAATTTATATGTACATATTTATTCGGGTATCTATTATTTATAAGATTTTAAATATACTTCTACCAATATTATATCATATTTTATATAATATATATATATTACATTATATAATATTTAGTATAGAAGTGCATAGCAATACTCCTTTATGCATATGAATATATTATTTAAGTTTATACAGATACCCATCAACTCGAATACATATGTATGTACAAAGGCGATGGGTTCGTGGCAATTATATTATACACACGAGTAACGTTTAAACTCATTGTTATAGCTTGGTATGCCCGTCACGTCCCATCCTCAAACTCTATCTATTCACTGGGTGCGCATTTCCTATGACGATCTTTTATTTTCGGTCCGCTTTCGAATTCTATTTATAGCCACGCACCCCCACGCATCCGTAACGTTGCGACCTTAAGATGACAATCCGGTAGTTATGATGTATAGGTAGTGACATGGACGCCAAGGTTAAAGGTCGTATGGTAGAACATTAAAAAAGTATTGCCGCGGTGTAAGGTGATTTCCAATATAGTCTCACTAGGTCCTAGATATGTTGACCGGGACTTTACTGTTAGACACGTTGGGTTTTGCTAATGTGTATATCTCTAAATTAAATTAGGAAGTCCACACGCAACAATACCACGTACACTGTACAGTGTACACTGTACACCTTACACTAAACACTGTACACTATGCAGTTTACACTGCACACCTTACACTAAACACTGTACACTGTACAGTGTACACTGCACACCTTACACTAAACACTGTACAGTGTACACTGCACACCTTACACTAAACACTGTACACTATACAGTTTACACTATGCAGTTTACACTACAGTTTACACTATGCAGTTTACACTATGCAGTTTACACTATGCAGTTTACACTATGCAGTTTACACTATGCAGTTTACACTATGCAGTTTACACTATGCAGTTTACACTATACAGTTTACACTAAACACTGTACACTATGCAGTGTACACTATGCAGTGTACACTATGCAGTGTACACTATGCAGTGTACACTATGCAGTGTACACTATGCAGTGTACACTATGCAGTGTACACTATGCAGTGTACACTATGCAGTGTACACTATGCAGTGTACACTATGCAGTGTACACTATGCAGTTTACACTATGCAGTTTACACTATGCAGTGTTCACTAAACACTGTACACTATGCAGTTTACACTATGCAGTTTACACTATGCAGTGTACACTATGCAGTTTACACTACACAGTTTACACTAACTATTGTACACCATGCAGTTTACACTATGCAGTTTACACTAAACACTGTACACTATGCAGTTTACACTAAACAATTTACACTATGCAGTTTACACTATGCAGTTTACACTATGCAGTGTACACTATGCAGTTTACACTACACAGTTTACACTATGCAGTTTACACTATGCAGTTTACACTATGCAGTTTACACTAAACACTGTACACTATGCAGTTTACACTAAACAATTTACACTATGCAGTTTACACTATGCAGTTTACACTATGCAGTTTACACTATGCAGTTTACACTATGCAGTTTACACTATGCAGTGTACACTATGCAGTTTACACTATGCAGTTTACACTATGCAGTTTACACTATGCAGTTTACACTATGCAGTTTACACTATGCAGTTTACACTATGCAGTTTACACTATAAACTTTACAATGTACACTTTACAATTATATTTAATAACTAAGTACGCAAACTAATTGCTAGTTGTAATAATAACAATGAACTCATCCCAATTCTGTCTAATTTAGATAGAGATAACCATTATTACATATGATGAGTTTGTATATAGATTATGTATGAATACAGTACACAAATATATATACCCACTCACACACACACACTCTCACACACACACGCACGCACGCACGCACGCACACACACACACACACACACACACATATACACACACACACACATACACACACACACACACACACACACACACACACACACACACACATATATATATACATATATATATACATATATATATATATATATACGTATGTGTGTGTGTGGGTATATATATATATATATATATTGTAAATATACAATATTACATTGTTGCATCAGATTTGAACTGAAGTATTACTTAATACGATATCACCACCAAAGATGACATCATCAATATAGTTATTGTATCATAACAATGCATCCGGGGCTAATTACTAAATTGTCCATATCGAGTCATTTCGATTTCAAATATGAAGTAGCGATTTGAGAACACGATGAACACGTGTCTATGACATAACTCATTACAATTGCATAATGTATTTATAATGCATGCTATTACGTAAACTCCTTAACAGGAGAATGTCCATTTGCGTATATACATATGCATATATACATTAAGGCAAATTAATAATAGAATTGAGAACGCCGCTCTAATATTATGATGAAATAACTCGAATGACGATTGCATACACATGGTATGATATCATATACATTTGCCACATACGTGTTTATGTACATACGCCGTGAAACCATATTCATTATAAGCTTTATGTATAGATCATCTAAACATGTAATACTAAAGCCTTAAGTACCAATCCTTAGAATTAAGTATGTATCAATTTAGATGGACAGTCGATGGTTATGTTACATCGTATACAATGTACACTGTACAGTGTACAATGTACAATGTACACTGTACAATGTACAGTGTACATTATACATTATACGTAGTATATTTTGCAGTATTTATCTAACTACTAGTATACCAGTATTGAGTATACTCTACATTACAGTCCACGCCATATAAGGTATGTTCTGATATATGCCATATGACCTACACTAATTATTGCATAACCTGCATTGTGTAACACTTATACACATACGCAGTCACTATGATATAACCCACACACACGCACATACACACACGCGCACACACACACACACACATTATTACATATCAGCCGCTCACAATATTGCGTAACATACTATTGCGTAACTCAAACATTCTCAACAAGAAATTAATATATTATAATGATATGTTTAACATTAGCTAATCATTTATTAAAGTGTTATTGTATGTCAAAGGTTATTGTTATTGTTATTGTCAAAGGTATGTCTATCATATGTTTGTAGAACCTCGCCTCGAATATTTTCTTGTAGACTCTTTTTTTTTACTTAATAAGTAAAATTTACTCTAAATAATTTGCGGTTATATTTTTGTTAACAATTCTATAATATTTAATTGCAATCGAACTTTATTTTAAATTTTTGTATCGTATTAATACATAGACTAGATCATATCCTTTGTAGATAGTGTATTATTATAATTAGAATTTATTATAATTTTAAAATATGTTATTTCATAACAATGAAGTATTTATTACTAATAATTATGGACGGATTAATATATTTAGCACCTTGGACTAATTACGCCGCGATACACCGATATGACATAGTGTAGCATAGCGTAGACTAGTGTAGCGTATCGTATCATAGCGTAGCGTAGCATAGCGTAGCGTAGCGTGCACTACGTGAAATGAACGTTATTAACATGCACAGACTAACAGTTGACCTATCTCACACCTAAACTAATAATTATCAGCCTCCGACCACGAATGCAAGCTGCTAAAGAGTATTGAAGATGTATTCTACTGTACTAATAAGCATATATATATATATATATATATATATTTATATATATATATATATTTATATTTATATTTATATTTTTTGTATTACTAACAAACCCTATTCTGTTTTTTGTCGCATTTTGAACATATCTGAGATTATTTTCTCATCTTCCCATGTTATTATTACTAGTAATCAGATAATATTACTCTAATAGAAATGTTTATAAAAATATCAAATTACTTGCTATTTCACCCCTTTACAATTATACATTTTAATATATTCACCATAAATACAGACATTAGCTATTACTAGGTATCATATATATATATATATATATATATATATATATATTTATATATATATATAAGTAATTTTAAAGAAAAATATAAGTTATTAAATTGCACCAATAAATCTTAGATACTATTGATTCCGTCAAGATTCCCAATTCATGTTTTTATAGACTACAAGTTTTTAACCAACCAAAGTTATTCTATTTAAACTTCTTATATTTCAACCAATCAAAACTCTTTTCGTTAAGTTGGTTCTCTCAAATACATTCCGAAAATGCTTATTGCAGGCAGTACAAACCGGTATCCGCATAGATTCTGCATCGCTGGTCAAATTGGTCAAGCGGTCGGTCGGAGAGGACACCGAGATCGAGGTACTTCTGCAACCTATGATGGTCGAGCGCGTATCTGGCAGCGAAGGAAATCTCAACGTGCAGAAGGTATTCGTCAACTCTGTCCCTTGTTTATATCGTGTAACGTAGTGTATACTATACAGTGTATAGTATAGTATAGTATAGCATAGCAGAGTATATAGTAGTGTATACTATACAGTGTATAGTATAGTATAGTATAGCATAGCAGAGTGTATAGTATACACTCTGCTATGTAAGTTTAGAGGTCACGCTGGAGGTCACGGTGAAGTTCACGGTAGTCGTTAAGGTGGAGGTCATGGTGGAGGCCATGGTGGAGGCCATGTTCGATTCCTATAATACATAAATCTCTATTACCGAGAACGTTATCTATTCTTGTCCACTCCGAAATTCATATTACCACCACACCATTTCCCCATCTGGTGGAATGTCAATACAGACGTTGTATAGTCTTCCCATCCTTTGTTCACATCATCTATTCCCTTGCTACCTCTCCTCGCATACCTTCATAACCTAACCTCCTCACAGCACATAGCGAATACAATGACATCCCTGGGATGGCACGTGGAAACTGACAGATTCGTTGACCAGACACCACATGGCAATAAAGAGTTTACAAATATCGTTAGTAATAAACTACCACCACAGTCTACCCCCACAGTCTACCCCCACAGTCTACCCCACAGTATATACCCACAGTCTATACCCACTGTCTACATACATAGTCTACACCCACAGTCTACACCCACAGTATACACACACAGTCTACCCCTACATTCTACACCCACAGTCTACCCCCACAGTCTACCTCCATAGTCTACACTAACAGTCTACACCCACAGTCTACAATACTTAAATATAGCTGTACTTTATCCTGGTTATCTACGTAATCCACAATGAATTGCATTATTAATATGCTGTCCACATACACCTACTATCACACTAACTTCACCTACTATCACACTAACTACACCTACTATCACACTAACTACACCTAATATCATACTAACTACACCTACTATCACACTAACTACACCTACTATTACACTAACTACACCTACTATCACACTAACTACACCAAATATTACACAAACTACGCCTACTATCACACTAACTACACCTACTATCATACTAACTACACCTACTATCACACTAACTACACCTACTATCACACTAACTACACCTACTATCACACTAACTACACCTACTATCACACTAACTACACCTACTATCACACTAACTACACCTACTATCACACTAACTACACCTACTATCATACTAACTACACCTACTATCACACTAACTACACCTAATATCATACTAACTACACATACTATTACACTAACTACACCTACTATCACACTAACTACACCTACTATCACACTAACTACACCTACTATCACACTAACTACACCTACTATTACACTAACTACACTTCTATCACACTAACTACACCTACTATCACACTAACTACACCTACTATCACACTAACTACACCTACTATCACACTAACTATACCTACTATCACACTAACTACACCTACTATTACACTAACTACACCTACTATCACACTAACTACACCTACTATCACACTAACTACACCTAATATCACATTAACTACACCTACTATTACACTAACTACACCTACTATCACACTAACTACACCTAATATCACATTAACTACACCTACTATCACACTAACTACACCTACTATCACACTTACTACACCTAATCCTAACACACTAACTACAACTACAATTAAACTAACTACACCTAATCCTGTGTATTTCTACACATTTCCTTTCAGTAAAGGCTCTCTAACACCTATTTCAATAGGTACTCGACAACACTTAATGTAAAACTTTATCACCACTTTCATGCGTCTACTTTAAACGTCTCGTTACACGCAAACCTCCACCTAGAACATGGTCTACTCATCCCATTGTGGCATTGTTTGCTACGCCCATCAACACGCCCATCGCATCCATATCGCACATAGAACAACGTACCCCCATACGCAGATTGCTACCCAGAACCCCTCGGCGAGTAGGAAGATGATCCTCGCCTGTCATTTCGATAGTAAATACTTTGCCGACTTCATATTCATAGGAGCCACAGACTCCGCAGTTCCTTGCGCAATCATCATGGCTATTGCGTCACGCTTGAACGAAGCCCTTCGCATGTCAAAGGTGAGAGCATTTACATCTAACTAGACACAGGACTAGACACAGGACTAGACACAGAACTAGACACAGGACTAGACACAGGACTAGACACAGGACTAGACACAGGACTAGACACAGAACTAGACACAGGACTAGACACAGGACTAGACACAGGACTAGACACAGGACTAGACACAGGACTAGACACAGGACTAGACACAGGACTAGACACAGAACTAGACACAGAACTAGACACAGGAATAGACACAGGACTAGACACAGAACTAGACACAGTACTAGACACAGAACTAGACACAGGACTAGGCACAGGACTAGACACAGAACTAGACACAGGACTAGACACAGGACTAGACACAGAACTAGACACAGAACTAGACACAGAACTAGACACAGGACTAGACACAGGACTAGACACAGAACTAGACACAGGACTAGACACAGGACTAGACACAGGACTAGACACAGGACTAGACACAAGACTAGACACAGGACTATACACAGGACTAGACACAGAACTAGACACAGGACTAGACACAGGACTATACAAGGAGAATTTCTTTATCTATTACAAAAATTGTATTTATTACCTATGATATCGAAATATTTACATATGGTATCTTTAGATATAATTATAATCAACTTATGTAAATAATAATTATTAATATATACCTCATTAATTTTACGATATATGTTTCGCTTAATTATTAATCTCATGTAAATATTAAGATCTCTATAAATAAGCATTGACTCAGTTTAACTCAGTCAAACTTTATTTATGCTTCCTCACAAGTTTACCACCAGAATATGCAGGGTTTATCCCCATAATATTATAGGGATAAACTGAGTACTGGTACTCCGTACTGAGGGCCTCAAATATCCTGCCCCTATAGTGTTGAACCGAGTAGTGTTGACCCGAGTGGTATTGAACCCCATAGTACTAACAACTAGTGCTGATATTAGTAATGTTTACTCCCTTGGTATTGTAATCCATAGTATTGACCCTATAGGGTATTACTACTATAGTATTATTGACACCTATAATATATTTCCTGGTGTTTACCCTAGTATTGAACCTTGTAGTTTTGCTACTGTAAGTGTCTTCCTCATCGTATTGACCCTAGTATTGATCCCAGTAGTGACCAATATACATTGGATCTATTAAGTATTGACACATTCAGTGTTGATCCCCATAATATCGATCCCCGTGTTGTTGACCCCGTGTTGTTGACCCCAGTTATATTGGATCCCGTTGTGTTGTTTTCATAATATTGTTCCCCGTAATATTGAACCTAGTGGTATTTACCTTTACTATTGATTCGAGTACAGTTAACCTACATAGTATTGATCCTAATAGTAGTTGCCTCCATATTATTGACCTCATGTAGTATTGACCTCTGTGAGTTTGACCCCAGTACTGTTGACCCCGTGACTTTTATCCACGAAGTCTTTAACTATGTATAATGTTGACTTCTACATATATCTTATATGAAATATATGAATTTTATATAGATTACATGCTGACTTTATATCTCCTCAGCCTTACGGTGGTAAGTAGCTGGTCGTATCCTTTACAGCCTATTTAGTATCATTCAATCTATGGTATTCAATATAATAGACACTGGATTATATGCTTATAAATTATTCATTATTCCGGAGCTGTCACCATCAAGTATTTCCAAGCAAAATATATTAGAAATATAAAAACAATCTATTCTATTTATATGGTTTCTTTATAATCATAACTCGCTAAGTATCACATAATCTGTGTTTTACTAAACGTATGTACTTATTTATATATTAATATACATATGTATATTTACAATTAGAAGTGCATGTAAAATTAATTATAATATTAGTATTAATTTATTATTATTAGTATTATGCTTATCTTTATTATTATTATTATTATTATGCTTATCTTTATTATTATTATTATTATTATTATTATTATTATTATTATTATTATTATTATTATTATTATTATTATTATTATTATTATTATTATTATTATTATTATTATTATTATTATTATTATTATTATTATTATTATTATTATAATTATAATTATTATTATTATTATTATTGTTATTAGTAGTAGTATAAGTATTGGTATTGGTATTAGTATTATTATCATTATTGCAATTATTATTAGTTAATTATATTATTTGATAGGTTTGATGGGACTTAAATACTTCTATTCATAGTAAAGTGAGTTATTTTACCTGCTAATGTAAGTAGTGCTTATTTCCTAATTCATTTCTATTTTTAAGTCGAATAACCTAAATCACATATTTTAATCTTCTGAAAGGAATAGATAATTAATTACGTATCTCAAGTGACAACTTGCCAAGCAGAGTGATTAAGTAGACCAAACACGACATCGTTTTCGCCTGCTATTGCAACTACAAAGAGATATATGTAATAATCCACTATCCGTAGTCACAACGTATGGCGGTAAACTATGCACACGGTAGTAACAGATTACTGGATAATTATATGTATAATACATGCCGCTTTCTAATCAATCACGTGTAAAACTAACACCGGTTATATAATTAGCCACCTATTGACTGCATTGACCACTCTTCAGTGCCTTAGGCGGAAGAATACTTACAGATATATATATATATATATATATATATACATATATATATATATATAAATATGTATATATATATATATATATATATTTATATATATAAATATGTATATATATATATATATATATATATATAAATATATATATATATATATATATATATATGAATCTGTAAGTATTCTTCCGCTTAAGGCACTGAGGAGTGGTCAATGCAGCCAATAGGTGGCTAATTATATAACCGGTGTTAGTTTTACACGTGATTGATTAGAAATCGACTACTGCTGAGTAGTGAGTGAGTGTAGGAGAGATGTAGATGTAAAGGGAGAGTAGAATGAGGGAGGGGAGTGTAAGGGATATTTATGAAATGTAGGAACAATTTAAGAATGTAAATGAGGGAGAAATGAATTGAGTACCTGATGCGGGTTGGTCCGGTATGGATATGAAGCGTAGATAGGGTATGAAGGGTAAGAGATAGGGAGCAAGGATAGGAGAGAAGTATCAAGGGTATGAGAGAGGTATCAAGGGTAGGAGAGAGGGGTGAATGGTAGGAGAGAGGGATGAATGGCAGGAGAAAGGGATCAAGGGTAGGAGAGGGATGAGGGTAGGATAGAGGGACGATTCATGGAATCATAAATAGATTGATCTTCCTACGCAATACATTTTTAATAAATATATAGCATAATATGTCAATTTCAATGCAATCACCAGACTAATATCGCTGTATCAACTAATATCGCTACTAATATCAACTAATAACGCTACCAATATCAACTAATATCGCTACTAATATCAACTAATATCGCTACCAATATCAACTAATATCGCTACTAATATCAACTAATATCGCTACTAATATCAACTAATATCGCTGTTTCAAGATTGGAACCAACACCACGGCACTAAAATGTGGACCTTAGCGTGAGATTATTTACAGAATTTAGCGACAACCTATAATTATTATTGTAACTGTAAAACTTGATAGAGTACAACAAATATACAATTCACAATTTCATCATTGTATATGAAAATAACTACATTTCTAATAACCAACTAAAACCAGCTACCATATTATGTCATAACCGTTACTAGATAGTTTCTATCCCAGCACCATTAAATAGCATCTTTAACGGGGAAGCTGGAGCCAATAGAAAATAGAGAGGTTATCCCATATTAGATATACAATAACATTTTGTGTAGAATAATTAGACTTATGATCTAATAATAATGATATTTTTAACAAGGGGATAAATACTATAGAAAAATTAAAGAAATTACAATGTGTTTCATAAAGGTCATCAGTGAATTAATCCGAATATCTTCTAATAAAATTATGCACATATTTATTTCACACATTTTTATTTCAATATATTATATATATATATATATATATATATATATATATGTATATATATGTGTATATGTGTGTCTATGTAACTCACTATTACAATGATAAAGGTAATGCTCAATAGAACATAGATATTACATTGATGATCTATTAACACTATATATAAATCATAACTGTATATTACTGTGACAATGTCGGTATTTTAAGTGTAATGTAATATAGTGGTAATGTAGTGTAGTGTAGTGTAAGGGTAGGTGTAGTGTAGAGTAGGTATAGTGTAGTGTAGTGTAGTGTAAGGGTAGGTGTAGTGTAGAGTAGGCATAGTGTAGTGTAGTGTAGGTGTAGTGTAGTGTAAAGGTAGGTGTAGTGTAGAGTATTGTAGTGTAGTGTAGTATAGGTGTAATGTAATATAGTGTAGTGTAAGGATAGGTGTAGTGTAGAGTAGTGTAGGTGTAGTGTAGTGTAGTGTAGGTGTAGTGTAATATAGTGTAGTGTAAGGATAGGTGTAGTGTAGTGTAGGTGTAGTGTAGTGTAGTGTAGGTGTAGTGTAATATAGTGTAGTATAGTATAGTGTAAGGGTAGGTATAGGTGTAGTGTAGAGTATTGTAGTGTAGTGTAGGTATAGTGTAATATAGTGTAGGTGTAGTGTAATATAGTGTAGTGTAGTGTAAGGGTAGGTATAGGTGCAGTGTAGAGTATTTTAGTGTAGTTTAGGTGTAGTGTAATATAGTGTAGTTTAATATAGTGTAGTGTAGTGTAGTATAGAGGTATATAGTGTAGTGTAGTATAGTGTAAGGATAGGTGTAGCGTAGAGTATTGTAGTGTAGTGTAGAGGTATATAGTGTAGTGTAGTATAGTGTAGTGTATACACTACACTATTCTATAGAGGTATATAGTGTATAGTGTGGTGTATAGTATAGGTGTATAGTATATAGTGTGGTGTGGTGGTGTGTTGTGTAGTATAGTGTAATGTGGTGTAGTGTGGTGTAGTGGATTTCAACATTGAATTATGTTGAATGTATAACCTTCTAAATATAGATTTATTATACCACGTGACTGAAGGTGTACATCTCCGTTATATTGTGTTATGGTTAAAAAGCAGTAGTAAAGTATTGTATAATTCAGTACAATAGTTAGCCCAACCTGTGTAACACGCATACACTCACATATACGCACACATACAAATAAGCACATACATACGCGCGTACACACACATACACACACACATACATACGCACACACACACACAAAAACACATACACACACACACACACATACACACATACATCAACTGACTTTGCAGTTATATAATAAAGATGTCGGGATAACAATCGAATTTAAATAATAATAAATTTACACCTCAGCCCGATATATTCTCTATTTACCTATTTAAGGGCACAGTCCGGTGTATCCCTACTATTATCTCATCCGTCCCCATCTCCGCTCCCTTCCTGACCTTACCCTTGGAATATATTTCATTCTCTGATTCAAAGACAATACAATCCCCGAACACTTTACGATTTATTATGTATTTAATTCACTTATTTTAGACACGTATTCGGTACTAGGTACTAGGTACTACGTCTGTTTGTATTTCCCTACTTCCCTCCCAACAATATGGGATACCTTCCTTTCCTCCTCGGCCTTACCACAGCATTCTTCTTCCCTTACTTCCCCGCATCCCCTCGTGACCCTATATAGCACCCCGGGGACAAACCTCAATCTGCATTTCCAGTTATACCCGCATATATGAATATTGTACGACTTATACTGTTTTCTCATCTGACTTAATCGAATGTGGATATTGCGTAATTGCCTTTTATTACATTGCATAACATTGTAAGTCACTATATATATATGTTTCCTATATCATAATATATATATATCTATATATATATATATATATATATATATATATATCTATTTATAAAATATAATAACAAAAATGATATCAATTTTTTACAAATTAATCAAAATCCATATATAGTAATATGAATCTCCCACTATCCACTGAGTAATAACCACGGACGGGGTCATAAGTCATAGGTCATCACTATACATATACTATACATGTATGATATATACGGGGTCATTGGGTCTTAGCACCATGTAAATATCTTTATTCTAGTAACTTGGAACATTTAAAAAAAGCTTATATAATGATAATAACGCGCTGGTCACACTACCATAAATAAGCCATAAATCCGAGTAGGAGTGTATTAATATAATCGCCCCCACCCACAAGTTGAACACACCCTTAATTACGACCTACCCACAAGTTGAACACGCCCCTAATTACGACACACCCACAAGTTGAAAACACCCCTAATTACGACACACCCACAATTGAATATATCCCTACGACACAGCATCGAATAAGAATCTAATGGTTTTACGACTAGCAGTATTAATATAGAAGGCCTGGTGCTATACCTATTGATGTATATGACCGCTATATGGTGCTATCCTATAGGAAATTGACCTCCGTATTCACTCGTATCGTATTCACTTGTATCACGAATTCTTGTTCAACTAAGCCTCTGTTTCCAATACAATAGATGCCCAATATATCTAATAGCCTGATAATCCTGCACACTATCGCTAATCCATTGTTCGATGGCCGTTATACGACTACGTCATCGCGCGCATTTGCGTGGCACCGCTCTGCACCGATTAACCTTTAACCTCTAATTTACCTCTAACCCCGATGGGCAGTCCGACGATATATCGCTTCAGCTCGTTTTCTTCGATGGCGAAGAAGCATTTGAACAATGGACGCATACTGATTCTCTCTACGGCTCTAGGCATCTGGCGAAACACTGGCACGCTACTAGGCCAAAGGTCATTAGTGGTTACCCTGTATTTAGAGCGCTAATGATTCATCGAAATGATATTCATTTTTATAACTCTCTAGAAATCCATTTAAATTATAACATTCGTATCAAATTCAATATTATTGTCACGTAAAGAATATTAGTCTATCTTGAATAGATTATAATATAATGTATATTTTAGATTTATTTCGTATAGTAACACCATAACAAATATAATTTCGAATGGACTAGTTTATAATATAATATGATCTATATTATTGATATATTTCATAAAATTGTATAACGGTAAATCTATATTTCTTGTTATTTTTACCTTCTATCTCATATTTCTTAAAACTAATATATTTATTTATTTACGTGTTGCTACGCAGACGTATTATTACAAGGTAATAATATATGAATATAGTCATTTGTATAGTATACTATTACTTAAGTATGATATAATATTATAAATAATATTTTTAACAGAATGGAAATAAGAAATTGAAATCAATTCTAAATAAAATAGTAAGTATTTATAGTGGTACTGATTGCAATATTGTGTATTATTTTATATTTTAATTGTCAGTTTTTCATCAGAATTATATTAAAATGTAGATATATATATATATATATATATATATACATATATATGAGATATATTATACATATTTATATGCTCATAAACATTTTATCTTGACTTACATCTTTTAATTTATCTATATAATAATTGTTATACAAAATACGAATCTAGTTATTTTTAAATTTCTATATTTTATCTATTCATCTAGAAATACTAAAATCCTTATTTTAGTCAATACCCGTTAATCAATTATCCGTATTTAAATGTATTGACTAAATAAGGCTTTTTAGGCTTTCTATAGAATATATATGATCTAACTTACACAAATGTCTATAAACTGACTCATGAATACTATTGAATTGTATTTTATCATAGATAATAATAGTATCATATTAAATTAGTTTATTGTATAAAATATATTATATATTTATATATATTTGTTAGCATTATATTATAAAAAAAGAAATGCTATGACAGTATATTATTAATAAATTAAAGTTAAGTAAATCAAATATCAATTGATAATTATTCATGTATATACATGTATATAATATAAATATATATATATAAACATTTCATACAAAATACATTTTAATATATTTAAGTTTATTCAGTTTTTGATATTATTATAATTAATATGATATTATAAACTCTTTATGTATTTATTTGTGTATCCGTGTATACAATATTTTACCATAAAATTATAGTTATACAATATTATAAAGTTTTTTACAGGTGATATAATGATATAATACGTAATCATCTTACTTTTACTAACTAGTTCTACTTATGAAATATAAATTGTTTGATGTCACTAAAACCACATTTTGTTTGTTTTTGAGTAAACAATACATTTAACGATTGTACGACTACATACACATTATATGTCATACAGTGTACAATGTACACTGTACATCGTACAGTTCGCGTACACCGTACATACCACATTTCTGCGCATGCTCTATTCATCTGTATCTGACTATATAAGACTATAGTTGATTATATCCGAGTCACGTGTATCGTCCAAGCCGTGGCAATAATAAACCCGTTAATTGTTAATTAAATCGCAAATTAAGCGGACATGTGGTGCTGCGAGTTCATTACGTAACTTCCGATCAGCAACGAGCCGACAGTTTCCGGTCATTAGAAACGCCCCCCGCGTTGACCTCTTTACGGGGTTAATGCATGTTGCGCATGTCATAAACATGGGGTCGACGTGAGGAGATGCGGAGGTAGTTATCTAAAGATGTAGTGAATGTAGTTCGGTGTATACACTACTATAGTAGTGGAGGTATAAAGTACTATAGTAGTGGGGTTATACAGTACTATAGTAGTGGGGGTATACAGTACTATAGTAGTGGGGTTATACAGTACTATAATAGTGGGGGTATACAGTACTATAGTAGTGTGGGTATACAGTACTATAGTAGTGGGGTTATACAATACTATAGTAGTGGGGGTATACAATACTATAGTAGTGGGGGTATACAATACTATAGTAGTGGGGGTATACAGTACTATAGTAGTGGGGGTATACAATACTATAGTAGGTGTGGTATACAATAGAATATTAGTGGGGGTATAAAATGCTATAATTGTAGGGGTATGATATACCCACAACGGAACTAACCTATGGAAGTATATGCGTTATGCATACTCCATGGAGTATGATATTATGAAAGAATGTGGGGCACATAGTAGGGTCCCTAATTCTACACTGCTGTAATAATCACAGTACAGGAGAGAATTTAGTGTAGTTAATATAGTGTATGGAATGTATATATTCTCTAGTGTATGATATTTAATATGGGAATGAAATGCAAGAGATAGTGAATAAATTAAATATATATTGTTTTGTAATTATGTATCATAAAATAGTGATTATAGATACATTATATATTATTTAATAAAGATATACATTTGACCTTATAAATTACCATATATATATATATATATATATATATATATATATATATATATATATATATATATATATATATGTATATTTCTAATCAACAAATATGTATAGGTATTTTGTTTTTAAATTTAAACAAACACAATTTTAATATTTATTTGTTTTTGGCGCAGTATGGATAGGACAAAAAAACAATCCAAATTACAGCAAAAAAATACAAAGTGAAAAATATATTAAAGATCCAACAACATTCATAATTTATTTAGAAACTCTAAAAATCAAGAAATAGATCTACACATAAGAAATAATTAAAATGAATTAAGATTGTTAAGATATTACGTCTGCCGCATCATAAATTGGATCTTTAATTATCTCCTATTGTATCTTTCTTGTCAAGATGTAAATATTGAATATTGAACCTACATAATATATATATATATATATATATATATATATATATATATATATGTATACTATAGGAAAGCTATAGTTAGTACACTAAGACTGTCAATAACAAGTGTATTTAGTTCAGACGATATAGAATATCCCCACCTTAAGCTTTACTATAAAAACTCTAGTAGAATATATTATTTGTATTGTCCATTGACTTGAAATTACCTAGCCGTAAAGTTTCAATAAATTAGAAATAATATATAAACGAATACAATAAACAATTCTTCAAATAATGCCAATCCAGGGAACGCTTTCCTTTTCGCCATACGGCGTTATTTACAACACGTGACTTACACACATATAAATAAAGTTGTCAAATATCTAAACTCTGAAATTGGCGCATTCCAACATATATAACCCTGCATTGATATCCTCTACAATAACTATTAAGTTATGACATCATCCCTTTACTGCGAGATCGAGACCTTTACTACTTCCTGTCCAGTCGCGGTTGGAAATATGCATAAATTACTCTTTCTGAGCAGTTATAACAATATCTCAGTTTATGGATAACCTCAACGAAGTACACAATTTGTGTCACAAAGATCTTCCATCTCATTCAAGGAGTGAAATTATTGGAAACGATTCCGGCTTCAATCCTGCCTATCAAAGAACAGTTTGACATAATAATGTTCAAGAACATTATTATGATCTTGGCAGCATGTTAGCGAAGTTATGAAAATGAATTGAGGATAACTTAATACAATTTTGATAACTTTGAAAGAGAAACAGTTTGAGGAACTATCGAAATTTCTGGAAATATTATCTCTGAATATGTTTAGCTCCGATATATTACTTAAATTTGAACATTATAGTATGTATCATTATATTATCATGATAATATAATGTTTTATAATACAGAGTATATATTAGATTACAATACCCATTGTTCAAAATCAGCAAATATATTTGTGATAAGTGTATTCTATAAATATATTTTAATCGCATATAAGTTTTAAATTAAATTATCATTTACCTATCTATATATATATATATATGTGTGTGTGTGTGTGTGTGTGTGTGTGTGTGTGTATGTGTGTGTGTGTTTGTGTGTGTGTGTGTGATGTTTCGACTCCCAAATCATATACCTACCATGAATACCGTGAATATTTACTATATATAGAATTGATTATATTACGTCACGCGCCTCTTAACAATGACGTCACGTATTGTTTTCAAATAAACGTCCGCCTACGGCTAATTATTGCGATATGACATTGTACACTTATTGTGCAATATCGATTACGCAATATACATATGACTACTTTAGTAGTATATGATATTTTACAGGAAGGAAGTTTTAAAATTTTATAATTAAATATAAAAATCCAATTCAACATTTTAACACACAGTTGTTCTTTACTTAGACTTTACACACGCTTTTCTATTATCATTTATTGACGCATAAATTTTGAAATAAATATAGAACAGACTCATTAATTTTTAAACATTCAAAATATTATATAACCCACCTGTGTACTAAAACTCGGTACCTACGTAAAATACGCAAATCCTTACGTATATATAAATTACTTGCTAAGTAGTTCATATTTAATTATTAAATATTCTTTATTTTTATACTTTCTAATTACAATAAATTACAATGAGTTGACTTTTATTTCCGTTAATGCGAAGTATTGAAATAGGATTATTATGTATATGTTTTCAATACCACTACATAACTCCGCTATAGTAAGACATACTTTATAAGTTATACGCATAGTTAATACTATAGTGTATGTCTCTACGCAGGATCTCATGGTTCTATTTGACCTCATGGGTCAGAAGGGAGGTCAATACCACAGCTGGTTCTCGAAGACCAACCAAGTGTTCTCCAATCTTCAAACAATAGGTTTTACATATGTATTACATATTTGGTTTCTATGTTGTATACATGTGGTATATATACCATGGTTTAAGATGAATATAACATACTCATACATGTATATTTGTGAAGTATATTTCTATGTTATTTTTATAAAACAATATAGACGCATTTTTCATATTTAATTTAGACTTTTTGGATTAAAAATAAATTCGCATTAAATTCATATTTCTTATTGTATAACGGCATACACATTAGGATATAAATGATGTTATTTCGCATATTGACCTATATGTTTATATATAGCCAACTATTTCATTTTGTTTTTTAAATAAATTTTAAGTTACTAACTATATTTAGTATAAATATATACTATAACATAATATATTATAATTGATATTAATGTATATATATATATATATATATATATATATGTGTGTGTGTGTGTGTATATATAATCACTATATAGAATATATATTAATATCAATTATAATATATTAAAAGGTAATAATATATTTAAACTATTTTTTTATGATTGCTACTTATTTTCTTTTTTCAATTATACTTATCGGTTACATAATTAGTTTTCCTACCTTCATCGATTGCTCTAATGCCGCTAGCGTTATCTGATACGTGAGTCATGATACTAGATATTGATGTTAGAGCTGGTAACTGGTACGCACTATTATGAATGTACATTACAGTACATCGTAGTAGCAGGTTATTAACAATATTTACCGAGCATTACATTTCCCACGGTGTATATTATACACTATATATTATACATTTGGCTATGTAGAGATTATAATCGTGCTATTCTTATCTAACATATCATAATAGATCATAAATGTCGATATATATGACAAGGAAAACATTTAATTTTGATTACAAATTACATGTACCTTGATCATTAAAATATTATTTTTTAATTATTTTAATTTATAATTATATTATAAATATTGTAATTAATATTATCAACACAATTTTTTCCTATATATTCTATGGGTATATTCTATACTATAGAATGAATCTATGGTATGTTTTAACATTTATTATGGCATGTGGCACGTTGATAATTGCATAATATGTTATCTTAACAGTTAATATTTATAAATAATGTATGTAATATTTATTTAGTCACACACGTTAAAGTTTCGTTTATGAATAGTTGCACTAGGTCATATATATTTTTAATATTTATGTATATTAAGTTATCGTAGTGGTCATAATATCAATATTGCATATGCTATATTTGCTCATGCATATACATATTATATAATCATATAGTGGTAATCAATACAAATATGTGCATACAAATATAAATGTATATATAAACCATGCACTTAACTGCATATAGTAATGCAATAGTTCAGGAATACCATATAATTCTAATTTGATATTAATTAGGTAATATCCAAAAATAATTGTTATTTGAACATTTTATATTTAACTATCATTTTCTTTCTAAACTCATATTTTTTTAATTATATATAAATATATATATATATGAATTTAGGTCAAAAATTCCAATCAATGGTTGACTAACTCATATAATGTGAAGTTATAAATATTATTAGAGTAAAATATTAAAATATAATTTTCATCATTGAGATTAAAAATAATTTTTCAGAATAAATATTATTTAATATTAAGCAATAATATCTATGTGAGATATAGTATTATAGCATAACATATTATATATGCAATTACCATATGAATAACATACATGAAAATAAATCAAATTCACATTTATTTAATATTATTTAATAACATTTAAATAATATTATTTACAATTAAAACATTTTACACATAGTTCTAAATTCTAAGTTATATCTACATATGTAGTGTTATCTGACACAAGTGTATCTAGACCTAGAGATCTGCAAACTAACTATTCACCCCTTTTTCTGTAGAAAAAAGATTGAAATCGGACTCGCATATGTCATTAGGACACACCTACTTCCCCACTAGTAATCTGCGTAGTTCTGGAGGCATTCAAGATGACCATCTTCCCTTCACGCAGAGAGGTTTGTGTCTATTTACCTTCACAACATATAGTTACACCAAATGTAGATTAACATATATTCATTCAAACGCACTCCACCACCTTCTTTAAAAACTACATATTGCCCCTGTAACCGAGATGCTTACTGCGTTCAATACAAATAGCGTACTATTCAACAGTTTCTTTAAATAAACGTCAAACCCTATTATACAGTAGCGCAATGTAAATACTCGCAACCATTACATTTCAATACACAGGAGTACCCGTACTGCATATGATTGCCTATCCATTCCCGAAACAATGGCATACCTACGAAGACAATGCCTCTATTATTGATCGCAACACGGTACGCGACATCGAGTTGATATTCCGCATCTTCGTCGCCGAATACCTTCACCTGTCAATCAGATGAAGGTAAACACGCCCCCTTGCCAGCCGTCAACACATAGCCACCACTGCATGCATTCCATCATTTGTAATGAATCAACGAATCTAAATAAATGTATCGATACAAAAATATGAATTTTATTAAAAATGAAACCAAATGAGTCCCTTCGAATAAATAGAGGTGAATGGAGAGAGATTGGAACACATAATGATAATAACGTCGTATATAAATAAGGCAGGTGGAATAATAACCATAACGTGAATACCATTGAGTGGGATAACAATATTTATGCATTACCATTACATTAAAATATACAGATATACATACACTTATGTATGTTTTATAATGAAACGAAAAGAGACTACCTATAGCTCTTAGATGGTAAAAGAAGCTTGTAATTCATATACAAGTTATTTATCAATTTCTGAGACAGTTTTCAAAATCAGGTTATTCTGCGAAATCAACTGTTCGGCACTAGCAAAGACTGAAGATTCTCTGCAAAACAAATTGATGTGTAATTAATAATCATATTGACAATGTGAACTTGAAATAAAAAGATTAATTAAACAATTATTACCTATTTAATAGTTTAATGCAGAATAGAAAATATATTTGTTATACAAAATGTTATATATCGGGTTGTAATTTTGAGACTTAATGGACTAACGAATGGTACTTAAAGAACTCTTTTAAAGTAGTACTAAATCGTTTAGAGTACTTTACAAACTCCTTTTTTCTGAATTCGACCTCTGGCTATAAAATAAATGGAAAAAATTGTATTATCAAAATATTTATGATATATGTATATTAAAATCACAATAAATAAAATATAGATATATTGATTAAAAGTGAAACCTCAAGAATGGAAGAAAAGAATTGTAATTATATATATAAATTACTTAGAGATCTATGATTGAAATAAGATTTTATAATGTTTCTATCAAATAATAAAATAAAATATTCATTTAAATGAATTATCATGATCTGATTTGATTGTTAAATGTCTGATTAACTCAGCCTAAGAATTGTTACTATATTTACTTCAACCGAAATACATATAAAAATGATATTCTAAATTAATTCCAATTTAATTATTTTTAAATTGTCTTTTTTATTCAAAAACTGCTTTTTACGTAGATAATATATAATATGTAATTAATAATCAATATGTAATTATCTTTCATCAAAATATGAATATTCATTTTAATGCAGTAAATATAAGCTAGTTCTATGGATATAATCTTTATGTGTAAGAAATATGATAAGATTAAATCGTTTTTAAATATTTCTATTCTAGTGATTATAATATTTTTTATTAGTTGGTAAAATAATTTGTAAAATAAACTTCAAATAATAACTTGTTCATTGGCAGGTAATGTTGCAACGACTTTATTTACAGCGTCCAGTAGGTATTTGATAGCGCTGGCAGTATCTCTATTGATCATCGGTAACATATCAATCATATTATTTATTCAACGAGTTTAATTAGTTACAATAATCAGATATTTAATATTTGAAATGCCAGAATCAATAAAATATTAAAATAGGGCTTTTAGGCTAAAAATGCAAACTTTATAGTTTCGAGGAATTTCCTGCGATCAAATATCTCATCAGGAATCCGCGAGAGAATTGAATTCAATGCAATGGAGCGTTCAGAGAGATTAACATATTCAGGTGAAGGGTGTTTCTCTACATCTGGTGACACTAGTCATGTGGTAATAATATTATCGACTATTATTTGAGATTTATTTCAATATGACACTAAATATATTAGTATCATTTTAATTTATTAATAAAGTAAAAGTTGCATGAATAAAGTTTTCGATATTCGTAATTTTAAATGAAAATAATTGATAGGTCATAAATATCTTTGTTTATATGTTCAAAATAATAAATTCATTAATTGATTATTAGAATTAAGTGCGGATAAGAAACTCAGTTAACTATTTATTTCCAACTAATTGAGGGAATAAAACTATATATGAGTCTTCATTTATACCTGAAAGTAGTTGCATGCAATCAACTATATTGACTCGACTATCAAAATCAGTTCGCCTGAGTAACAGTTCGATGAAGTGATAAGCAATTCCTTTATCTGATTGTTCGCATTCGCTGAAGGCATCGTTGAGTCTTGAACACTCAGTTTCACTGGTTTCAGCAGATATCTGCATATGCATTGAAAGATTGTAATACAACAATTCATGACAATAAATCTATTATTATATCTATTGCGTTAATATATTTTTTCAGGATCCCACAATAAATGTTCTGCTTCCTAGCAACCAAATGGCATTCATTCTGTATCACCAATAGATAGTCATTAATTAATATCACATTCCAGATTACATCAACTGTAAACTAGTTACAGTAAAGTAATATATAGGCATTTATAATTATACCACAACACACGACGCTTTATTAATTAGCTTTAATAGATAGAACACATTGTTACTTATCAGTATATATGTAATGATTTAAACATTAAATTGTGCTGTGTTTAATTATCTATGAGTTGATGGATAAATAAAACCTAGACAGGAATGACCAACACCATCGTACAAATCAGAGAGTAACGTAGAAATATTGACTTGATCAACTTGCTACTTTAGTTTATTATTGTAATAAAATGTGAAAATTAGCGATGTGACCAATGGCCTAAATTAGAATTAATTGATAACTACATAAGATTTTAATATGAATAACTCTAGTTATGTTAATAATTAAATAATATTTAAGAAATGATAATGATTTAAAAGACATTTTCCATGTGTATTTTCCTACAATTATGGAAGCTAACAATATTGTATATTGATTATGATATTAATTTATATAATACGTATATAATAAATTATATAATATTCTTTCTCATTATATATAACACATTATATTATTTTAAAGGTGATTTTCCACATGAAGTTACCAAGTTTGACTTGCTTGGACTCGGTATAAAAATATGAATCAATTATAAAATATGATGTAATATATATCCACGTAATCAGTTACCATTCTTGTAAGTTATATCGGAACGGAAAAGTATTTTAAAATCACATTAAAACTATTATAATGTGTTAACTATTATATACACATGATATGTATATGATATATGTAATAATTACATTGTAGATTAATATCAATGTATAAAGTCCATAATCATAGGTAATTCTAGCGGAAAATTACAATCACCTAAAATTATTATAATGAATATGATTTATGTATCATATTCATATATATTCATTTATTTTCAATTATGATCTTTGAACGGCAAACTATTTAATTGTTAAATACCCCATTTTACTATGATATCATGTAATATTACTATTAAAGCATACTATGATTGCATGTATTGAGTAAATGGTATTTGATATATATAATAAAATAATGATATCTGGTTAAATGCATAGATGTAATAAATATTTATGTGATTTCTAAATAGAAAGTAAAATATCAAGAAATTATAAAATATTGTTATCAAAAGGACGCATTGACCATTCAAAACATTCATATATTCGAAGAAGATGCTTGACCACGTTGATGCTTTAGCTTTGGTGAACTATACTGTCGGCAATTTTAACCACAACACCAGAATACCCTGTATCAACTAAATGTCAATATATGCAACATTACAATATCACACTGTAAATTACTCGGTTAACATCAAGGGTTTACATTCATGAAGCATATTAGTCCACAGCGAAGGTTACATCTACAAGGTAGAAAGCTGCACATCTACTGGCGGCATAATGGATTGCAATGACTATGCTTCGTATGTCATTAAAAATAACGATATAGAAAGACATTTTGATGACTATCACTTAAAAAATCACTTCATATTTATATATCAAATATAATGCATTCACTATAGGATTTATTAGTATACATTATTAAGAATAATGTAACCTAATTTAAAAGACATGCAGAATTTAATAATCAATGCAGTATGTTCGAAAGGGAAGGGGGAAATCACGGATTTCATATTGATGATCAGTGAATAAAGAGAAGGGGCACAATGAGATGTGTTGATGCCGTTTACTTGATTTGATCCCTATTTATTATAATTAAACTAATAAGTTGATTAAAATAATTAATAAAATTAACTTAAATTAATATTTTTTAGAATAAAATAAATATTAATCAAAAAAATATTTTACTAAATTTGAGATAATTGTTTAAATTTAAACCTTCTCTAAAACAGGATTTATTATTGATGGCATAGCCGCACTAATAAACTCAGAATGATTTCCCATTGTCATAGTATATATATTTAATTTATTAAATTATAAAAGCTTCCTTGTTTATTTATGTTATATTAACTTTTGACCTGTTAGAGATTAATACTCAAAAACCTTAACATTATTTCATTTAAATTGCTATTTCAAATTTATTTCATTCGTTGGTTACATCTAAAATAATACAAGATAGTGACTAGATGTACACTATTTTTATATTTGTAAACATAATTAAATTGATCGAACTAAGATGGGCCTATATTTATTGCGGATATATACAGGTTACCAATTCTTTTCTTTGCGCCAAACAACATGTCGCATCCTGATAATGATACACGGTAATATTTCTTAAATATAACTTACATATGATCAATAAACTTACATCTAATTATTAAAAAGCCATTACGAATATCACTTTATTAAATTTAATATATTATCTATGTACAATATAAAGTATTTATAGCAATATTTGCATTGAATATTATTAATATTCTGAAAATATATAACAAAATATGGCCGTTTCTGCACGTGTATACACTATATTTATTATAAAAGTTGATATTATTTTTAATAAAAAAATATACAATGTATTTATACATTATATAATACATTTAAAAATCTATATTATATATAGTTTCTATTTAAATACAAATTGTCAATTTAGATCTAGATTTCTCTATGTTTGTTTTGTATTTTTATGAACATTTATTGAAATTAAAATTATATCCTATGATATATTTCAGTAACATTAGAATACTTATAAATATACGTACTCCAGTAATGAAGGGGGAGTTGCTGAAGAAGCTCCATCTGGAATGACTGTCAATGGAGTTATCCAGACAAACTATGACAAAATTGTTGATAATTTTGATGACATGAACCTCAAAGAGTTGTTGCTTCGCGGAATCTATGCGTATGGTTTTGAGAAGCCATCGGCTATCCAACAGAGAGCCATTATGCCGTGTATCGAAGGTTTTTATAGATTTTAATTCTTATTGATATTCTTATTCTTAATGATATTCTTAATTCTTATAATCGTATACATTTATAATATTCATTTGATTTTAAAACAAAACAGAACATGATGTACTTGCTCAGGCTCAATCTGGTACTGGTAAGACAGCAACGTTTGCAATCACAATTCTCCAGAAATTGGACATGAGTATTAAAGATTGTCAAGCTCTAGTTTTGGCTCCTACCAGAGAATTAGCTCAACAGGTATGTCTATGTTTAATCCTCGGTTAATTATTGATGATATATAATATATGTAATTTTATAAAATAACGATTAAAATATAATAATTCTTTTAATCCTTATTCTCAATTATTTACTTTATATATTTACTGAATAGATTCAAAAAGTTATCCTGGCTTTGGGAGATTATATGCAGGCTCAATGCCACGCATGCATCGGTGGTACCAGTGTTTACGAGGACATGAACCGTCTGCAGCAAGGTGTCCACGTAGTCGTGGGAACTCCTGGTAGAGTTTTTGACATGATTTCTAGGAGAGCTCTGAACGTACGCAATATCAAGATGTTCATTCTGGATGAAGCTGATGAGATGCTTTCCCGTGGTTTTAAATCGCAGATCCACAATGTTTTCTCTGAACTTGGAAGTAAGACTCAGGTTTATAATTTTCTGTTTAAACTAATTTAATCTGTTTATTTATATCAATTTAATGGGATTATTTATTTATGTCAGTCCAACATTTGTAAATTAAACCAATAGATTATTATATATATTATATTATATCCATGAGATATTACAGTTTATTTTAATTAGAATTAAAATATTGAATTTTCTCTATTGATTTCTCTATAACTATATTTATGAATCTAATATTTTGCTTATTTTAATTCAAATGTAAAATGTATATTAGATATATAAATAGTGATATATATGATAAAATTACTTAATATAATATGTATATTGTATGATTTATGATGAATTTTATCTATTTGCATGTCAGTCAGATATCCATGAATGATAATATCGCTTACTGAATAAAAAAATTAGTATATACAAAATAATAATATATATTATATTCATAAATAATGATGAATTTTATCTATTTGCATGTCAGTCAGATATCCATGAATGATAATATCGCTTACTGAATAAAAAAATTAGTATATACAAAATAATAATATATATTATATTCATAAATAATGATGAATTTTATCTATTTGCATGTCAGTCAGATATCCATGAATGATAATATCGCTTACTGAATAAAAAATTTAGTATATACAAAATAATAATATATATTATATTCATAAATAATGATGAATTTTATCTATTTGCATGTCAGTCAGATATCCATGAATGATAATATCGCTTACTGAATAAAAAAATTTAGTATATACAAAATAATAATATATATTATATTCATAAATAATGATGAATTTTATCTATTTGCATGTCAGTCAGATATCCATGAATGATAATATCGCTTACTGAATAAAATGTATTATATATATATTTGATAATATAATATTCCTACATAATATCATTAATTAATTAAATTTATAAATATATTATATACATGGCTAATAATATGTGTAATTACTGAAAATTAATGTTACTAACTACATTAATATATAATATATAGTCAATTATCGGTTTTATTCATAATAAAAATATATATATAAATATTTTTATGTGCAGACTAAATTAATTTTAAAAATAATTATTTCTAATTTATATTAATTAAGTAATTTGTTATAACTCTTTAATAAATGTATAGTTGTAGCTAAATATAATTGTTATTTAAATTGTATCTATATATAGCATATTTCCTAATTAATGTTAATATCCAAACAATAAGCCAAGATTATATATCATATTACATACAGGTAATTAACATAATAATAAAAGTTTTTTATTATATTTATTTTAAATATTTGATAATAAAAATTAGTGTTTTTGATAAATATCCAATATCTTAATTTTAATCCCAACAAAATCATTTTCCTGTTATGTATGTCTCCCATCTGGTAACATAATTTAATATACAAGCATATTAGATATTTACATAAATTAATTAGAAAATAGGTTTAAATTATTGTTTGATAATTAAAAATGAAATATTTATCTAATAACATATTAATACTTGGACTTTTAAAATAAATATGGAATGATATGTGAATTATTAATATTTAAAATGTATATATGATTGTTATTTATATTTTTAGAATTTAAAATTTTTTGTGGATTAAAATAAATAAATGTATATATATTTTTATTTATAGGTCATTTTGCTCTCTGCTACAATGCCAGCTGATGTATTAGATGTAACAAATTTGTTGTTAGCTGATCCAGTACGTATTCTTGTAAAGAAAGAACAACTTACTCTGGAGGGTATTCGACAGTTCTATATATCAATTGATAAAGAGGTTAATATAGTTTTTAAATAATTTCAATTAATAAATGTATAATCCTATTTCATTTAAATATAATACAAAATAGGCATGGAAGTTGGAAACTCTCTGTGATTTGTATGATACACTGACCATCACTCAAGCTGTTATCTTTTGTAATACAAGGAGGAAGGTTGAATGGTTGACCAAGCAAATGCATGAAAAAGATTTCACTGTATCTAGTATACACGGAGATATGGAACAAAGTCAAAGAGATATTATCATGAGAGAATTCCGTACCGGTTCTTCACGTGTACTTGTCACCACTGATTTGTTGGCTAGAGGTATTGATGTCCAGCAGGTTTCTTTGGTTATCAACTATGATTTACCGTCCAATCGTGAAAACTACATTCACAGGTTAGATATTATAGATTGTTCCAAAAATATTTTAATTAATGACCAATAATTTACACACTATAATAAATTTAGAATTGGTCGTGGAGGTCGTTTTGGAAGAAAGGGAGTTGCAATTAATTTTGTGACAGAAGAGGATAGTCGTACTCTGAAGGACATTGAAAACTTTTACTCTACCACCATCGAAGAGATGCCAAGTGACGTGGCTGATCTAATTTAATTATAATTTTCATCAGTATATCATTTGTCGAAATCTCTATTCATTTCAACTTGATAGCGCAAATCTAGTGAATAAAGAGGCAGTCAGACTTTATTGTATATCTTGTTTTGGAAATCGTTATTATATATTCATGTAAATACTCTATATAATTATGAAGACATTCGTGTTCAATTATTATTGTTATTTCGTTATGACTTTACAATGCTACTTTTTCATTCTGATTAATTTTGATCCAGTGTTTTCATTAGGATTATTGTTTTACAAAATAGAATATAAATTTCGCATTTCTTTTTACATAGAAATACAATTAAAAGTGATATATTATGAAACGCTATCAATCCTTTATTTCCTATATAGACGATTTTATTTTAATTATATAGTTATTTATAAATTTGTTAAAAATGAGTTTAATGATTTATAATATATTCATTTAGTAGTTTATATTTTTTAATTAAATAGCTTTTGTTTCCATTTGCTAATTCCTTGTTCTATTTAATATTTAAGAATCTTTTTACAAAATATTAATTTATAAAGACTAGTAGGTATATTTATCGAGTTGTTGGATGTGATATTGGTTATTGAAAACTGATATGAATATTGGATTAGTTTTACTGTAGGATTACTAGAACGCAGTCAGAAGTAGTATATAAGTTAAATTAGATAATATAAGAAAATTTTAAAGATTGATGTTAAATAATCACCATATATTTTTCTGGATTAATTTGATATCTTAGTTGCTCAAGTTGCCACCTTACAGTACATCCATTATCTGGCTACAATCAGTATAAGTGATCCTTTCAATATCAAGAGAGACCAAAAATAATAGAAGCCATTTTATACGGTATCCTCGACTTTAATGATATAATGAATACATACTTAGTATATATTGATTAATATGTTATATGACTATATCCCTATAAGGGTATATTGAATTGTTGTCAATGTTTTTCTTACTTGTATAGACTTACATCTCTTTATATTTCTGATCTAGAAGAAATTCTGCTTCAGCAACTGACACTCGCAAATTTATACTCAATGAACACTATATGTCTTTTACATATTTCGGTAATGAGAAATTTAGTTGGGTTTCCCCACATTTATGTGGGGAAACCCAACTAAATTACAAACTATTACTAAAAGAAATTTAGCAAGTGTTTAAAAAAACTATTAGATTATTCCTAATGAATAAATAATATCTCTAGCTATTCTTTGCATATTCTTTCTTTTATTACTGCAATTACTCATTCAATTTTAAGCATAAATCTTTTTTTGTGTTGGCGATATTTTTCGTTAAAATAATAACTAATGATAATTTGGATTCTATAATTGTTATTTAAGTAGCGTTTTTTTAAATCAGTATATATATTCTAATACATATATACTATCTACAATATAACCCGAAATCATAATTTATGGGGAACAAGAAATGTTACAAAAATAATTAAGTTTGTTTAATAATTCTTCGATAGATGTCGAATGGTTTTAAATATAGCAAGTAAACATATTCCTCCTATCAAGTTTT
This sequence comes from Osedax frankpressi, assembly GCA_964035775.1. Lineage (NCBI taxonomy): Eukaryota > Metazoa > Annelida > Polychaeta > Sabellida > Siboglinidae > Osedax > Osedax frankpressi. The sequence goes on along the minus strand of OZ038315.1, from coordinate 21,113,160 downwards.
TTATTGAATGAGTTATTTGAGAGATAGCATTGAATTTTGCAAATTTTAAATAATATATCTAAAGCTTAGATTTAATTTATTATATGAGAACATTATATTTTGTTTTAGATTAATATATTATTATAATTGGTATTCATTAGTTTAATTAATTTACAATTATACTACATAGCAACTCGTGATATGAAAATAAAATGTTTTAATTGAAAACAATATAATATTTAATAAAATTTAAAATAGAAAATGTAAAACTAATATTTACTTTATTTTAATTGGATCATAAATAATGCAATATAAATTAAAGTAGTATTTATATTAATATTTTACTTTATATAAATAAACACAGTTGCATAAAAAGTGTTAGTATTGCACATATTATATATATATATAGTATTATATATATATATATATATATATATATATATATGTAAAATATATTTAATATTAGTTAGACATATGAATTAACTTTATATGAGACCCATAGGTAAATAATACTTACGTTTAAAGATATATAACTCCAGTTATTATTATTTATATATTGAATCAGTAGTTCATTGGTTTAATTCACACAACAAACTACAAATAGATCTTAGAATATATCTTTAATATCTTTAACATTGCAAATAATAAAGTATATACTGACATATTTTATTATATATTATATACTATATGTTGGTAATGAATACTAAAATTATATCATCGATTATATCATCTAGCTTATAATTGTAATTTTTAATTGCTAACATTTTAAAATCTTACAACTAGTTGGTACTGGTTACAGTGCGTTATAGATAATATACAGTATTTTAATTATTCATAATGTTAGGTAATGTAATATAATAACTCTAGGTATCATTCACAATTCTATAGAATAGGATATTAAAATGAATTCAAATAATATAAAAATACATATATAAATTAATAAAGTAATATTATTATTCCAGAAAGTAAATGAAAATAAATTCATTGCGGGTATAAACAATAATGCGGCATGCCACACACTCAACATGTGTTTGAGTTATTTTGCAGTCTATAGTTAGTTAACATGTTGCTTAGGCTCCACTAGCCCATTACTATTTAGATCTTGCTAGTTTAAATGGGTACTTAGCAATGTCACTATCCTCTCACTGATTGACTAGTTTAAATGAGTGCTTAGTCGTGTTCATTATCCTCCCACTGGTAAAATACGTAGTTATGGTATAGTGGAGTATCCTCCATCTACTATAGACTGCAAATGCATGCCACTGGAACCAATGGAACAATGGTATTATTGTTTAAAGAAAACGATTTATACACCTAATTATCGTTAATATAATATATATAATAGAACATAAATACATATATATATATAAACAAATAATCAGTAAATATATTAATAATTAAAATTCTAAAAAATAGATTAAATTATTCATATAATAATTCTCTAGATAATATGCGTATACATTATAAGTTAATTTTCTTTAAATGATAACTTAATAATTTTAATTTTAACGAATTCAATATTTAACAGATTCCGTAGTATGTTTGATGAGGTCATAATATACCCAAAGCATCCTCTATATATGAAAGAAAATACTCGAATGATCTAACATCTAAAGCATTTCTCAAACATAAGAATACTCCAACCATAAAGCACACCGACATCTAATGAGCGGCTAAACATAAATAATTGAAATAAATCATAAACCACCACAAAAAAACAACCGAAATAACAAAAAAAGGACTGGTAGTCCATGGTAGACCATGGTAGTACTTTTTTGTTATTTTCTTCCATATGGGTTGTTTTTTGTGGTTGTTTTATGATTTTTCAATTATTTATGTTTAGCCGCTCATTAGATGTCGGTGTGCTTTATGGTTGGAGTATTCTTATATTTGGGAAATGCTTTAATTAATGCATTAATTTAGTTAAAAAGAGTTTCTTAGGCGCACCTAAAAGAATCAGAATGTAATTCGAGAATATTTCACTTGACCAATCTTCTCATATTGCATTGCATTCTTAATCTAATAAATCGATGTAAGTAAAGTTTTGCTTTTATTACTTTGATATTAAAAATTATTATAGGAAATGTATATTATAAATTTAAAATATTTGAATCTAGTACAAACAATGGTAAATTATAAGTGGCTATTAATGTTAATCCCAACATTAAATTAAACTATAGTTGAATTGAGATGGAGTATGGTCTCAGTTGTTCGGACATTTATTAAGGATTGTCATAAGGATAAATAAATAATCCTAGGATAATTGGATTGTATGGACAATTAAAAAAAATATCCTAGCTATGATAATATTACGAAATCCAATCAGCAATCACGTCTATCGTATATAAAAAACTAGGATGTTATAAAATATAGGATTACATCGTAAGAATATTAAAAATATCGTATAATTAAGAATTTAAGTAATGAATTTACAATAATAAGTACATGAAGTATGTAATGTTAATACTAGTGTTGGGATGTATAAATACTAGGATGTAATAAATTTATATGTACACATAAATAAGAAAATATACATAAGAACAGTTAGAGGATGATCACTATGATACTAGAAAAACTAATGTAATGATGAAAATAATAGTTAAATGTATATCTCATGTTGATTATTTTCACATAGTAATCAAGATTACCCAAATTAATCTCAGATAGTACTTTACAACTAGCATTAGCTCGTAACTAATGATATTTCAGCATTAGTTTAAATCTAATTTTATATATCAACATTTTGTTTAATAGTATCTATATTTAATATTATATATTGTCATAAATAGTATATATATTACCTATCTATTGCTATTTTCACAACGACTAACAATGCATTATACGTGTCTGGCAGATTTATCATACAATTAGTACTTAATATCTATATACACTTTTATATATATAAGTAATACCCAACATCTAAATAATCTTTAAGTAAAGTATTCTAAATAATACATAGTAATTAGACTGGTAATCAAATACTAAATTGCATGCTTTGTTATATATATATATATAACAAAGGAGTGGCAAAATAAAAACCATATTAGATATATACTTAAGTATATAAAAATCCAAATACAATTTTGAAGTACTAAAGTAATAATTTTCATCTCAAAGAAGACATAAGAGTGAGATAAGACATAAGTGACCAGGTCAAGAAGACAATATAAATAAATAAATCTAAAATAATGTATAAACTAGAATATGTTAAGATTAAAAATCATTAGATGCAATTTTCAATGTATTAATGCAATTTTTTGATGGAGTTTTCAACAGAATAATTATACTAGATACAAGGATATGAAAATTTGGATTAATAAAAGCTTCTATCGAATTTATATTCATCTAAAATCAACATAGAAATTAAAATAATATTTATATCATCTAGCAACATTTGGATATAGAAATAATAAAATGTTAAAAATTATTTAAAACAATTTAAATATCAATATTTATACTCAAGTTGTTACTGGAATATTATATAATGAGTACTAAATAATTACGTAATCAGAGTATTTTATCTCTTGCATATAAAATATTCAAAATAAGATAAAAACTAAACACAAGTCGTTATAAAAATAAATAATTAAAATTCTACATTCGTAATCAATTCTTAAGATACAATTTGACGGGAGATTTTGAATTAAATAAATTTGGATAAAACTGCAGTCCCTCAATATGATCATCCCTACAAAGATGACCTGATTTCTCTGCCATTAACAATCTAAACACGGTAAAGATTGTAATGTTATTGTTAGCTGCATGATACATTCAATTGATGATTCAGTATGATTTCTATAAATAAAAGTATAACATTTTTTTATATATCATTTTATAAATAATATGTATACCTTTCTCGAGCTAGCAAAATATTTAAGCCAATCAGATTGGAGAAAGATTCGGCAGTAACACTACCCACGCCTTCTATCTGAAGATATTAGGTAGATTTATTAAAAATATCTTAGTAATATATAATTTGTAATCCAAAAGAAAATTAATTGGAGTTTGCAAAATTCATAATGATATAAGAAGAAAATATATAATGTTCTCTAAGGGAGATATAAGACATTTAAATTGTCATATAATATATATATATAGCTTATTACACATATCTATTAAATTGATATTTATTATACAAACGAATTTGGCCGTGTCAATAGCAACAGTGGAGTCTCTAAGACTTCTCAGTTGCAGTACAGAAACGCCCGTGGAGTATTCGTGAAGCGATATTACAGAAGAAGGCAGGCAGTCAAATGAAAGGCAGGCATTGTAGACGTCTTCGGGGGATACAAGCTATCGGAAGAGCAATTGGTAACGGGGAAGACAGATTGAGAAGAGATGAATGTTGACTGGAATGTTGGCTGGAGTAGACAGGTTGGCGGTAGAGAAGTGAGTGTGCGGAGAATTCAAGATGAATTCTGTAATGCTGTTGGGAAGAGCGGAGTTGCATAGCATAGCGTGGATGGTAGATTTGCTTAGTGCTGTCGGGAATAGCGGGGAGGGTAGATTTGCTTAGTGCTGTCGGGAAGAGTGGAGTTGCATAGTGAACATGGTGTTAACATACCTCAGTGCCTCTCGCGCGATTTATTCTGCAATAGACGTCGCTCAAAGACATCACTCCGCCGCACTCCTGAAAGTGCAAATGTTATTGATGAGGCATCTATTATATAATATATATATAATAATAATTAGTATGGTAGGGACCCACTCATTTACTCTGTACAGTGGTATTTGCAAACTACGTCACAAGTGATTAAGAACGTAGGGGTGTATTCTGGTTTACATTTACTCTATGATCGTTGTTCGAGGACATATCCGAATGGAAAATAGATATTTTACAATGAAATTTGTACGCTGAATTAGAGAACGGAGTGTGGCATAGAGGAACATACGGTCAGCGGAGTCTCGATGATACCGGCGATTTCTTTCCCTAGTTCGGAGAAGTATTCGTTGCCTGCAACACCTTTAGTCACAGGGTCGGCAATTCCCAAAGATAACAGATAGGATTTGAATTTCCTCGTCTGCGAACACATTGATTAACACGTTACATTAAGAAGTTTCCTACATCTCCTACGAAAGCCTATGATCACCACCATACATTTAACAAAATATTCATACTATGCACAGCCTCAATATTTATTTTAAATGAATTATATAAACGATTACTGTCTACGTAATAAAAGTTTATATCATCTAGTGAATATTATTAAAGGCATTTGCACAAAACATTAATATCGAAATTAAAACAAAATTATTAATTAATACTGTTACATTTAAGTTAATTTAAACTGTAATTATTGTTATATTATAACTAGTGGTGAGAAATTACCATAAGTAAATGCTTGGGCATTTGGAACTCTATATATTAGAGCTAAGTCCTTGCAAACCTCATCTTCAGTTACATGTCCTTGCTTGTCCTGTAGCTTTTCAGTAATAGATTTTGATAAAATAACCATTTCCTTTGCCTGTAGGGTAACATAAGTCAAAGCTGGATATAGTAGAGCTGATAAAGATCATTGTAATTGAGTGTTATCTCATAGTAATTGGTTTACATCATCAGGTAGATGACTAAATCAAAAACATTGATACATACATTAGCTATTCTCGCTAATCAAGAAATAAATTCTAATTCACGGACACCTTCAAAATACTTTTCTTAAAAACACATTTTTTTCCATACACCATTATTTATTCCCACTCAACTAATAACCCCGCCTACTATCATTACACTCGCCCGAATCCACGATAGGCTAACCTCTCCCCATACAACGCACGTATCCCTCCCTCAACTTCCAAAGTCTACGCCGACATTCCCGACCTTATCCATGAGATCGGCTAAGTCGTTGAAAGCAGAACCGATATTGTCTGCGGTGTCTGTGGCTCTGGTCTGATGCGTGTTCTCGATACCGGAAATGCCCGACGTGGCGACGGAGAAACCCCTGGACGGGGACGCGGGAGAAATCGGCGACGCCCGAAATAAGCGAATGGCGTCCACGAGATCGGAGTGGAACTGAGTTTTCGATGTTCACGTTAGAGATGCAGACATATTTTAGAATTGATTCTAGGGCGTAGTTAATGCGAACTGCAGTCTACGAATGCAAGATTAATACAAGATTTGTATGTAAAGTATTTGACCAAATCAGAAGACCAAATCACTACTCATTTCTCGATACAACCATTCTTCATAACCAAATAACAATAAATCCAGCGTAATATAGTCCTGTCTAATGTTATAGATACATGATAATCGCATAACACTACTTACAAATTAACTACTCTTTACTTTACAGGTTGGGGACTGCACACCTCCCGAGGGGTAACTTTAGAATTTAATTAATTCTAAAGTATAGCTTGTTTTGACCGACTGACTTTATAATGTCCTCCAGCCACAAACGATAGTTTGACTTTATCGCAATGGCTCTTGTCCATCGGACCCCTAGGTTTGTTCGGACAGCATGGTTTCAAGTACAATTCTAGTTTAGCGCTAGGACAATTATAGCGATTATTAGTTTTTAATAAATAATTCTATTCTATTATCATAATCATATTATATATTATTTATCTTACTTGTATTTTAATTTATAAAAAGATATTGTAATGACTTATCCTCAAATAAGGTATATTACATCAACATATAAATATATATAAATTAATGAATTGTAAGAAAATGTAATAGATTACATTAAAATATAAATATTATAAAACATTATATCTATATTTATACATTTATAGCTAAAATATTATCAGAAATAAACCTTTTTGTAAAAGAAGAGGCTATTTCATTTATAGATTTAATATAATTTAATTCTAAAATCATCACACAGTTCTGAAATATAATTATATTAGGTTAATAAAACATTTAATTGATAATTTGTATTATAAATTTAATTTGATGATGGTATATAAAAATATTAAAATATATAATTTAAAAATAATAATTATTATTAAGAATCAATGAAAAATTATAAATGTTAAAGAATTATTAACCGAATCTGATTTATTTCTCCATTCTAAATATGTAGACCTTATTATCATCAATCCATTATCGTAAGGTGTCTGGTAACAAGATTATTAATTTAATTTAATTTGTATATAAATATATATATATATTTATATAAAATAAATGTTTTATTAATACCAATTATAACTTTATATTATATTTGATTTACTGAATATATCAGTTTTATACATTAAATAAATGTTATACATTTAATAAAGTACTGTGTCTAATTAATATATTCTCTATGTAAGTATTCTATCTATATAATTTTCATGATATAAGAAAATGATATAAAAAAATAAAATAATACGATAGAAGTATTATATAAAAATAGTTCTTAGTACAAAAATATGTTTAAAAATCACCAATACAATTGTATAATATCGAATATAATACATTGTATATAATAATTTAGAGAATAGTGAATACTCTCACAAACATTGATTTGTCTCCATCAACTAAATTATATTCTATTTCATGGGGCACACTTAAGTTAAAACTAATTTTATTATGTTTTATTATATCTGTGTCTGGACTAGTAAATGGTAACATTACCTTCGTTAATTGTCATTATTTTTCTAGTTTCAAAATAGAAATATATTTAATATACAATCACTCATAAAATTAGACTACATAAATGTTTAGTAAATCATTTTTATAAAGAATTTAATTACTATATTACAATTAAAGTATTCTTACGAAATATTCCAAGGCTAATATCTACTTATATCTAAAATATCATATATATCTATAACCAAATATGAATAGCTCAGTTATATTAAAATAGGGATATGTCACTTTTTTCCGAATAATTATATATTTTCAACAAATAATGAATATGTACCTTATACATTTTATAGTTCTATAATATTTATTATATAATTTAAGATAAAAATCGAGCTTATATATAATATATTTTTTGAATATCATATCTATTGTTTTATAATGTAATGAATACTTAATTGCTAAGATGACGTACTACAATTTATTCAGTTTATATAATATTCACTTTTATATACAAACTTTATTTTCTCCGTCATAGAGTCTTACAGATTCTTGGGAATATTTAAAATCTGATCTAATATTGTTTTTATCATAATTTGCTAACCAAATAAACCTATCCATAATATATATAATATAAAATTATTTTTTATAAATTAAATTACATTTTTATAAGATTATTTTATATCGCAAGTTATGTTATGTTATATAATTTGTATTCCTATCTTAATATTAACATAAGGAATAATATAAATAATAATACTAAATTTAAATTATCAAATAGGCTACGACAGAGTAATAATCTGAGTTATGGTAATACAAATTTAATATTTTCAAATAATCACAATCATTTTATTTATATTTAGATCCATATTTAGATATTCATAGATATGGATTTTGATTGATAAGTATAATGATTAATCATTCGGTTATACCCAAGATTCACTTGTAATTTAGGTAATCTTTGATCATACCATATATATATTATATATCGAAAACATAATTTTAAATTGAATGAGGGTTTAATATTATATATACTGTATAATGTTTTATTGGTAATGTAAATTAAGTTATCTATTACTGTATTATAAATTTATTAGAGAAATAAATTTCATATCTTTTCTATTCTAAATTTATAATTCAAAATATTTTAATATTTATAATTTATTTTATAGGCTGTACTTAGTCAATATATTGATATATCAATATTATATTAGATATAATCATAATTTATATTAAATTATATAGTAATAACATATTGGTAAATTTAATGTTGTGCCGTATGCTAAATTATAGTATGCTAAATTAGTATTTTAAAAATCAATAGATTTATAATAATTAAATTTGTATATTTTTTATTATATTAATTATTTTTAATTTATAATCAATTTAGATATATGTCAAAATATAATTTAACAATACTTATTTTTAAAATGAATACATTTAAAATTCAACCAATATATATAAATACCTCAAAATATACCTAAATATTTAAATATAGTATAGTTACAATAGTATATATTTTATTATAATAATAATACTATTTAAATGACCCAATGTATTAAAATAAGAATATTCAATAACATATGATCGTTTAGTGTATATGTTTATCATACGTAATTCTATAATCTTCTACATTACCTTATAGATAATTAAGCAAAATATGTTAGCAAAATTATAGATTTATAATAGAGTGAATATGTATATTTCAAATTTTGTCAAGATTTTATCATATAATAAGATTATTTTTAAAATACCAATGCGCATAACCAAACCGGGTACGTTCACAAAATGGAGATTTCACCGGAAGATACCTGCGCTACCGTTATCTCTTAGCCTCGTACCATTAGAGTTATACCAGCGGAATAAACCACGCCGACCACTGTGTCCCATCGTCCTTGCTCGCATACCACCAGAGGTGTTCGCCAAAGAAGATAGTTTTGGCGAAGGAGAACTGAATGACAAGCCTCACATCGTATTTCGTACCTGGCGGACGCTCGTTGAGCTAATTCGCTACGTCCTGCGATTTGTGCGAATACTGGTGACCTTCACACCTGTCGTTTTGTTGATGCCACTCACTTTCGTCGCCTCCAAGGACTCTTACTATCTATGGTGCTGGCGGAAATTACTTCTTGCAACTCTTGAGTCGCTAGGTCCTACGTTCATAAAGGTCTGCCTAAATAATAACTAGTCATTGTTTAGTGATTATTAATTATATAACTATATAATTAGTAATATATGAGCCTTCAGCTCATGATTATGTTTCAAAACACAAATTGACCAATGTTTCAATGGACCTATACTCGTATTCACTCTTTCTTTTCTCCATCTTGATTCCCTTCAGTTAAGCCACTTTCTTTTTATATCTCCCTTTATATCTTCAACCTACTTCGTCACCCCGATCCCTTACCTCGCCTCCAGTTAGGCCAATGGGCTGCCACTCGGCGAGACCTCTTCTCGGCCGACTTCTGCGATATGTTCTCTTACTTGCACGATAGTGTATCGACGCATGAGTTTGAGGTAACACGGCGGCGCCTGGTGGAAGCTTTTGGTGAAAACTACGTCGATATCATTAGTGAAATTGACGAATGTCCAGTCGGCTCCGGTTGTATTGCTCAGGTCACAAGAGTATTTTATAGAGAATTTATAATTCCAAATCAGTTCTTCAATCACATTCTTTTTATGAATTTATAGAGTGTTATATAACGTTTAATCAACTTATTTCACAAATTTATTTTTATTTTCTATTAAAATATAATATTTACATATTATAAGTAGAAATAGAATAAAAGGTTATTATTATGTACATATTGAAGATATAATTGATAAAATTTGCGATTGAAATAAATAATCTCCAACCATTGCCACCAGGTCCACAGAGGTAAAATGAAATGCTCAATGGTTGCTGACCATACTATTCTTGACGAGTACGTAAAGCAAACGGACAATTGCGACTATAACTCTCCCGGTGCAAAGACTGAAGAAAAGGACGAAACTATCGATGTCGCCATCAAGGTAGTGCTTAAAGTATTGGTAATGCTAAAGATCTCATGTGTGTATATCGAAGGCAAGGTATTTCTAATGTAGAATATTGAGCCCCTGCATCATGAGGATAGTCATAATGATTAAATTCTCCAATTTCATGAATTCCATGAATTCCAATGCTAGAACCTTTCGATTCAATAATCTTAGCTCCAAATGTCACTCAGTTGATAATTTACTATTAGGAATTATTTGCAATTTTTATGGATTGTCTGCATAGTTTTAATGTGATTCTAGCGTGGACTGGAATGTCCGAACAAGAGATTGTTTTTATGTTGATCGCTTATAAGCACAATGTAAGTCTGCTGTTTTTATGTCATCAACGACTTGTAGATATATTTACTTATGATCAATAAACACTTGACTTGTCCATTACTCCTGAAAATGAGTTTCTAATATGTAAATTTAGACATTTGCATATAAGAATAATCTATATTTATAATCTATATTAAAACTTACAACTATAAGTTTACATACAAATGTCATTTCTACATCAAAATGTGCATTATTTCATGCTTTTAATTATAATTTGCTTTACTTTCCATCATTTTTATAAAATAACTCTATATTATAATGTTTATGTAAAAAATATTATATTAATTTATAATATCATTAACATTTATTAATATCATTAACATTTATTATTTGATAACATATCAGACTATGATTCTAATTAATTCAATTAATTTATGTTCTTGACATATTACTCAAATGTATGTATGAGTACACCTAGGTATAGTATATATATACATTTTACTATACTATAGACTGTTAAAATAATAGTTTGAATTAAATTCCAAAAAATGGGATATCCTTTAAGTTCTACAACAGATTTATTTTAAGTTCTACATGCCACAATTTCTAAGTAGATATCCTTATAGCCATTATGCATCAATAACTCCATGTCAAATACTACACTTAATGCAGGTTAAACAAATAAACAATCATAGTCACCCATTGTATCATAACAATACATCATTTACTTGACCCCTACATCTAACTCATACATTTTCATATTACTTTTATGGGTGTGATGCTGGGGGGGAGTTATCACTGACATCACAGCCCTTGGTACAATACTCCACATATAAACCCCAATGTTTATAGAAGCACTCCTACTCCCGACACTCCCTACTGATACCTACAGTTATGATACCCTAAGCCACACCCCACTCCAGGTACTACACCCCCACATCTACACTAGGGTCAGTAGAGACCTAGCGATTCTGTCGCGTGTTGCTCAGGTCTGCGAAGTTCTGATGCCAAGTCTTGTATGGCTTGGCCTCAAGGAATCTGTCTACGAGTTTGCAGAACTGATGATGAGGCAGGTTAATACACGCATACATACACACACACGTACATGTACACATACACACACACACACACACACACACACACACACACACACACGCACACTGTATAAACACACACACGCACACACACACACACACACACACTGCATAAACACACACACCTACACACACACACACACACTGCATAAAAACACATTCACATACACACCCACACACACTGCCTAAAAACACATACACATACACACCCACACACACGCACACACATACACACACACATATACACACACAAATACACTGTATAAACATACACACATACACACATATACTGCATAAACACACTTCCTAAAAAACTATTACTCCAACTGTCACCATTAACATGTTTAAGCGCAAGCTAAAAAGCTTCCTGCTTAGGTGAGACTAATCACCTACCCTATATTTTATTTTATAACACTTACACATACCTTGACACGCTACATTACTTTTATTTTTTATTTTACTATATCCTTCATTTTATTCGAATGGTTACACATTGTAGAACATTTATTAATATATGTTAAATTCTTTGTGGTTAATAAATTCTTCATATACACACACAATCACGCACACCCACACATCACACACTCAAATACACTGCATAAACACACATACACTGCATAAATATACACACACACACTGTATATATACACATACACAAACACTGTATAAACACATACACACACACACACACACACACACACACACACACACACACACACACACACATACATATACACATGCTCAAACACACACACACACATAATCACACACACACACACATAATCACACACACACACACACACACATAATAACACACACACACACACACACTATTCATGCAATTCACTTTACACTTTTGCTAGTTATTTCATTGTTATATAAATTACACCACTTACACTACTAACTACTGATGACTAATCCTATTATTACACTTTAATTGTCTAACTTACTAACAAACTATAATTGATTACGACCGTATTACTATTATACACATCTGATATGGAAAAAGCATTGAAACCTGTGTTTAAATAAACAAATCAACGCACATTTGTTCACACCACTACTAATATATATATACACAGATATTGACACCCTCACATACAGTAGAGACATACATATGCACTGCGTGTGTTGTAGTCTCCGTATACACACACACAAGCACACACAAGTTCACATACTTTATACAAACAAATATACACGCTCACACTCTATACAAATATATGCATACGCATACACTCTTACTGTATACAAACACACACAAACACACACACATAAGCCTATATATACTCACAATATTGATATTAAATATTGAACCTTCAATATAAAATCCAATAGTAAAAACAAATCATTTATTATTGCATTCATATTCTTAAGAATCTCTTTAAATTGGTGATACTCAAGATAATATATTATGCATGTTTTATTCAATATTTACACTAATAATATTGATTATATAATGTTCCCAAATAAAATGGGCTAGACTGCAAGCTACAAAAATGTAAATATCAACAACTTTTAATAACTTACCTTATAACTGGACTCGAATAAATAATTTAACTAAAGATTTAAAAATAAACTATAACAATTACTTGAAACTTAACAAACTGAGGCTGGACTGTATCATATTTCATAACAAATGACAAATACCACTTCCCAAATGAACTGAAACCTCAAAAAATAACTCAATGGCATCTTTTTAGACACAGTACTATACACAAAACTATTAATATTATACACACTGGTATACACCACAAACACACACTCAAATAATTATAAATCATCTAATTCTAAAATACTACATATCGACTAACTACTGAAGTATGGTACCACCAAGATTCTGGCTGTAGAATTATTAATCAACTGTTTTGTATATTTTGTTGGGTACGACTTGAATTAAGAAATAAATAATTCTATCAGAAACTATGAAGAACTTGTTATTATGTTAACATGTTCTACCTTTTGAAGTATTTTAATGCTAAGATGTGCAAAGATAATCATACGGTAAAATTCACAAAGATATTAAAGTGTATTATAGTAATTGATTGTTCTATGTTAATCTATATAAATAATATAAGTAAATAAATCTTAAATTTCAATTAAATTAAATATATAATTGTTTATAATAATATGCATGATATATACATATATTATTAATAATAAGTAGTAATAAATAATAGGTTATCAAAAAAATAATTAACTATATTAATTTGTTTTGTAGCTCTTAAATAAATAATATATTAATAATATACAAATAATATATGCATATACTACATAATAGATCATAATCTACCTATATACCTAGATTATAATCTATATATGGATATATAGAAATATATATCATTATAATTCAGATTGTTCAACTTCATTATGTTACAATTATTATGTTAACATTTTATTGATACAATTTTTTTTAAAATCTTGATATCAATAATAATATAAAATACTTGTCAACGATAAACAATTCTACTTATAAAATATTAGTGGGCCATATATATGGCCCACTAATATGGCCCACTAATATGGCCATACATATATCCACTTATAATATTATCAATAATGTAAAGCTACATAACTAATTCCAAAACATATTGCATAACAACTTACTTATAATTTACTAGTTGTTGCTATATACTTACTAACTACTAACTCATGTACTTACTAACTACTAACTCAAGTACTTATTAACTACTAACTCATATACTTACTAACTACTAACTCATATACTTACTAACTACTAACTCAAGTACTTACTAACTACTAACTCATGTACTTACTAACTACTAACTCATGTACTTACTAACTACTAACTCAAGTACTTATTAACTACTGACTCATGTACTTACTAACTACTAACTCATATACTTACTAACTACTAACGCATGTACTTACTAACTACTAACTCATATACTTACTAACTACTAACTCATATACTTACTAACTACTAACTCAAGTACTTACTAACTACTAACTCATATATTTACTAACTACTAACTCATGCACTTACTAACTACTAACTCATGTACTTACTAACTACTAACTCATATACTTATTAACTACTAACTCATATACTTACTAACTACTAACTCATATACTTACTAACTACTAAATCAAGAACTTACTAACTACTAACTCATATACTTACTAACTACTAACTCAAGTACTTACTAACTACTAACTCATGTACTGACAATTACAAATCTCCAAAATATTTTTTGTCATTCAATATTATAAAACCTAAATGCAATGCATTTCTTTACAAGAATTCACTTCCCTCATATTTATTACCTTACACTTATATGCTTTCTTTTGCGATGATGTTATCGCAAAAACGATATACTTTTATTATATCCTATACAATTTTCATTGGGAAAATATATATAGATATAGTTACACAAAAAAATAATCTTCAAATCCAATAAAATCAATATCCGCCATTAATCATTTGCTTAAAGTGCTCACATTCACTGATCACCCCATCAAACCTTAGATTTCATTTAAGAGTCCATGAGTCCCACCTTTCCAATACACCGCTTACCTCTTAATGCCAAGTATATCTAAACTCCGGCCATCAGATTGATCTAAGACACGAGGCAACATGTCTTGACCGTTTCATTGAGAATTTCTCGAGCGTCTATGGAATTCAGTTTCCTAAACCGCTCTACCCTTTCTGTAAACGGGAAGTGCTAGTAGAGACTTTTGAGGTATGTAAGAGTATGTATGTGTGTGTATATATGTATGTGTATGTGTATATGTATGTATGTGTGTATGTATATATGCGTGTATGTATATGTATGTGTATGTTTATGTATGTGTATAATTTTATTGTTAAATGCAATTAAAAATAATAATATAAATTTAGATATTGCGATAGGAATATAATAATAGATTTACAGAGATCCGCTAAACAGAAAGCTTTTTAGTTTATATTTGAGAAGGTGTAATTGATGGGGATAACCAGAGTTTAAAGTTTAATGATTAAGTAGCCTGTTCCATTTGGTTGAGACTTGCAAAATGAATGTAGGGTGTGGATACCAGTGTTTGAGAGGATGATTTATAGTTATCTGTTGTTAGATTTAAAGTCGTGTAGTAGTCTTATCTTGGCAGGGTTGTCTGTTAGTGTGTTCTGCGTAATTGTCAGCAATATAGAAATTGCATCTCAATTCGTTATATAGTTTAATCGTCGTTATTACGGTGCTCGTGGTGTAATATCTTAAACTCTTTATGAGATTGTGTGAAGTATACGAGGGTTTGGGGTTATTCATATTCATATGCCAGTAAGCAATAGTCGTGAGAGCATTAATGTGTTAGCCAGTAGCGCTATAGTATTGCGAGGTAAGTTGGTTTGTAGTCCACATAAGCAGAGCTAATAGCAAAACTATCTAGTATATCTACTAGTACCTAGAAGTACCTAGTAGTTCCCGATACTTTAACTAATTTTTTATCTCACCAAATATCGTAGGAAGGCAAACCAATCTCCTCAATTATTGACCTACCGACGCCTGAAATTGCGAGCTCTGACTTTGACGACCTAGAAGTTGACTCTAGCTTATGCGCGAATGCCCCGTCTATTAATAAAGCAACTCGAATGGTTCTCGGAACTCTAGCAATTGACGCCCTCCTACAAATGGTTGGTACATTCTCCAGTCATAAATGGTGCGTAGAAATTTAGTAAAACCCGCTACTTTACCTTCTCTCACTGAACTCCGGGACCTACTTAAGGCCCACCCATTGACATTAACTCCTTTTAACATGAACGTCTATATAGACTTGTATTACAATTAAACATCGGATAGCATTAAATATTATATAATGAATATCATATAAAATGATGAATATTCAAGTAATTTATAAATTACATAAATAATATTAATAAATATTATCTAATTCCCTCTACATTATATATTATATAATGTAGAGGGAATTAGATAATATATAATTATATAATATATAACCTATCATCTTCAAACACCGGAACACTCTACTCTAATTCATTAAGTACATTCCTGCTACCTGCTACATCACTCCTCTCTTCAAACACCAGAACTATCTAAACTCTGGATCACTTAATTGTCTCTCCCCTTATGCACTTTGAACTGTATTAATATATAATAACACTATTCAGCCTAAAAGTCTATGAATTTACTGAATTTAATAGAAGTCTTTAATGGAGGAGCTTATTCCATCTTCACGAAATTCTATAAAATATTGATTTTCAGATTTTCATTGATAATTTCGTGCACGGCGATTTACACCCGGGCAACATTTTGATTCAGGAAATACCTTTTGGTTGTAGACCGGTTAGTAATGGAATTACGCAGACACTAAATCTTTCTATTATGTATGGTACGCATTATGCTAAAACCAATTTCCTTAGTGGTTAAGACCCACTCTAACGCGGAGTAAACAATGCTTGGATAATATCATTACAGTCTTCGTAATTGTATTTCATGTATCTCAATCACAATTCACAATTACCTTAAGCGTAAGAATTACTTATAGCATTAAATCATTTTACTATGTTTGATAGCGACACAATTAATACTTATTCGTATACCACGTTTAAACTAATAACACTACAACCATTATACCCCAGGACCACAGGGAACACTGTCTACTCGACATTATGGACAGCGTGATAGCGGTACCGCCTCTCTGTCCTATACCCAGGTGGCGCCTCGTGCTTTTGGACGTCGGAATCACAGCAACTTTGGCCTCCAATGATTTAAAGAACTTCAAATCTGTTTTTAGATCTGTTGCCATAGGAAAGGTTGGCTCAGTAAAATATTTTCTATAATGTATAATATTTATTATTAATATTCATAGTTTTGATTCCATTTGTAATATATAGAGTAATAGCAAATAGTAAGTTTGTAAATATTTCTATTTATGGCTAGGTTGATCACTTTCATGAATTACCGTATTTAGTCAAAAAAAATTGATATAATTTTACAAAAATATAAGAAATTTGTGTCAATATTTTTTTTTGTAAATATAATTTGAAATACTACAAATATGTATATAAATTATTTATAACAAAATCTGCCATATTTATGTAATTAAAATTGCATTTAATTCAATTTAATCTTATAATTAGTATTTATAGTTAAATTATTTGCAATAAATTCAGCTTTTTTCATGAAAATAAAAAATTATACATAGCTTGTAATATGTAGTTAAATATAAATTGTATACGATGTATACTCTCACACCTGACTAGGGAGAAGCCGTTGCAGAACTCATGTTGAAACATGCTCGTAAGAACAACTGCAAGGATGAACAGTTATTTAAAAAGGAGCTGACATCTCTCGTTCAAAGGACACGAAGCACTCAAGTTAATAATGACAGAATACCTTATTAATTATATAATATATATATATTTTTATTATATAATTATCTTTTTTATTTCAATTTATTACATTTACTTACGTTTTATCTAGAACAGAATCATTAGTTATATTCCCTTATCCCTCAATAGACGCATATATATATATATATATATATATATATATATATATATCTATGTATTCTATATACATTTATAGTCCTTCATATGTAAATAGTCATGTAACTATGTATGCACTTTTCTATCATAAGGTCTTTCTTTCTTTCATCTCTCATTTAAATCATTTTACTTTATTTTTCTAATTATCTTTTTATTGTAATTTGCTTTTTTCATTATAGGCTATTTTTATATTTTGAATTTGATTCCATCTATCACTAAATCCTTAGCTTTTATTTACACTACTTCCTGTATATTAGATGATTACCTTTACTCTTCTAGTTACCTTATATCTCCTACTTATTACATTTTCTATCTAATGAGTAACTATAGAAACCCATTCATTCTCCCTCTCCCCCACTATACATGTAGGTGAATTTATCGCAGCTGAAGATTGGAGACCTATTATCTGACGTTTTCTACTGTCTCAGTAAACACCAGGTGATGGTCGAGTCGAATTTCGCATCCATGCTGATTGCAATCTTTGTGCTGGAGGGTCTGGGTAGGTCGCTGCACCCGGAACTGGATCTCATTAATAGGGCTAAGCCGTATCTTATAGTCTAGAAAGCCTCCATTCTATAAATATTGTGAATTTTATCAAAAACTCATTTTATTTTTATCTAACCAATTTGTGATACTTTTAACAATACATATTGATATAGTTATTGAAACAAACATATTGTTACTATGCTATGTGATTAATTTAGAGTATTTATTTTATGACTATATCCGATTTTAAATGAATTATTTAATTTAAATAGTTTATTATTACTATTGTTCATTTTACAATATAAAATAGAATACACAAATATAACTAACAATAATATAATAACTATTTGTGTAATTCATTTTAATTTTATCAATATCTATTTAGTTATTTTAATATTGCATTTTTTTCTTAATTTTAATAAAATACTTATTTTAATTTAAATATTGTATATGTTTATTGGTGTATGGCTTTGAATACTATATATATATATATATATATATATATATATATATATATATTATATATATTATAGATATCTTATATGATATGTATTTAAATATATATTAAATTCTAACAATAAACATTATATTTGTGATATTCATTATTAAAATTATTTTCTCTAATAAATATAAATTTTAGTAATATATATATTATATTTTGCTGTTTTTTTAATTATTTTATTATAGAATTTGATGTTAATATAATAAAATAAATAGCATAAAATTGTGATGTAAAAAATCAAAGTATTTTTGAAAATGAATCAGATTCAGAGTGGCTTCATTTTTAATTCAAATTTGGATCCGATGTTATTTTGAGTATTCAAAATTCAAAATATATAGTGACATTTAATTCTTATATTGATAATGAATGAAAAATCTAGAATTATTAAGACATTATATTCAATAAACATTTTGATTTATATATATTATATATAACCCAAGATTACCTTAAATCTTGGGATATAGAAAAATAAAAAAACATTCAATATTTAAATTACCTAGTAATCGGATTGATGCATTTATAGTATTAGTGATATTATTTAACTTTAATATAATTAGTATTCATATGTTTTTAGATAATTCAAATCTTTACATTTGATACCCAGTCCCAACATTAGAAATTAGAACATTTATAAACTGAAAATGCTTAGGAACCCATCAGTACTTGAAAATATTTCGAAACTTTAATTTCTTAAACTAAAACTATTTCAAACCCTAAATTTTCATTGATATCATAAGTATAAACACAGTAAATAATATTTGAATATTCTTTATAGTTACTCTTTCATTAAATGGTTTAGCATATTATTGAGTTATAAGTAACTTGTAAGTTTCAAATATAATTATGATCATTATACACTAGTTCTAGAGTATACTACTTAAACTTGCTATAGCAAGTCTAATATAATGGTATATATACTATATTATCAAGTCAGATTATATATTATAGTTAGAAGAACAAGTCTAATAGTATAGTTAGTGGATAAAAAAGTTAAAATATACACTTATATATGATTTTCTAATGTAATGGTTAAGATATAATATAAATTCTATTCATATAAATATTAGGATATGTATAACTTATATTCAAATATTGATTGTATAATATCAAAGCGTCCAGTGGTAATTAATAATACGTTAAATTCTTATAACGTATTAATTAATTAACATTACCGCTACCATCAACATAAATATCATCTCCATCTATTACGGATTGCGTATTAATTTACATCATATGGTAAGCTTTGATATTGAATACATTAGCTGTCATAATATATTATACATTACTATAATTTTAATTATTCCTACAGATTCCAAAAACAACTGAATATCCAATCGATATTTCATTAAAACTGATAAAATTCTAAAGCAATAGTGAGTTGGGTAAAACCTACTTCTTTAGTGGCAATATTATAATTATAAATGTTACATTCACCAAATGAGAAGATATACCTTTATAAATAATTTATAAATAACAATTCTTTAGTTATAAGGATTATTCTATTAACCCTTATTGCGCCGATGTTAGGATCGTAGCGCTTTCGAAATAATCAACGTCACGAATCATCGCGCAAATACTTATAATAACTAATTTTGATTTTTAAAACGGAGAAAATTTCTGATTTACATGAATGATGATTATTCTACTGATGATTCATTAGACGGTATTGTGGATCAGGTTATTATTTATTATATATACTAAACTATTACCATAATAAAATATATATTTATAAGTAAAATATACCATATAAGTGATATATCTATATAATATACAATATTTATTATAATTTAAAAATATTTGAATTTGTGTCTGTACTATGTTTACTTATTTCATAATAATATTAGTTAGAAGAGGACCAGAGTTCTGATTTTGACCCAATTCAAGAGCGGATATTCAACTATGAGGTACCTTATTATAAACATTTATATTGTAACAATATTTTAATTATCTTATTAGTTCTCAAGTTTTAAAAAAATATTTTTGGAATGGCAGTGACTTATCCGATGACGAGCTACTGATTCCTGCTACTTCTGCTGTTATCAGTACATGTAGAGGTAGAGGACATTCAAGCAGGCGAGCTCGAGGGGTACACTTTACTACCAGGTCTGCTGAGGAGGCATTTCCACCAGAAGGATGGACTACTAATATGCATTCTTCAACTGATGTTGCTTTCTCAAGTAGCCTTCGGAAAATTTCCGCCCTGACGAGTCGGCCTTGTGATATTTGATGCAATTATTGGGATTGCACTTCTTCAAGTATCTGATCTCGTCTTCTATGGCATATGCAAGTAGCAATGGTTTGATAATGTAATAAGTAAATTTAAAATAAATTAATAATTTTTTAAAATTATCTTCTAGGGATGAATTTGATGCTGGATAAAAATGGATAAAAATGACATCAAGGCATATATTGATGACATCATCTTCATGAGCATCAGCCCAGTATGCCAAGTAAGTCATTGATGGTCAAATACTGAAAGGCGACACAACTCCTACATATCATCGAGGATCTCGAGTAGACGTTTCCATGAGATATCAAAAATGTTTCACATTTCGATTCCCTCACTGGAAGTTGCTGGTAATAAGCTTCGTAAGGTATACACTATATATGATATTTATATTATATGTGCCACAGATATATTTAATGACAATTGTTATATATTTATATATATTTACATGCATATATAATTATCTCAGATCCGTCCATTTCTGAATGTTTTGGAACTTCGCGAAACTATATTCACCAAATCAATGTATGTCTACGTGATTGGCAAAACGTGATTGTTTTTTTATATCATAATAATGTAAATTTTATTATTTTATTATCCTACTTTATATATATTTGTTGTATTATATTTGTACATATTTTCTTATATATATTCATTATGTTTACATTATGTTTACTAAGCCACTGGGCTATTGAAGCTATAGGTTCTTGTATATATATTATTTATTTTATGAATATATATTGTATTTTCAATCTTATATAATGTTTATACTATTTTATATGAAGTCCCTGACAGTATAAATATATATATATATTTATGAAAACATAAAATATATATGACATATTTTTTTATTTCTGGAAATTGGTTAAAAAATTGGTTATAAAAATTGGTTAAAAATGAATATATTTAAAAATCATTATAACTTGCAAAATTTAATTCATTTTAATAATTTAAAAACCACATAATAGATAACTTTATTATTTAAAACTTTCTATTGGCATTAATATTCTAAAATTGTATATTTAATTTGGTAAAATAGCAATAAATTAATATTGTAATAAATTGTGTCAAATTTATTTTTTTTTATTATTTATCTGGATGCCTACATTAGTTTTAAATTTTATTATTGAATACATAATAATTTATTATATAGTAGTTAGTTATTTTTAATATGGATATCAGTTTTATTTAAGAAATATTTCTAGGTCTCGATTATTAGAAATTATAAAAGCCGTAAGAGAATAAATCTGGTAATTAAAATTTTTACAGAAATGATCGTAAAACGAACGTAATATACGCTTTATATTATAAATTTTGATATATTCATTATTTTAATTAATTTTAAAAACCATTGTGAAGATTATTATATTATCTATTACTTATATGTGATATGTATATACTTTAATTAAATATAAATACTAGTAAAATAATATGTAAATTTAATTAGTTAAAATATATATATTTTTTTTACATAATCTGGATATATTCATACTTTATTGTTTTTAATTATAAAATATACTATAATATGTATACTTTTGTTATGTTGAATAAAATAGATATTTTTATATTCTTAATATTAATATTTACCAAGTTATAAGCTATTTAATTGACCATAGTAAAATATTGAAATATACGTAAAATCTAGTGATTGCTATAACCATGTACAGAAAAAATTATCGACGTAAACATGGTTAACTGCACCGAAGTCATATTAGTCTCTGTTTAGTGACAGTGCACAGCTATGTTATATATACTTTCTTCTGACAAAAGGAATATATATATATATATATATATATATATATATATATATATATATACCTTTAGATATAATGGCTCCATGCATTTCTCTAGGCACTTAAGTTAATAGGTTAATCTATACAACTAAAGAAACTTCATATTTGGTGAAGGTAAAATTTATTATTATAATATTGTCGCTAAAGAATCAGGTTTACCCAACAAACTATTGCTTAAGTATTTTACCAGTGTTAATGAAATATTGATTGTCAGGTCAGTTGTTTTTGGTATATGTAGAAATAATGTTATAAATGTTATATAATTCTATAACACTGAGTCTTTCCACATTGTCTTTTAATTAATCCTTTTGTATAAATTATTATAATTATTATAATTATAATGCATAAATATCATTTTAAATAAATAATTATTCAGAATTAAAATTTATATCCTATAATATTATTAAGTATATGATCATTATTACATTACGTTTGGACTTTTTTATTTAAATTATCACTGAAAATTATTGATTAATGTTTGATATCAATGAGTATTAAACATATTTAAATTATACTGTATTCCTGATATAAAATAAATTAATAATTAACTTTAATTAATCTTATTGGTAAATATATGATAACTTAATTTATGTTGGAATACCATTATACCATTTTCATAACTTTAATACGATTTGTTGTATACGTGTAGAATATCTACTAAATGTATAAACATATACCGGTGTGTTATATAATAATATATATATTATATTATTACATATATGTATGAATAAAAAGCGAAATACAAATTTATATTAATATATAATATATTATAAAAACATATTATAAGGAACATCAATACATATAATATAAAAATATAATATAATGGTAAATAATAACTAGACTTAATTATAACCGAAACTATTTTTTATTATTATACAATTAATGCAGATAATTAATAAATTGGTAATAATATTGTGTAATAAATTATGCATTTATTTAGTACAAATAAATTGGTGATTACAATATATGTAACTCAAATACCAATTCCATTTTAAATATATATTTATCTAATAAATAATATATAAAAAATAATATTAATAATTTAAATATCAATAAAAATTGTTAAATTAATTTTAAATAATAATACAATATCATGTATATATATTCGGAATATTCTTTATGTAGAACATAATATGTTATGTTAATACCAAATATACTTGGTGTGATGCATTTATATTGATTTATATACATTTATAACAATATGAGATATTATATAGATTTTAATAATATTATATCGTATATTTTGGAAATAATTTTCTTACAACAAAGGTTTTTGAAGCATATATAATATTGGACATAATCCTACAAAAATCCTTAATAATCCTACAAAATAAGAATTATGTAAATATCTTACTATTTATTTAATTAATACTACTTAATGTCATAATGTCTACATATGTCATAATCAAAATAATGCACAATTAAATATTTTTAAAATGGTAATAAAATATATAATATTTTATTATTTATGTATATATATACTGCATTCTATACATTATAGCATGATAATAATATTAATTATATAAGTTATGAATATGATAAAGAAAAATTAATATTTATAAATAAATATATTAATGATTTGTAAAATCTAACTCATATATATAAATGCATTGTAAAATGACTATAAGAATCTATATAAAGTATGGCAGATTAATTAAAGTAACTGTAGTATATATAGTATATGTAGTATATACTATATATTAAACATACATTCCACCGGTTCAGAAGAAGTATTATAGTGTATACATATTTGTCGTATTAAATCATTTGTAAACGGAGAATCTAATTCATTAGACATACGCCATTATATATTGGTCTTTAATGATATTTTTCTTCTTGGTCTTAAAAATATTCATCGAACATGTAGTTTTATTGAATAAAATAATTAAAATCATACAAATACATCTAAAAACAATCATCCTAGTCTATATATACGATATGGTATTATTCCTTATAGTATTATATGATGCATATATCATATATAATAGTTTAAGGTTTTCCAATTAAATGTTTAATGTGATTTAAATTAATTTATAGGGATAATTTTTAGTGAGAATTACCAACAATTATAGATACTCACAACTAGGAATATCAGACTATACATTGATATTAATTTATAATAATACATATTTATACATATAATAACTATCAAAAAGTGAAAAGTATGAAAACTGACTTTGTTGGATATATTCAAATATATATATATATATATATATATATATATATATATATATATATATATATATATATACATATATATACACATTATATTTATAAATTTGATATACTTATTAAATTATCCAATATGTAGGGTGAAT
The DNA here is from genome assembly GCA_964035775.1 of Osedax frankpressi. Lineage (NCBI taxonomy): Eukaryota > Metazoa > Annelida > Polychaeta > Sabellida > Siboglinidae > Osedax > Osedax frankpressi. The sequence continues at coordinate 21,087,461 of OZ038315.1, read as the reverse complement.
TCACATATACAATAACCTTTAAATAGTATACTCTATATAAATATATTATATTATATATGTTTAACATATATTATGAGATATTCCATATTCCATATAGTTTATGTGTATGGTTAAATCATACATATTATATGTGACCTAAGGAACTAAATAATATAACTATTATAAATTCTTATAGAATTTTTTAAAATAAAATATAATTTAAATTCAAAAATATATATTTATTTTTATCATATACAAATTTAAAAAAACAAACGGAAAAAAATAGATGGTTATTTTGGAACCTTACACATTACTAACATATTATTCATATATATATATAGTAATTTTAAAATGAATAAAAAACTAAAATATATAATCAAAAAACAATATTAATAGTGATAATTAAAAAAAATCAATGAATTAAAATCGAGCAATTATATTCATTGATTTTGGGATGTAATTATTACAAATTTCCACAGGGATCATATGATAGTATCCAAGATTTAGGTAATATTGGGTATTATAAAAAATATATATAAAATAGTGTATAACTAATATGCTATATAATTTTAATACAAATAAATTATTATAAAACATTAGTGATAATAATAGATATTAATTATTCGCTAAATATAATACATTATCTATATTTTTTATAAACTTGTATCTATTTGATTGGATAGTAATAATATATTTAGATATGTATATTTTAAATTAGAAATATATATCCAATATATTGGTTTATTTTATATTATTTAAAAAATATGAAATACATAATGAACTATAAACTTTATAACCCTAATAACCTTAACATGTTAAATACACAAATTATAGATTATAATTATAATATATTTATTATACTTTTAATTTACAATATTAATAGTTTATTTATATTTAAAATTGTCTATATATATTCATTACATGCATATATAAATATATTATATTATTTTGATATTTATCTAATTTAAAAAAAAATTCAAATTACATATCTATTAAAATGGCTACCAAAATAACATATATCTAAAATGAATTATACTTTTGGAATATTTTTTAATATATTACTAAATATTCTTTTATAATTATATGGACCCTCTATCATATATTTAATGTGAATAGTTTGCATATATTTATATACGTTCATCGGTTAGTATACATATTTGGATACATTTTGACATATATTTTTAAATATACAAATATTTAAATATTTAAAAATAATTATTATTTATGTATTTCGTTTAAAATAATGTTATATCTGCATACTAATCCATAACTAACAACTATAGTATAATAATATATTTTTAATAAATAATAATAAACACAATAAATTAAAATGAGTCATATATAATCGGTTTTATACTTAAAAGTCGAAGTTAAAGTTAATTTAAACTTTTTATTTAATGTCAGCGTGTTGGATTTAAATAGTTAATTTTGACTTTTGAATGCCATATCTTAAAATGAGATTATATAATATATGTGAAATTTAATGACCTAATTACAATTATTTTTATTTGGATTTTCCACTCACAGTAACATTTATGTTAACAATAAATTGAATGCACCTACGCAAGTCAATATATTTTACGTTAATTTTGGCCTAGTTTCAATCATAATAATTATTAAAACGATTTTAATCAACTCTAAAATAATATATGCAGATCATTTAGTATATATGATATTTTTACAATTATATTTATTGTGTCTATTTTCATATATAATCTTTCAAATTATAAATCTAAACTTAATTTTATATTTGAGATTGGTGACAATATTATGCTATACCTAAAAATACTTCTAAAGAAGACAACCAACAATCGGTAGAAGCCCGAAAATATTGAAACCATCAATAGTACTAAAATTAAATATTTTACTATCATTAATTTACTAATACTACATTTTGCATTTAATTTAATTTATGATAATTATATAACCTTTTAATACAGTAGATATGTATATGACTTATATATTTTATATATATTAATAATTCCCAAATTAATATATAATTTATATTATTCTCATATTGAATTGATTAACTTTGATCCGTGGATATAATTATCATAAGTAAATTAACTCAGTTATAAATTACTAATATTAGATCTTAAATTTAATTATATACTTAAAATAAACTTAAAATGAGTATTATTAAATATTATATTTATATATAATATATATTAAAAATTAAATAATGTATATATATAATTTAATTATTTGCGATTAATTTGATTTATTTACAATCTATACAATCTATATATGTAGAATATAAGCAAATTGACCTACAATTTGGATAATGTACTATAGCATAAAAAATAATACCTATTCATACATTTTAATTTTAAAATATATATTTGTAATGTAGCAAGGAGAATGGTATTTATATTTTTTATATATTGATATGTAGTACATATATATTAATACATTATATATTATCATATATAAATATTATTTATACATTATATATCAGTATATTTAGAATATATATCATAATAATAATAAAAATTAAAAAATACATAATTTTTTTTATTACTCAATACCTATTTCTCACCTAATTTTTATAGTTATTCCAGTAACTAATCATGTTATTTTATTAATAGTAATATTAATACAATACATTTTACCTTCCAATTCAAGATCACAAATAATTCATTAACTTTATAAGTAAGTTTAGATTACTAATAATGTACTTATAGTGTTACATAATTATCCTACATAAATGTATTATTGCTTATTTTAATAAAACTAACTATTATAGTATCGTGGTTTTATTATTCTCCCTCATATCCACTATCTATAAGCTAGAAACACTGTATTTATAACAGCCATGGTCGACCGGACTCTGGAAGATTTTTCGGTTCAGGCTTCAAGTCAGGATACACGTACCAGACTTGCAGTGTACAACGGACTGGTCGAGCATTTCTCTCAAGATGACTGTTCGCTTTACTGCGATGACTTTGATAAATTTGTGGACTCGCTTGTCCAGTGGATCAACTGCAGTAACTATAAGGTTGATACAATCTCTTTCATATGAAATATGATTATTTGTGAATGGTTTGTAGCCAACTCTTATTCTTTATTATTGTTGATTTAAAATGATATAAAAATATCTAAAAATGTATAGTAATTTTGTTAGTTATAAAATAATTGTATAATAATTTTAATATCTTATACTTTTTATTCTATTAATATTAACTGTGAGAAGAATAAGTAATATATTTTATTATTGTAATTTTTCAAGTAAAATCTTAAATACAAAAAAATGCTCTGTGTAAATTATTGAATATTTTAATATGTGATCAATAATAAGAGTAGATGATTGGTGTAGAGGAGATTTGAATGATATATATTTTAATCTAAAATATATACAATAATATTTATAGTTTTTAAGTTATCCACATTAAAAAATATATAACATATATATATATAAATATATAGATATGTACATAAATATGCATATATATTTAAATACTTAATAATATTAAGAAGTGTTTATATATATTTTTTAATATTTAATATGCAATATAATATATGTTTAATTCTATTAACCTTATTTATTTATTTATTTATTGATATTAAATAAAAGAACTAATATTGTTTTTATTACAAATTATTATCTTATTTACAAAATATCTCTGAATATACTATATATAATCATACATACCAATGTAATTTATACACATATTCTAATACACTTTTTTTTATTAAATTAGTTATTATATGTATATATTATACAAATATTACTTAAATTATTATGATAATAAATAAAATAGTTAATTTTAAATAGTATGTTAAGTAATTATGTAAATATGCATATATGCATATATGTCTATTGATATATTCTAATTATGAAATATTGCCAATTCATTCTATTATTTGAGATTGATCTCTATGGATCAATAACAATATAAATACAATAGATTACATTTTATATTATATTAGTTTATAATTTAGTTTGCCATGGATATATATACCTGCATGATTCATAGATTAATTAGATCTTTACAGATTTTTAATTAATAACCGTATTGCTTTTAGAAAATATTGAGGCAAGCCTAATACTACTAAGTCATTCATACCTTATACACATATCTTATACATATATCTTATACATATATCTTATACATATATCTTATACATATATCTTATACATATATCTTATACATATATCTTATACATATATCCCTGTATGAAACTGACTGAAAACTCCCTACTAAAGAAAATATATTTATTTTAATTAATTTTAATTTTTAGATCATTTAGTTTTAGATCATGTTATTTAAATTATTACAATGTTTAACTATTTATGTCCATTCCCTCCTTTAACATATCTATATATCAATTATCCCTACGCAGTGATATGAATATAATTATATTGATTTCATAAATAATATATTTTTTCATCCAGGACAACTTACTTGTAATATATTCATATATATATATATATATATATATATATATATATATATATACATATATATATATGTATATATATATATATATATATATATATATATATCTTCAATAGCATTATTTTATAATCAAATTGTTACATTATAGATTTTACTATTGGTTAATTATAAATTATTAAATGTAGGTAATCTCTAATAACTATTAGTAAATACCCATGTGAAATGTAACTTAATGTTGTTTATAGATATTATATTGTTTATTAATATATATTGTTGAATACTGTTTATTTTTATAATATTTACTGAGAATATTATTTTACAATCAATAGTCGATATTCATTAATATAATTAATTCTCAAAAATATCAATGACTACATTTTTTCATCTCTACCCATTATCATACCTATAATTAAAATAATCTTGAACTTTAGACATACTTACCTAACAAGCAGTAATTATAAAACTAATAGCTAAGATCACACAAATATCAGTTGGCATGTAATGTATGATAATGTAATTATTTGATAATACTCATTATATGGTTATGATTTTAAAATTCAAAATTCATATTTAATGATATCACAGATTTTATCATAAAATGAGCTAGGTATAGTCAAACACCCTTTTATAAAAATTAACAATAGGACAATAGATAAAGTAAAATACATTGTGATTATTAGCTATCAGATCTAGTGGTAATTGATTTGTCAATGTTAGGATTATATTAATATTCTATTAATATATATTAGCAATACAATATTATTTAAGTAAATTCTGAAGAGATTAACTACTGAAAATACACTATAAATAATACACATTTTTATTTTTCGTTAAATTATTTCTTGTGTAATTTTACAACCGAGAAGACAGCTAGATAGAAAATAGAGTTTAAAACTTTCTACTACATTCCTAACTGAAGTGAAAACTGGAATACATCATGCTCTAATTTAGTCAGATGCAAACGTTATCGTAGTGTTTTTATAGTTATTCATTATAAATTTACTGTTAATTTATTTATTAAATGTTTTTATTAATATATATTATAAATTTATTTATTCTATAATGCTATCTTATAGTTTTATTATTACAAAATATTCTATCTAATATGTTATTTAGAAATTGTATAACAATGAATTAAGAATTCAGATACAACATTTTTTAATTATAATTTAAAATTTATTTCAATTCTTTAATTTATATCAATAAATCACAATTTAAAATTCGCATTTAAAAATGTATTTCATATGTTAACTAACCCTATAATAATTATCTAAAACTATATATATAACTTTATATTAAATTTGTATATACTTTTTATTTTAGTTATATCATATTCTAATTGTATATAATCATTTTATTAATATATATAAATATATATACTTTTATTGTTTTAAAATCATTAATAGATAATAAATATAATTTCAGATTTACCATAGCTTAATTATATATATATAATATTTAATTTATTAATTTAAAATTTCTGATTTTTGGTCACTTGATATATATATACTTTATATAGTACCTAATGTTTTATTTACAAATAAAATAATAAATATATTAAAATAATTCAAAACTTATAAAATTGATATGTTTGCATAAAATAGAGTAAACCATAGTATATATAAATATACACATATATATATATATAAATATATATATATATATATATATATATATATATATATATATATATATATATATATAGATAATTAAAAACAGAACACATGAATAAGAATCTAGTTATTGTTTGTTGATACCTATCATCAACTTATATATATATGACATTTGCCGAGAATGTAAATTCATTGACTTACAGATTTCCATGAATGGACTCGAGGTGGTTTGCTTGCTGATTGACCGACAAGGCGGTAAGTTTAAAATTCACATAACATCCGTACTGCCATCTACCATCGATCGTCTCGGAGATGCAAAACAATCCGTTAGGGACCTGGCGCAGATCACCATAATGAAACTGATGTCTCCGGCTTCTACCCCTTTAGTTAGTAACCACCCGATAACTTATATTTTACTCATTAATAAACTATATGAATTTTAACTGAATATTGTTATATACTGTATTTGATTTTATATTAATGTTTATGTAAACTCCTATGAAATTAGTATATCATGGAGAGAATGGGAAATGCATTCACTCACAAACTCTGGAGAGTAAGACAGGAGACCTGTTTTGTACTTCAAAAAGCCTTGGAACTGTTTGTACATCTAGAACAGGATTATTAACAAATAATACATATTTCAACATTATGTTTACTTTATAATCATAATATAGATATGCTCATGCTCTTAAATTACATAGTATATATATAACATATAAATAATATATACATATTATATATATATATATATATATATATATATATTAGAGTATGTATATAGAATAATACATTATGGCACATTTATGTTTATGTTTACTTCGAATTAGGTTTCATATTAAATTCATATATATCTATGTTAATTGCATCTGACCATCCATTGACCCATGTTATATGGTCATACTGATTAGCTTATGGTCATTATGTGTATATGAATACTAGCAATTATACTTTAAAAGCTATATAGTTGAATATATTAGATTGCTCACAATACCTCACTATAGTAATTTCAGTACAACTAAATTGTTATATATTATGATTTAATACTTACCTTTGGATCCATATGTTGAATATATATGCCTATGCAAATATGTATGAAAATGTATTGATTAAAAATAAGGGATCTGTTTATTTTACATAGTTTGAATACAAATGATAATATATACAACTTGACATTTACTATTCTAGATATCTATACTAAATTATCAAATTATATTAATATTGATATTTAACTTATGTATTTATTCTAGATTTACTATATAGTGTTGTATATTAATTCTGACTACATTAACTTATTTTAAAAATAAGAATGGATATTAAGTCTAATATTTTATGTAAAATATAATTTATTAGCTATTTATTACCTAATATTATTTGTTGTAATACAATTTAGACAATAATATATATTTAGTATGACAAAACATACTCATTTTTATTTTCCTGTTCTATTTGCTAAATGGTAATATATATATATATGTATGAGATATTATTCTATCCTATGCAAATGTATTACTCATCTCATTACATATGATATATACCCCTCCTAATAACCCCCCTTATCTCTCTACACTCTCCTCTTTACACTTTATTATCTTGTCACTTTTGTTTCAACATCTCCACCTACACGGAACTCTTGCTCACCATCTCTCTAATGTGCATCCTTTATCTTATTACCTCCCTTAATTTGTACCTCTTTCTACACGTACATCTACGTATATCTTATCGTAACAATTAGTTATATTTCATCCTTCGTTTTGCAACTAAAGTCACTAATATATACAGGTTACCTTATCGCCTTATCACCTTATCACCAATATCCTTTCCCTACCTTCGTAGGTACGGTGCTTCGTCCCTATCTCTCTCCAAAGTGGTGCCGGTGATTGTTGGCTTATTCGAAGACAGTAATATTCCAGTAAGAGATGCTGCGGTAGCCACCGTGGTGTGTATATACAGACATGTTGGTGAGAAGGTGCGTGCTGATCTACAGAGAAGGAATCTTAACTCTCAGAGGTGTGTTGTATTCCAACCTATTCCAATCTATTCCAACCTATTCCAACCTATTCCAACCTATTCCAACCTATTCCAACCTATTCCAACCTATTCCAACCTATTCCAACCTATTCCAACCTATTCCAACCTATTCCAACCTATTCCAACCTATTCCAACCTATTCCAACCTATTCCAACCTATTCCAACCTATTCCAACCTATTCCAACCTATTCCAACCTTATCACAACCCCATCACATTATATGCAGTATAGGCTTCACAAATATTCTCTAGTTGTGTTTATATTATCTATGGATATCATAACTGGGTTTGATCTTTCTACTTGATTAACGCCTACAATATACGTCATTGTTGTGACCACTCCGAAAGGCTGAAACAAGTGCTTGAGCTGATGGACGAGGCTCGCGACAACGGTCAAGTGTTGGTCAAGGATGAACTAGATGGCGGGTATTTTGTGCGTCCTGCGATTCCACCACCTCATCAGGCCGTAAGCAAGTCTGCCACATCCGGGGGAGCGTCTGTAGTATCGGCTTCCAGTCACGGTCGTAGGAAACCCACTCCCTCAACCTCCTCCCAATCTGCTACGGGGAAGGGCGGTATGGATCAACAATCCTTCATCGACAGCTATGAAGACGTTCCTAAACTTCAGGTTATACTCGGAAATGCTGATATATGCAGCAAATAGCATCTGTTTAGTAATGGTATTTTTATTATCAATATTCACTTCTAGAACTAGAATAATAAAAATGATTTCTGATTGCATTCATTATAAAAAATGATTAGATGTATGTATAATGATATATCTATGCCAGTATTGGTGTTGATGTAGTCATATATCATAGCCAATGTAGTAGTTAGTCTAGTAGTTAGTCTAGTAGCTAGTATATAGAGCAATGTACTTATTAGTTAGAAATATATTTAGACCAACTGAAGAGGCAATCAGTTTTACATGTGGTCATAAATACCTAACTGGTGGTCAGTATTCTCTTGTTCTCTCACCTCGTTCCCATTGTTAAATTCATGTCTTTACACATTACCTCATATAGTACATTTTATTTCTATATACACCACACATAACATAATATTTTAATATTATTTAAATCACATCAATCTTTATATATATAGTATTTAGTAGTTAATGTACTGCATATTTTGTTGATAATTATAAATATTTATAATATATTTATTTGGCATATATATATATATATATATTATGTAGATTAATTTTCATTATCAAGTATTTATAAATCTATTATCTAGTTTGGCAAAAATCGCTTATGTAGAATACATTAAAAATCATATTTAACATATTTCAATGATTATAAATTATTTCCTAAATAAATTTTAATCATGAAGGAATAATACTGTATGGTAATATATAAAGTTTGTGTAAATTATAGTTAAAGTTTGTTTTAGTTTTTACATGTTTTACAATTCAATTGATTGCAAGATATAAAGTTTGTTTTAGTTTTTACATGTTCGACAATTCAATTGATATCAATGTATATCAATGTATATTTAAGTAATTATTTGTATGTATTTATGTTAATTGACTATTAGTAGTATATATTTAATTACAACTATTTAAATTTATATTGAAAACATCATACAAAATGTTAATAATAACAAATACACTATGAAAGTATACTCCTATTTCTTATATCAGGTATTACTGTTGATATATTATTAGTATATTAGTATAATGGTAATTTTAATAATACAATTATTTGTATTCTTTTTTATACCTTACATGCTACAACTGACCAAATCATCCTACACTCAGATCTATTCTGCTAGAGACCTTAATGAACATATGACTGCAATCATTAGCATACTGGGTAATTCTTCAGAGGCATGGGAGAAAAGGGTAAAATCCGTTAGTGCTTTATTGATCACTACATATCAATATTATGAAAAGCTACTTTCTACTAATATTTACTCAACCTTACTTCATTTGATACCTGATTTTCTTTACGCATTAGATTTAGGCTGTTACTGGTGATGGGTGGGATAAGGTCATGCTTCCGTTTCAACTGTCAATCCCATATTCCCATCTCTACAGTTAAAGAGTATAAGATCGCTAATGGTCTCTGGAGCTCATAACTATGATGATTTTTTGGCATTACTGCGCCGACTAGAGCCTGCCCTTCAGCTGTCAATCAAAGATTTAAGAAGTCAGGTGGTCCGCGAAGCTTGCATCAGTGCATCGTTAGTGCAATTTACTTGTAATTTAATTGCAATGCTGTTTAATGGTATTCAATAGAAAAATGTATTACAAAATACTCACAATCTCTATAGATGATATATAATTCATAAAATCTCTTAGAAGAAAATCATTTAAAAGTAATAAAGTTAAACAAATAACACATTTTTAAAATTATAATTAATATCATTTTATATTAGATTTATTATGTCTAGAATATTGTTAAATATTAGTTTACTATATATATACTTTGATATGTTCCAAATATAAACAATATCTGTTAAATTATGCTGTGAAAACAATTAATTATAATGATTAAATTAAATATACTTGAAAAATAATCTTTTATTACTTTATTTAATAAATTATACCAATCATCAATATAACATTTTTAACAAACTTGTGCAAATAATTATGTCATTAATTTTAATTGCCTTAACCTTAACCCTTAACTTATTAAACACTTACTATAAAAACATTCATGTTTACATTATTCCCTGTAAATCCTCGTCTAGCACTCTCAGATATATCTTACACATCAACAGCTACCTGTCCAAAGTGCTGGGCAGTAAGTTTGACCACTGCGGTGAGAGTATACTGCCAATGCTGGTGATTTTGATACAGAATAGTGCTAAGATTATGTCAAGTTCGGCTATGGTTGCTTTGAAACTCATCATCCAGGTGTTCAGAAAAGGAAATGCTGTAAAATGTCTTTTTACCAGCCTATCCTCTCCTACCAAACTTCAAGCCTTCCCTCATACCATTCTCTTATGTTATTGTATCCTCTTTAATCCTCATTTTATAATCGTTTATATATGTTATCGAATAGTAATATATGTCATATTATATACATGTACATTGTACAAGCATATATAAACATATTTCTGCATATACTCTACAAATAATACATATAAATAGTAACACTTATTTTAGTGGAACCACATGTACACTTATTGTATTTTGTATAGTATAAATATATCAATATAAATATTGAATACTGTCTATCAACTCTAAAATATTACATTAAACTGTACACAAACATTTTTCAGCAATATATATACCATAAATAATATCATACTCATATGTTAATTTGTATTAATGATCTTATTGTATAAACATTGCTATCTTATTAATTGTCTACTCTGTACAGGAAACCCACAATGCTCGGTATATTCCTCTGATAACTGCCAACCTGACCTCCAAATCTGCTATCATTCGGAGGTTCACATTATTCCATTTAATATATTGCTTATATATTTTATTTAGTGTATGTTATTTAAATTACTGTGCATAATAAATATAATAATTCTTATTTACAAAATCTAATAATAATGTATTTATAATATATTTTTTTTACAATATATCAAATTAAAGATTAGTAATTCTATTTTAATAAAATTTAATTAATTATTTGATAAATTTTTCAAAATACTAAGTTAGAGCTAATTTAATAATTCTTATGAGTATAAATGAACATAAATTCCTTTTCAAATTTATTTTAAAATATAATTTTCAAGAAGCATTCATATTTTCTGTTATTACATTATATTCTATATTTTATCTTTATACAGTTTATAAATATATATTGATTGATATTTTTATTTTTTGTTTTTACATATTACTTATATGTGTTTTGTTTATATAAATAAATATGCTAGATTACCATATTTGTAAATAAAAAGACGTCCATGAGGAAGATTGAAAGTAGATTGGATACCTACTATATTATGGTATTGGAACCTCCTAAGAATGTTGGCTCTTCTTGGCACATACTTAAAATGTTTATAGAAATAATAAAAGGATATATTTAGTATTTAAGTTAAATTGTAATTTTATCAATCATTTTACTTGGTTCACATATTCAATTGTTTTAAATATTTTAATTATACTAAATGTTAAAATTTGTATTGTCTTATTTTACTATATTTTAATTCAAATTGTGTGTATTTCAAAAAGATAGATATACTTTACTTTATCATTTTGAGTTATTGATTCTTATTTTAACTTTTATTTTATCATAATACATAGTTTTTTGTTCGTTATCTTATAGTTACCACACATTAGATAAAATTAATAAATTAAATAATTATAAAATACAATATTTATCAATACAAATTATATAATATTTAAATAATATTTAAATAATTCTCATGTTTGATAAAAAAAGTTAATTTAGAATTAAAAAAGAATTACTTCAATTCATTGATTATCACCTCATCTCTTATACAGAGAGTGCTGTGGTCTTATGGCGGACATGGTGAAGACATGGCCTTTCTCCGTACTTGATAAGTATCGCTCTAACCTCAAGGATTCAATAACACGAGTTATCAGCGATCCAGACACAAATACACGAATGCATGCACGTTTGTTAGTATAGATTTCCTGCCTCATATCCTAATCGCTGTCTCATCAGCTGATCCAGCATAATACAATCTTTAATACCTCTCTTACTTATTATCCTAACCTTTTTATTAGCATCAATAATGAACTTAAACACCTTCTTACCTCTGCCTAGTTAATCACTTACTCATCTCTCATATCTTATCTATGATTGTATTAACTCCACTCATATCCTTACCATTCGTTTAATTTCATTCCATACACATCTCCCTTACATCCTAACCTCGCTTCTCTTATAGAGCCTACCTCTCATTCTCGGAGCACTTTAAAAATGAAGCTGACCAGATATTCAATTCTCTGGACTTGGGCCGTCAGAAAACTATCTCCGGAACATTATCACATGCATCTTCGTCATCTAGTCTGAACAGCAATGCCAGCCACTTGACCTCTAGTAACGTGGGAGGAGGTCATAGATCTCGGCCTGCCAGTCGTCCCACCCCCGTCTCCAACATACGCTCTGCAAGTTCTGACCGTATAGGTCTTTACGGGTTAGTGTGAAATAGTTTAAAGTAGAGTAGTAATAGGTTAGATGATATTAATATTAGTGAGTAGGAAAGACTAAAATAAGTTGGGGAAGGGATAAGGGTTAGTGAGAAAAGGGTTAGAGATTATTCAATAGATGTTAGTAAAAGTATGGGGAAAGTCAAAAATTAAGAATGTATTAGTTAGTGTGAGCTAGATTAAGTTAGGGTTAATGATAGACCAAAGGATAGGGAGAGAATGGGTTTAGTGTTAGGGAGTGAATATGGATAGCTTGTTAAAATATATAAAAAAAAGCTTTAATTAAGGGATGGATAGTCAGATAATGGGGTTAGGATTAGTGAAATAAGGTAACTAAGATTAGTGAGGTTATTGTATTAATGAGGATTTATGAAGATATATGAGTAAGGTTTAGAGATGAGATAAGGGTATGAGTTATTAAGAGAATGGAGGTATAGATTAATGAGAGGATAGGGATATTATAGGGTTAACTAAAGGATGTAGCTAAAATCAGTTAGGTAATGGTGTTAATGTGGGTTAGTTAGGATATGTGAGTAAGGGTTTTAATGAGATAATGAGATTGGATATAGTTTATTGAGAGAATGGAGGCAAGTGTTAGTTAGAGGATGGGGTAGTGAGAGGATGGGGAAAGCTAGTACTCTGATTTAATACATGTTATATTACAGAAGAACGGCAACTAAAAGAATTCCCATGTCTAGAGATCCATCTTTGAATAGAGGTGAATATATATTTAATAGAAATGTTAATATTATACACAATATTATAACTATCTCTCCTATCTCATCTCATCTCACCCACCCACCCCACCTCGCCTCACCTTACCTCGTTTCATATGTTCTTACTTCATTTGACCTCTCGTACCTCTCTACACCCAGATGTAGTAGATACGCCCAGTCCTCGTATCCCCATCAGTCGTCGTAAACTCACCCGGTCCAACTCCGATGCCAACATCGCAAAGCGTTCGACGTCTTCGCTGGCGAGTCGTATAACCACGCCTTCCCGCGTAGTCCTGCCTTCTCGTGTAGCCACGCCCTCGCGACGCTCTCCAGCCTCGTCCGCGGTTGGCAGCTGCAACTCGGCTGCCTCATCGACCTCGGCCGCTGTCCTCGTTAACAATGGTTCTACTCCTTCGCAAGTAGTGCAGGCTTTCGGCTCCAGTTATGTTCCCAAGTCTGGTCTCTACCTATCACAGCGTTTGTACTTTGTAGCCACCATCCAAGAATGCAATCCTCGTCCCCATAATCATATTTCAGGGTTAACAAATCAACTCTTCTCTCTCCCTCTAAAGTTCGCCATTGAACATACTCACCCACTAATAAGTAATAACCAAAATACGGCATTAAATATCCTAATGCAAAGATAAGAGCGCAACTCCAACACCTTCTCATAACACCCATAACTATTATGCACCCCGCTGTATACCTCCTAACAAATCCCATTCCACACCTTAACCACACCACATCCTAACAAGAAATCCATTCCTCTAATTGCTACTCATTATATGCTACTTATTTTACATTATCATACAATACCCTAACCCCAATTCCGTCCAAATCTAATACTCCCCATATATCTTACATATAATGGCTTCATTCTACCACCCACCCACCCTAATTCTAGACCAGACCCATTCTACTACACACCCCAATTGTAAAAGACCCATGTTACTTAATATCTAACACTCCCACAACACCCCTTATCTTACACACCAAACCAGCACTCACACCCAACTTCATATCTACATCAGCCCCCCCCCCCCCCCCCCATACCACAGCTAACAAAACAACTCCATCTCCTCGAATGCAACCCAAAGCTGGAACTCCCGGTTCAGATCCTAGATCTCGTGGTAGACCCCGCATGTCTCAATCTCAGCGTTAGTGTTTCCCCTTCTTCTTTAATATTATATTTATTTTGATATGGATTCTAAATACTCTTTAAATAGCATAGACTAATCTTTAGATATTATAGAATAGTCTAAATAATTACTGAAATAAATATTATTATTTATTTCAATATGATTATCATTTATCATATAGACATTCATATGTATGTCATATATTATATAGACATTCATATGTATATCATATATTATATAGACATTCATATGTATGTCATATATTATATAGACATTCATATGTATGTCATATATTATATAGACATTCATATAATTACAATGTTTATTATAAATGTTATGATCATTATTTTTACATTATTTTATTTTATATTATTGTATATTATTTAAATTTCTTATAAATTATTGATTTCATTATTAATGTGCAATGTATACATTTTAAATATCCCCTTCTAAAAAATCTAACTATATCCTAACTATTTCCATAACCCCAATTTACTAATCTCTCCACTTCAATCCTTAACTCTTTACTAATCACATATTTACTCCAACATCACCTTGCATCCATATCAAACAGCTGGTTCTAGGTCCACGTCTCCCTCCTCTCGTTATAATTATCTGACTAGTATCCGCACGGAATCGCGACTGCCTGGTCCAGTGAATGGTTCCCCAGGCACCCCTAATTCTAGACAACGTACAGCTCTAAAGTCTGCTAGTCAGTGCAGTAGCAGAGAAACAAGCCCTCGACGATTTGGTTGGCAACTTATTTTCCATTACACAAGACTAATAAACTGCATCCATATTTCTTATTGTTTAAAATATATTTTAAATAATTAATTAAAGGATTGTGATGACAATTTATATATTCACAATTATGTATTATTCTATATTTTAAACTATTTAATTACATAATTTATATACATTATTGTAAAATTTTAAATTAGAATTTTAACAAGAAATATTCATAAAAAGAGTTATGATGTTAACTTAGTTAAGGGTTTATAAAAGGTATAAATAATAAAAAATTGATTATGAAAAAAAACAAATGTTTCACAATATAACTTTCAATAAGTCAATCAAAAATCACCGATTTAACAATTGATATTTATATGAATTTATAATTATGAGCATGTAAAATTTGTTTGTGTGAAACTTAAATATTCTAACTAATTTTATAATATATTAAATTTTAGTTTTTTAACACTAATTTTATAATATATTAAATTTTAGTTTTTTGACACTTTTGGCACTACTACTATGTTCTATGTTGTATAATCAATTCAAATTTAGCTTTTGTTTATTTAGTATAGTAATACTGTCCTTTTTATCCGTTCATAGCCCATCTATTGTACTATTATATACATTGCTTGTATCAGAATCCAGACAACCTAAATACAAAATTAACAATTATATTTTTAAATGCACATAAGTAAAGAGTTTTTTCAATTTAAAATTGACTTATTTGATTATACCTTCATATTAATGATAGATTTACAATTATTGAAAATTATATATCTAAAAATTAAAATTATCTATGATATTTATATTCTACAAATATTATTTCTTTTGATAATTGAAATATATCGGAATGAATTATTTTAAAACATACAAATATTTGTAATTTTAATAATTTTTCTTCAATATTTTGATTGATTTAAATATATTTTATTTAATAATTATTATTTATTAAAAATCATTCAATCATAGATGCAATATTTTACTATGAAAATCACTTTTATTAACTTTCGAGCATAAATTATTCCAATTATATAGAATAATATGCATCATTGTATCTCGTTAATCTTTATTAATAGCTCGTAATTTAAATATCTATAAATTGACATTGAAAATATGGTGTAAACATACATTGAAATAAGCTACAACTCTGATAGTATGGTAGGGTGGGAAATACCTACACTGTAAATAACTGAATCCAAGTAAATTCCACATATTCTAGGAGAGGAGCTACACCCCTAGTAGCAATAGTAGGGTGCATAACTCCATCCAATGATTCCTTTTTACCTAACACTTGAGAATAGCTTAGTTACTACCAGTAATACTAGAGTTAGTAACTCCTCCCCCATTTGCTCCTTTTTTATTGCCACACAAGCAGGAAGAGTAGCTATACCTGTAGTAGCAATGGTAGGCTGGGAACCTTCTCCCCGTTTAATCTTCTGTTAACCTTCTCCCACACAGGCAGAGAGAGGCGCTACAGCTCCAGTAGTAATGGTAGGGTGCGTAACTCCCCACGTCTAAACCATAATACAATGAATGCTGGCGGTGACATGGAGCGAGTAATTGCCAATGCCTTGGTATGTAACTTAATGGGTTAAAGACTTACTTCTTTTCACATCGCATGGTCCATATAGTTTGTCTTTGTTATATCGCATATTATTTATATAAATTAACTACTTACAAAATATCTAGTTTATACTTTTAACTTACTCTTCACAATACCTCATTTTATTTACTATGAATTGAATAATCAATTATTTTAAATATATAAAATATTGATAATCTATTTATTTATCATTCAATGCCCATAAAAATTACAAATATAATAACTACTACTATAATAACCCCTACCATATTAAACTACCTCTATATTTATCATCTCCTATGATAAATTTAGCAATATAATAATACCCATAACAAGTAATACTCAACCTATTTATAATATAACATACCTATAAGCCACACCCATCACAGACTTCGAACCGGCGTCGATTGGATGACTCGGATGATAACATCAGTGATGCATCGAGTCTTTGTTCCGATCGTGGTCACTTGGGGGCTGGTGGGGATTACATAGGAGGTGGTGGTAAGATGGCTGACGACCTAATGGCTGTAACTACAAATATGGCTTCAGCTAATTGGATGGACAGAAAGGACGGACTTCTCATGCTCAGCTCCTGCCTTCAACATGGACGCATACTCAAGTACTTGACACCATTCTTATAAACTCCATCCCCACCTCACCCCCCATATCTTTAGATTTCCTTTTCCGATACAGTCTCAACCACTAAACAAACATCGTTCTACGCTTCATAATATAATGCCACTTATAAACCAATGGGAACACTTTCGCACCGCAATCTAACACGGCGGCAATGCCAGTAGCATAACCCCGACTGACCTTTCACCCCGCAGCCGTACGGAACTGAGACGGGTCACGGAGATTTTTACCAAGATGTTCCACGACCCCCACGGCAAGGTGTTCTCAATATACCTGGATACTCTGTGCGAGTTGGTGCAGTCCCACTCGGATGATTTGCAGTTCTGGATGTACGCTTGTCTCACCAGACTACTGGCTAAGATTGGAGCAGATGTCTTCGGATCAACTCATGCGAAACTCATGAATACTCTGGACATTGTGAGGTACGCGTAGACTCTACTCCTCCTACTCTCTTCCAGTCCATATACTCCTTGCACTCCTCCCAGTTCATTACTCATTAATACACCTTGCTACCTATCAATTTCTTTACCATCTACATAATAGATCCATATAATGAACTTAAGTGATTATAATATTAACACTGGGTTTGAATAGGCAATGTTTTCCTGTGCAAATGCAATTCACAATACTCATCAAGTTCACAATAGATAAAACACAATCTCCGAGTATTAAGGTTTGTCCACCTTGTGTTCGTAATGTAGTCATTGTTCACTTTCATTTATCTTCGATAACAAGTAAAACAACTCATTTGAATTATAATTGGAAATCTTTTCATTATATTTGAATGTGTTTATTATTTATCATTGGCTGGAATTCATTTTATACATTTAATGATCATTTTATATTTTATTGTTTTAATTTTTCTTCTTTTTACATATCCAACTAATACAACTGCCCATCAATAGGAAAAGGTATGTATTTATAGTAGACTATATGCTATAGCTTATTCTTTGTAGATAGTTACTACTACTTCTACTACTACTACTACTACTACTACTACTACTACTACTACTACTACTACTACTACTACTACTACTACTATTACTACTACTACTGCCTCTGCTACTGCTACTGCTACTACTACTTCTACTTCTACTTCTACTTCTACTGCTGCTGCTGCTGCTGCTGCTACTACTGCTACTGCTACTGCTACTGCTACTGCTACTGATACTGCTGCTATTGCTACTGCTACTGCTAATGCTACTTATACTGCTACTACTACTGCTACTGGCACTGGCACTGTCACTGCCACTGCTATATCTACTACTACTACTGCTACTGCCACTGCTACTGCTTTTGCTACTGCTACTGCTACTGTTACTGCTACTGCTACTGCTACTGCTACTGCAACTGCTACTGCTGCTGCTACTGCTACTGCTACTGCTACTGCTACTGCTACTGCTACTGCTACTATTACTGCTACTGCTACTGCTACTGCTGCTGCTGCTGATGCTGCTACTGCTACTTCCACAGCTACTGCCACTGCTACATCTACTGCTACTACTACTACTACTACAACTACTACTACTACTACTACTACTACTACTACTACTACTACTACTACTACTACTACTACTACTACTAATACTATATCTTCACAACTAAATAACATATTTGTGTTTCAATAACCAGTTTAATCTTTAACTAGTGATTACTTCAAACACACATTTGCTCTTTTCTTAGTATTTAAGGGGATCCACTACAAATAAATCTCCCATGTAAAGGAATATAGTGTTAAAATGTGTTTTTTTTAAATACCTCTAATGCAGTACTATTAGTTTATGAATAATAAATGTATTCAATTCAAATTCAAAATAATTTTATAAATTACATTATTATGAATGCAATAATATATACACAATTTTTTTATTCTTAATATGTTTTGGTCAAATTTATAGGACAAAGTTCAACACCATTAATCGAATTTTAAAATGATATAATGGTATTATAAAATATTATTTTTTTATAAACTCATATTACTTCTACCTATACATAATAAACAACCCGTGACATTTTCATAAGAATCGGTCAATTAACAAAAAAGTAATAGATATTGTTTATCAAATTTACGATTAATGAGAAAATCTACCTCAAAGTTTTTTTATTATAATTTTTCAATATATTCAGTTATAATATATTTTTTAATGATTTAAAATGAAATAATGAGTAAATAGTTTATTATAATATGCAGATATAATGTTATAATGATTAAGAAATGTGATAATAATGATAATGATAATAATAATATAACGTAACAATAATAATTATAATTTTACAAATTTTCGATGTAATTTTGATGTGGATAGAGTGAAAATCTGAAATAGTAGCCTCAACAAGTGTATCTGATGACTGAGGATGTAGGGAATATTCTATATTTCCAATAATATGTATACTAATAAATCTTTTATGAAATAACATAGTAATTTGTTTACATATAAACTAGTGTAAATTATAGATTGTGTTAAATTAATTATAATTAATTATAAATCACATTAAATAGCAAATAATTTTGAAGTACGGATTAATACTAATATATTACATTATTATATTAACAATGGTAATAAATATTGATTGTAATGATGAATGTTTATGTATAAATAATAATATAAAATTCTGAAATAAATTCGGAAATTATAAAGTATATACCTGTCTATTAATATCTATAATTTGTTTTTTGATGTGTCTTTTCTTGCTGATTCTCGGCATTTTCAATTAATTTTAAAATAGGGTGATTGTCAGTTCAATTTAAATTTGGCAGTAAACACTAATCGCATATATAATGAAATATAATAAGTGATAATCATATGATATTTGTTGTTCTAAATAAAAATGAAATTCATTCTTTAATTTAAAAAAAACCAGATTAATTTTTATAAATGATTAATTTTGATAAATTACATTACTATTATTTAAATGTATATGACAGATTTTTCCATTTTAAAATGGAGAAATTTGATACATTTCTTGAGATTGATAAATAATAAGTTCTTATCAAACTTTTTAGGTTTTTTTACTAAGTTTTCTAATTTGAAATTTTAACATAATAAAAAAAAACAAATCATTATTTTATATTATAAAAAACAAAAATATTAATATTTTTATTTTTGCACGGTAGTGGATCCCTTAAGATTTTTGGTTTATTTTTGATTATTTTTCATTAAATTAATTTTATTTCAAAGTTTATTTTACATTTCATAATCAATTAGTAAATATATATAAATATGTAAAAACTGCATAGAACTCATGTAAATCTGCTTACATATTAAGGGTTGCTAAATATTGGATGTTCCCAGCTTTCAGCTTATTGGTCTCGGTAAAAAAGAATATTTCTAGAAATATATTTTTTCTTGCAAATAGTGATTTGCACGAATCTTTCTTAATTCAGATTTTGATATTGTTGAAGGAATAATTATTAGTAATTAATAAAATCTTGAAAATCCTATAGAAATATAAATTTTCATATTTATTTATAAAAATAAGGTTATAAACTAGATTATAATTTTATAGTATCAACAATTTCTATATATATATATTAATTTATGTCATAATTGTTGGTTAGAAATTCTTACTAATCCTACAATTCATCTATTGTTTTAATTACAATTATAATTGTATATATTTGTATTCATAAATGTTAAATATTTCTTTTAGTATTATGACCGAAGGTTTTTATATGTGTAATGCTTATTTATCTGCCCAATAGAAATAGTCATATCTGAAGATACTAGTTTTTATGAATCACTTTGATCCCGTACACGCATGCTACAGTAGATCACCCTTCACATCCACACAGGCCACACTCGTCATATGTACACGTCATATGTACTATCCCACGCACACACGTCATATGTACTATCCCACGCATACACGTCATATGTACTGTCCCACGTACACACGTCATATGTACTATCCCACGCACACACGTCATATGTACTATCCCACGCATACACGTCATATGTACTGTCCCACGTACACACGTCATATGTACTATCCCACGTACACACGTCATATGTACTATCCCACGCACACGCGTCATATGTACTATCCCACGCACACATGTCATATGTACTATCCCACGCACACACGTCATATGTACTATCCCATGCACACACATCATATGTACTATCCCACGTACATACGTCATATGTACTATCCCACGCACACATGTCATATGTACTATCCCACGCACACACATCATATGTACTATCCCACGCACACACGTCATATTTACTATCCCACATACACACGTCATATGTACTATCCCACGTATATACGTCATATGTACTATCCCACGTACACATATCATATGTACTATCCCACGCACACACATCATATGTACTATCCCACGTACATGCGTCATATGTACTATCCCACATACACATATCATATGTACTATCCCACGCACACACGTCATATGTACTATCCCACGTACACACATCATATGTACTATCCCACGCACACACATCATATGTACTATCCCACGTACACACGTCATATTTACTATCCCACGCACACACATCATATGTACTATCCCACGTACACACGTCATATTTACTATCCCACGTACACACATCATATGTACTATCCCACGCACACACGTCATATGTACTATCCCACGTACATACGTCATATGTACTATCCCACGCATACACGTCATATGTACTATCCCACGTACACACATCATATGTACTATCCCACGTACACACATCATATGTACTATCCCACGCACACACGTCATATGTACTATCCCACGTACATACGTCATATGTACTATCCCACGCATACACGTCATATGTACTATCCCACGTACACACGTCATATGTACTATCCCACGTACACACATCATATGTACTATCCCACGCACACACATCATATTTACTATCCCCGATGGCTCACCTATTATTCTTAAACCACTACCTTAGGTGAAACTTGCCTTGATGAGTCATCTGCACTCGGTGATTTTACTATTAAACGCCTGCGACATGGTTAATTCTAGTGACGTCCGCCTGGCGGTCAGTCGCTACACCACTTGGACCTCTGATACTAAGAGCTTCGACGTCAGGAAGGTAACACATTTGTAAATACAATGGAAAATCTCACATTAGTGTTTAGTTTATTGTTCTGATGATCTAGAATAGAATGCTTTTTGTATCAATAATCTTTTTCTTATAGTTTGAACAATTATAAATGTCATTTGTTAGTAATGCCATAAGATTACAAGACTTTGTTTACTAAAACTTTGTTTACTAAAAATAGCATTCAAATATATTCAAAATTACATCTTATATCCAGGCATCGCAAAATCTCTTAATAGCGCTCTTCAGTATAAATCCTGGTGAATTCTCATCTATGATACAGGACCTACCAAAAAACTTCCAGGTATTTCAAATTAGAAGACTCAACAAAAACTAATCCAAACAATATTTTGTACAAATTTATATTTAAGTTCATTGATGATAAATGATTATTTGCTATTAATTTGAGTGCAAACACATTATTATGCTTATAATAATAACATTTATTAACACTATTACTCCGTGCAATCTTATTAAAGATTACACTATCAATGACTCAATCTTTTAGGTTCCCCTAACTTCAATTCTGCGCAATTACTTGCAAGCGAAGAAGGCTATGAAAGTTGATGACCATTCTGCCTCAGTCTACCGTCAGGGACCACCCGTGGGTGTGGGTAGCGTACCAGTGGGTGTGGCTGCGGGTGTAGCAGCCAATTATTCCACTAACTCTTTACCGCATCTGGGTACATCTGCGCAACGAATTCGCTACAACTCTTCAAATTCGGATACCCATAGTTCAAATAGCCAACATCAACCCCATCAGCAGCCCCAATACCAGCCCCATAACCAGTCCCACGAGAATCACTACCAGAGGTCGGTGTCATATATTAAAACACTGCCTATGTTGAAATGGTGATGAGTCAATTGATTACAAAAATGTATATAACTCATTAAATAAATAATAAAACAATTCATAACTTTAGAACTTATCTGTTATGTCTACATCTATATTTCATATGAATACCTGAACTTTATATCTTCAAAATATTGATTTTTCTTATAATTGGGAAAATTGAAATCAATAATTTTATGTTTTTATTCCATAACATTAATTCGATGCTATTTATTTAACTTTATATTTTGAAGAATTTAAATGAATTATAATTATTATATATAAAACTTCTATAAGTTTAAGATAATTGCTATATAAGCAATAGTTAGATACCATTTCTAATATTACTCCTATAATTTATATATTATAATGGGATAACTCAGAACTATAAAAATTAATATATTACTATGTAAAAATGTGTAAGTTTTAAAACAATATTTTCAATATTGTTTCATAAAAAAATTTAATTTTATAAAATACAATAAATTATTGCTTATTAATGAATCTTATTAATCAACTTATGTTGAATTATATTAATAATATAATACATTTATAATTTAACATTATTGAAATGTAAGAGTAATTTTAGAAATGGTGCCTTTTTAAAAATAGAAACCATTTATTATATTGCAATAATTTAGACTTATCATAGCAGTATTATATTTAATAATTATAATTATTATCTATTCTTCATAATATAAAGTACGATACATTAAATTAATGTTATGGAATATTCAAATAAATACAATTTCTTATTAATTTATCATGTAACTAATAATTAGGTCAATGCATCATTCCAATATAAGTTAAAGTTTAATATCGAATATCTGTACCGATGTCATAACAATCATCAATTCTATAACTTTATAACTGTTTTAAATTTAACATGTTCATTTTAAATTTAAAATAATTATGTTGTAAAAATAATATATATTAAAATTTTAATTCTGTGAAGTTTTGATTTATTTTTGCATATTTTTCTATATTTCATTATTTTAAATTTTTATTTACATTTTTTTAAACATGTTTATATTTTTTATTAAAATTGAATTAATATTAGCTAAAATGACGTAAAAATAATTATAAGTACCTAACATTTGCAATATAAATATAAGCCTATAAATAAACTTTCGTAATAATATGGCTTTACACTATTATAATTAGTTTAAGGGGTAACTTCAGCTATCAAATATTAATTATTTAATTATTTAATCATTTATTTATATTCTTTTTCATGTGTTATTTATTTGTTGTGAAATCTCATATTATAAAACAATAAAAATTAAATAAATTATTTTTTTATAGGAATAGTTATAAAATAAATTATTTATAAATAATTGTTATCATTAGAATAAATTAAGATAAATAATAATAAATTAGATATAATATTTCATTAGAATAAATTATGTATTTTTATGTTTATAAAAGTTATGTTTTTTATGATTATAAAACGTTATTTTGGATATTGGTAATGAATAATCTAATTTTAAAAACATAAGTATATAATATTAAATGATCTATCAAATAACATAATATTATTATTGCATGATTACCTCAACTAATAATATTGTTCTAAGCATAATATCATCATTTCCTTTGTTAAATTTTTATTTTGTATATTTCATAATGTATATTTTTTATTACTAAGTATCATACATTATAACTTCTTTATCTATACTTTAGTATAGATTAAGATAGATGATATTTATAAAGATATATTATACATGATAGTAAATATATATCTATGGATGTATATAATAATACCATTATTAATATTACTATTAGTTAATATACAAAACATATTCTAATTATCCATAATATAAGCATCTAATCTTAGATATGTGTTTTCTCAGTATAATTATTTTGATATACCTATTACTATTATATTTATAACTGCACATTCAATAAATGGGATAATTTGCTAATTTTTTAAATACAATAACAACATATGTATTGTTATATTCGCATAACGTTTGTAAATTTTAAAGTGTATATATTTAGTAATAATTGAAGAACTTATTTATTTCTGTAAAATTATGCACTTATATGCAGGTCAACAAATTATGGCAACATTACAAGAATAGTATCTTTGGTTACATTTTGCATATATCTATATATTCTTATCTCTGCAATTTAAACGCCGACAACTGCTGTCTTCCCTTAATAATATTATTGTTTTCAAATTGTTTTTAAAAAAACTCTAAATATAAACTCTCTTTTTATTTTGTTATAACCCAAATACTAAGTAAGTATATATATATATATAATAGATCTCATCTCTGCATGAATATAGACAATTAAATTAAATCACCTACATATAAATATTCTTTCATAATTTACACTTTTGTTTATATCTAATAACAATTTTTTGATTTTTTATAGTGTGATTTTTAAGAATTTAAACTAAATATAGTTAATAATATATAGGTATTAAATATATGTTATTTTTTGTAAAATATTTTGTTATTAAATATATGGTAAAAATAAAAATTATATTATAAAATAAATACATTTTATAATGTTATTGTACTTTCTTTAAACATTACTTTTCATTAGTGTATACTATCTCACAATCATATACAGTATTTATATATATCAATATAAAATAAATCTTTTATTGGATATCTTTTTTTGCCTCTTTTACATGTAAACTCCGCGAAGATATTATCACTTAATCGTTTTGTTTAGTTATATTGTTACAGTTAATTAACATAATTAATTTTTGATATATCTAAGTAATATTAACTGAATAAGTAATATTAGTACCCTGCACACAGGGACGAGATGAATTCCGAAGACATTTACAATTCATTCAAGAAGACTTCCGCTGAGATTCAGAAGTTGTCTCAGTTCTCTGATAACTTAGGTACGGGTGTTCTCATCAGACGTGAATCTGCCTCGCAAGATAGCGGTATACAAGAGCTTAGAATAAGCCCTGATATTCCCAATGGTTAGTACCAGGAGTGTACGAGGTCAATTATCAGATATGTATCTTTATTAGTTATATAGACAATAGTATAGAACTGATGTGAATAGATATAACATACTGTTGCGATTAATAATGATTAAATATATTTTTATATTTGTAATATTTTATAATGCTTCTATTATTCCCACACGTATATAAATCATTATATTTTTGGTAGTATTATTAATTATTGATTTAATATTTATTAATAGCTAATTTTTTAATAACATAATACTAATTCCATACATATGTTTTTTATAATATATAGTAGAATTGTATAGGCTATTAT
The DNA here is from genome assembly GCA_964035775.1 of Osedax frankpressi. Lineage (NCBI taxonomy): Eukaryota > Metazoa > Annelida > Polychaeta > Sabellida > Siboglinidae > Osedax > Osedax frankpressi. The sequence goes on along the minus strand of OZ038315.1, from coordinate 21,060,384 downwards.
AACAAATCATACATAATCTATTTCAAGGAGGTAAAACTAGAAGTGGCTATTCACCAGACAATTACACAGACGGCTTCAAGATGACAGACATGGCACATGAACTCAATAGCATACATACTAAAGATACTTATAGTTAGTGAATATTACTACTACTACTACTGCTGCTGCTGCTGCTGCTGCTGCTGCTGCTGCTGCTGCTACTAATACTGCTGCTACGGCTCTGCTGCTATTGCTGCTATTACTACCACTTCACTCTAAATTCATCCTGTTTAACCTTTCTAATCTTATCTCTAATATACAGATGAGCCAGACATACTCGAGCATATAAATAGTGAACTATCACATCGCAATACCCGAGATGAAGAGAGAAGGGTTGCCCTGCAGAATCTCATTCAATATGTTGCAGGTAATAAACCCATGAGTGATATTGACTTCAAATCGACACTGCTACAGCTATTTCAAACACTTACAGATGACTCTGTTAGTATGATTTGCTTCGTGTCTAGAGCGCAGCACACCACATACCTACATATACATGCCACTCTCTTACTATTCTACATCGTAATCCTAACACATATTCTAATTCCAACTTAAACCTTACAGATACACTTCTATATACCTACATATACTCCACACTACTTCTCCTCTACTCCACACTACATATAAATTCCTACATCACCCCTACTTAACATGTACTATACTCACTCCCACTATTTCTCATTCCGCCGATTTCAGGCAGTTTTAAGAGGTCTTACTCTAAAGACATTAACCGAAATGCTTAAATATCGTGGAGAAATGTTTAAGAATTACGCCGAACTTCTAACTTTGAAGGTGGTGAATGCTTACAAAGATACTGCAAAAGAGGTTGTATGTGTCTTCACTATCCACATCTTATTTCATCATTCATATGTACATTGTAATTAAGTAAGTTCAAGTTCAATCTTTATTAAATACTACTTTGCTATTACGCTATAAAAAACATATCTTCAAATACTACAATTATAATATTTGATGAATACTCTTGTTAAATAGTCCATATTATATAATATATAGATATTATATAGATATTGTATAGATATTGTATAGATATTGTATAGATATTATATAGATATTGTATAGATATTATATAGATATTATATAGATATTGTATAGATATTATATAGATATTGTATAGATATTGTATAGATATTATATAGATATTGTATAGATATTATATAGATATTGTATAGATATTGTATAGATATTGTATAGATATTGTATAGATATTATATAGATATTGTATAGATATTGTATAGATATTGTATAGATATTATATAGATATTGTATAGATATTGTATAGATATTGTATAGATATTGTATAGATATTGTATAGATATTGTATAGATATTGTATAGATATTATATAGATATTGTATAGATATTATATAGATATTGTATAGATATTGTATAGATATTGTATAGATATTGTATAGATATTATATAGATATTGTATAGATATTGTATAGATATTATATAGATATTGTATAGATATTGTATAGATATTGTATAGATATTGTATAGATATTGTATAGATATTGTATAGATATTATATAGATATTGTATAGATATTATATAGATATTGTATAGATATTGTATAGATATTGTATAGATATTGTATAGATATTGTATAGATATTGTATAGATATTGTATAGATATTATATAGATAGTGTATAGATATTGTATAGATATTATATAGATATTGTATAGATATTGTATAGATATTGTATAGATATTGTATAGATATTATATAGATATTGTATAGATATTGTATAGATATTGTATAGATATTGTATAGATATTGTATAGATATTGTATAGATATTATATAGATATGACAAATATATATTTCGTATGCTGATATTTGACTTTAATATATTTTATAAAAGTATACTAACTTATATAAGTTATATAAGTATACAATTTGAATTATTTACTCTAATTTTATTTATACAGACTTTCTTCTCAAAAAACGCTAATAACGACAGAATTCTTATTTAAATTATAATTTAATATTATATATTTATATATAAATTAATATTGCGATGTTTTTTAAATAGTTTATATTTATAATAGTATCTGAATAAATAATCACTTTTTATAAAAATTATAAAAAATAATAATTATTCACTTTTATTATAATCTACTATGAACTATCGCTAGGTGATACGTGTTCTTGATGCCTGTGCAGCAATGACTGTAAAAGCTTTCCCCGGAGATCAGTTATCGCTGATTCTGGTGCACATCCTTCACAAGTATGACTTCCCTATGAGTCAAGCCGCCATTAAGATGTTAACTCAGGTAAAACAGTAAATCATCTCAATTCATCGTGAGATTTATTGCTTGTTCTGAATATACAAAATAAATTGTCAACAAAGATTTTCCTAAAAATTATATTGTTTGAGTTTTTTTATTTCCAATATATTTCTTATATTGATTATGAATTATGATTTTATTATTAACTAATTATTATCCATAATCATAAAGGTTATTGAAAATACGAATTCAAATTGTGATTTTCTCAAAGATAATCTGGGTAATACTGTGAAAGCTTTATTAGAGGTTAGATGCATTTAGAACTTATACATTAGTTAAAGTGTATTGTCATTAGTTCCCATATAATGTTAATATTAATTGATGCAATTCTAGTTCTCTTTATTCTCTTTCTTTGTGGTTTTTTAATAATTATATAATACACTTCTCTCTTATTTATGCAAAGATCCATTTTATGACATATTTTCTCATCATCTGTTTATGTCCAAATAAATACCTATATAGCAACAACAAAAATAGTATACAAGAATTTATAATATCATCATTTGGTTTCCTGTCTACATATTTATTACTATATTACTCCATATTTCTTAAATCTCTAAAATTGTGTTAGAAAAAAATTGTTACAGAAACTATTTGACATGGCAAAATAACAAAAGTATGAGTATTTAACTTGAATATATTCATTATTTACTCTTATAATCCTTCAGTAATATTAATATAGATATGAACTAGTGTATTACCTCCATATCACCTAACTACACTATAGAAATATGAACATGTTGAGAGTAGCACCCGTAAAGCCACTGTATTTTGTCTGGTTGCCTTGTATAGGAAAGTTGGCTCTTCACATATTGAACCCCACCTCATAGAACTCTCTGGAAGCAAGGTAATGTAATGCTTTTACAATTTATTTTTAATCAACAAATCATATCTATTATGTGAAATTAGTCTTTTTTATTTAATTTTAAATTATATTAACTATTGTTAATAAGAATTTATATACATTTTTTAAAATAGATTGTATTGATAATATTAATGATATATATATATATATATATATATATATATATATATATATATATATATCATCAGGTAAAAACTGTATTATGATTTCTTACTATTAAACATAACTTTCAGCGAAAACTTTTAAACTTGTACCTGGAACGAGCCCACGACAGATGAAATAGTTGAATTAAAGAAAATCTATTGGAAATAGATGTATTAGTAGCTGTGTATCTCATTGTTTCAGTGTACGGCTCTACGATAGCTATGTTCCATCTCCATGTTACAACAGCAACACAAAAACCTCCCGCACACACAAGGTGATATTCACGGTAGATCCGTTCTTACCCACTTACAGATAACCTTTCTAACTGCTTTTCCCTGCATTGTCCCGCATACTATTTGCGTTGAAGGGTTGATCTAAGTTTGCTCTTGGTAAAAAATCCCCTAATAACCCAAACCAGAACCACAACAGAACCACAACAGAACACTGCTGTTGTTAATACATTCTTTTCTAATGTTTATATTTGATCTGCGCAAGTTTTATTTTGCCCACAATGCATACTTTGTTAATATAATTATTTTATGCTGTTATATAAAATATTCAATATGATGGCCAGCTTTCGCTGTTTGTGTATCAAATATATGCTACCATTTTATTATTTTCATATTATATATATATAATATGAAATATAGAAAACAAATAAACTATAATTTAAGGATTTTTGTATTATTTTTATATTATAAATATATATTGTGATACATGAGCAATATTGTTAACCATTTAAATTAATATACAGGTTGAACTAAAGGTATATACACTGTGTAGACTAGACTATAATAATATATAGGAGATGTATAGGGAATTGATATTACACATAGTCAAACTGTATATATATGATATATATAAATTTTAATATATTATTTAAATATTTAATAAATTTTTTTGTATCAAAATGTATGATAAAATTGATTGTATATCTCTGATTTTTGATATTTTTTAAGATGTTAAGATATATTTAATGTAATTTAATATAATATACTATTATTTTTAAATGAATTTCAAATACATTGTATCACATAATTCATATATAATATCATTAGTTTATATATATTGTGATTAAGTGTTATTTTATTTGATAATTAGTAATTATTCATTACCTAATGTTAATTATATAATAAGTATTCATAACAATTTCCACTTATATTAATTATATTAATAAATAGAATGTGTAAATACTTTTATTTTTTATAAAAGTAACATGTCTGTGCTTAGTAAATATTACTTTTCCATGATCCTCTTAAACATATAAACTGATTCAATCATTTATTATAAATGGTCTATATACATTTTATATAAACTATTTATTGATTATATAATAAAGTATAAATATATTTTAATAATCTATTTTCTAACATTGAAATACAAACAGTGGTATGCTATGATTACATTGAACAATTGACAAACTTTAGAAGATGCATTTGGCAGAATATAGGTCAATTCTACAAATTATAATATATTTTTTAATGAAATAAACTATATGGTAAATACTTATTATTAATATAATTATTTAGCTATTAAATAGTAATAATATTGTATTTTAAAAAGACATATATAGATTCTAGAATTCAAAAAATCTAAACAATATTCTGCTATATATTGTTTATATATAATAGAGATTCTGCAATATATAAATGCATGGGTAACAGATTATTTTAAAATTTGGGATATACATTATATCAATATATATACAAAAATTATATGCATAGTAGTAAATATATTTACTAAAATTCTAATCTAAACGTAATTGTTTTAAAAGTAATAAAAAAATTTATTATTTACTAATAAAAATATTATCTATCAAGTTGGAAGGATTTTAAGAAAGGTGACTATTCAAAGTGTCATAATATAATTGTGACGAGAACAGCTATTCTAAGTTTGTATTAAATCTTCTTTTAATACTAGACTTTAAATACTATATTTATTTTAATTATAACATAGTTAAAATATGTATCCAATATATTTTCAACACACAAATATATATATTTATATATGTATATATATTAAATGGTATATAATATATCTAAAAGTATACAAATTGATATTAAAATGTATATGTTTTTATTTATTTTCTACTTAGTATCTATTAAACTACTAACTCAATTAATATTATTAATTTTAAATTATCTTTTATAAATTATTAACTTTATAGCTTTCTCTAGGTTATCATTGTTAAAATGTTATTGTAGCTAAATTGATTACAGATGTCTTCACTATCTACTATAGAGTTCTCGTAAGATAATGTTTTCCCCATCTTAATTAAATTTTATAACTATGATATTATTATAACTATAACCCAAGATTACCTTGGTAATCTTGGCTATGACTTAAAATAAGTGTGTTTTTATTAGTATCCATTTATTTATTGAAATGTTAGAGCTTTCGACTCACGTAATAGTAATATACTGATTAGTATAACAAATTAAATTTGTATTATTTATAATTACACTATCAGTGATATTAAATTATTATCAAATAATATTTATTTCAGATATCTTCAGTAATTATTATAAATTAATCTTGAGATTTACCCTTCTTTATTTGGGTTTTATAACTAAAAAATTAAAATAAATGTGTTTTTATTTGTATCAATCCATTAAGTAATTTTAAGAAAAAATAGTTAATAAATCACAAATATAGATAGGGACTCAAATTAATAAATATTAATAAACTATAGTAATAAATTCGATACAAATATTCAATCAAACTTAAAATAAATTAACATTATTACTTTTCTGTGAACAGTATATAGGAATAAATAGAACAATACATTACGATTATTAAAAATATCACATTCTTAATTATATTTATGAGTAATTAATTATTATATACTGGAAACTATAAACAATAGAATAAAAAACATTGTTAAAAAAGTATATATGGAGATAGGATATAGGAATATATAGAACAATAAATTACGATTATTAAAAATATCACATTCCTAATTCTATTTATGAGTAATTAATTATTATATACTGGTAAACTATAAACAATATAATAAAAAACATTGTTAAAAAAGTATATATGGAGATAGGAGATAGAAATAGATAGAACAATGAATTATGACTATTAAAAAGATCAAATTCCTATTTTTATTTATGATTAATACATTATTATATACTGGTAAACCACAAACAATACAATAAAAAACAATTGTCAAAAAGATATATAGATACTATATTACAATTAAGACTTGCTATAAATTACTATTCTTCAAAAGGTTATATCATAATAGACTAATATTCCTTTTGACTTCTGTGAAATATCAAGATAATTAAATGTAATAAGTGCAAATTCTGAATGAAACAATGAAGCATTTATTACAATAAGAGAATACTTTAGAAATAAGCTAATTATATTTGGAATTTTAATAAATTATATGCCTTTAAAAGAGTTTATTGGTTATAATAAATGGTCAGTGATAATAGTAGATTTGTTGTGATTATAGTTTTTGTTGTTGTAATCTTTTCATATGATTTTTTGATATAACTAGAATACCAGTTTGATATTAAGATTAATATTATTAATAGAGTAATTACAACAGAAATTATTTATTTAATAAGTTTTAAAGAAACTATTATAAGTATATTATTATTATATTTATATTAATAAATATTATTAAATAATAATATTAGTATAAATTGAGTTTATAAATGTATAATTACTAATATGAAAATAATTAATGATTATATTTTATAATTACTATACTACTAATAGACATTGAACCAATTTATCAAAAGGATATACACTGTATATTATACAGTAAACCAATTTATTGACAGGCGCAGAAAATCTTATACATTAATCAACAATGATATACATTTATTTAGTAGAAATATACATATATGTATAATTAGAACGTAATTACAAATAGGTATATCACATAACATTTCTACAATATAGAGGAGTGATACGATAGATAGATAATATGTAAAAGATTCTGTTTTCTGTCTATTTGTATGGGTGCTTGTGTTAAATGTTAGAAGTGTATTCGTGATGAACTACGATGTAACAAATTTATAATATATATTAAAGTTAATCTGTTATTTATTAATATCCTGACTAAGATTAGATGCAATGAATGAGTTAGAGTTTAATACATTTTTATTCAAATTAAATATATAAAATGAGAAAGTTCAGTAAATAATGATAGTATAGTAAAAAATGTCATCTAACGAAATATTTCGTAGGTTTAGATATTAGGCATTACCTCTAATTATTTTGAATTATTATTTATAGGATACAAATCATAATTATGATTTGTACTTAGGTTTCTATTTTACATGTATAATATTAATATAAGATATAAATAAATATCAAAATGGAACTAAATATATATTAATGATACTAATTCATATTATGAATGAAAATTGTACTTTTAAATAATTTAATACATACTAATAATAAATCCTATTATGGTAATTAAATAACAATATATGTAATTATAAATCAGTCACATATTTCAATATGCTTCGCTACACACGAATACTGATAATATTCTGTAACCATATTGTTAATTGCTTATTAAAATACTAAACTGACTAGTTATATACATAGTATTATAAGTAGATAGTCCTTTATAATATTTAATAAATTTGATTAATGACAATTATTTTATATATTTAAACACATCTGCAATGTGTCTTCGGACAATTCCTATCTGGCCTGTGTATATTGCACATCACCATGCACCACTTGGTGATTTTTTTCTTTTGGTGTCTGTACAAGTAAGACGCCTTGTATTTACCGCCGGGGCAGAAGGGCAATTGTTCATTCGGATCGATTTTCTGTAAAATATGGAATATAATACTATATTCCATATAATATATACAATATATTTATTAATGTATACTTAATGAATACATATATTTTCTTTTAAATGGTTTACGATATATATATATATATATATATATATATATATTATAATTATATATCCAAAGACAAAAATAATATAATCTATCATCAAAAATATCAAATATTAAACAATACATATTTAATTGTAATATATGGTCTATACTAAATATTTTAATTTGATTAATTATTAAATAATAATTATAGAACAACTTTAAACACCCATTAACTACACCTAATAATTAATTTTACAAATGTTCTAATTTATAAATTTATATGTGAACTATATAGTTTAATATTTTTCATAATAATATTTTAATACTATAATTCATATATTTATATATATATAATATCCATATATCAATATAGCATACTATAGTAATATATTAGTAAGTCGACTTAAAATATGTAGCGATCGCTACATATTTTATATAGGAAATATAGTTCTTAGAGGTAATAATATGAAAAAAAATTTGTATTGTTAAATGAGATATTGTGCAGTCAAATAATTAATTGTTTACTAATTAAACAGTTTCAGATGATAATCTTAGTGATTTATCTGTATACATATTTTATATAATTTCGTCTAAAATGCATTTATACACATTTATTACATATATAGGGCTACTGTCTGAAACATTACTTTTTTATAATTGGGATGCAATTAATTATGTAACTTCATAATATGTTACTTATCAATGTTAATTTATTTTCATAATCATTTGCTCTTTGAACTATATTTCGTCAAATTAAAATGCAAATTGCCAATATTATATTAATACTATATATACACACACACACACACATATATATATATATATATATATATATATATCCAGTATCGTTAGTTACTCTATTTACACTATTTACTATTTTCGTAATTGAAATATTTCTATATTTTTGTATCTGTTAATATTTGTAGTGAAATTATTAAATAGTATTTATCAATGCATGTAAATGTAACTCATTATTCATACCATTCTGATATCTAACCCCGGTAGAAGTAGGAGGAGTTTCCGTGGTAGGTATCTCAAGGTGACCTCCATTTTCAGATATTCTGACATCAGCGCATGCGTAGAATTCCTCTTGTGGACCGCATCCAACGCATGCTCTTCCGTTACGTCCAACTCCCCAACTATTACCTAATAGGTTAGTTTTTGTTTTCTAATTATAATCAAAGTTTATATACTTATTACTATAGTAGATATATATATATATATATATATATATATATATATATATATATATATATATATATATATATATATATACATCTATTTCTGTAGTATATTTATATACATTAGAGAAAACTACAATAATACTTTATTGTTAATGAATTATTTACTATAATAATCGATCGTTATTATATACCAACTGACCAGTAATAAATGTTTACACACACTACGTTATAACGATATCGTATTATGAATAGTATGATTATTATAATTATTAATGAACCTATCGTATCCTCAGAATGATAAATAATCCGAAAAACGTAGGTTAGAATTATAATATTCTTACTGTTTAAATATATTATAAATACAAGTGTTACAGTACAACATTTACAACATTTACAGACTTACCTGCGTGATATTTCCACTGCAACAAACAACGGTCGCATTTCAGTCTACGAGGGAGTATCACCGTTACATGGTACTCGCCAGTACGGCTAGTGTTCACCTGGTATCTCGTGTTGCCCTCCATGTCCACTCGTAAGACGTTCCTAAAGCGTTTAGTTTGTATGTACGGGGGACCAATAGCGCATACTTCAGGTAATAATGATCCACTGCATAATTGTTATGTAAATTATATCGGTAGAGTATTTTAGATGAGTTAATAGCTTGACGAATTCAATGCTTTACAGTTTGCGTAATTATGTAGCTTAAATACTTAGATTTAAAGTATCTTTTAAGATTATTTGAATTTGTAAGATATTTTATATACGAACTTATTTAAGCATTCTTGTGTGACTTCTTTATTGTAATCGACAACTTTACATATTCTGAACTCAATATATCCGAAGTGATTTGCAGTTATCTGGTATAGTAAATACTTAGATACATGCTAACAAACCTATGTAATATAAATAGATAATATGTTTTATTTAGTAATATTAATATTGATCTCCTTGAGAAGTCTATTATATACAATACTTTCATATTATTATGGACCACATTACTAGAATATATAGTAGTAGATTTAGAATAGGATTAATTTAAAATTATTTATATATATATATATATATATATATATATATACTATAGTATTTAATATGTAAATAATATCTTAATTTGTAATATAATATTAAAAAAAATATATCATCGATATGCATGCATATGATAAATTATATTCAATATATCTTATCATAAATGTTATTAACAATAACGGTGATGTTAATGACTTGAGCTCTCCGATAATGTCTGACCACAGTACCGGTTGCGTATTTTCCACCCGTCTCGTGAACCTTTACTCCATCGTAACTGTCGCCGCACACTCCACACTTGCCTCCGTTCACTTCCCATTGGTGCTGAGTAGGTCGTATTTGAATTGCAAACGGTATTCAAATCGTAATATCGTGTTTATTATGGTTATGTTGGTTATACGGTTATACAAAAATTCAAAATAATATTCTAGAAATTAGAATTCGTATATAAAAATATCTCTGTGAACATGCTAACGTAGAATCCACCGCAGTACAATTGATTGTCGCCGTAATCACGAGGCGTCGACCAACCCACTCTCCACATCGATGCACGTCCTGGTGGACTTAACATGTAACCATGGCCACTGATCTCGAGAAGCAAACAAAGCGAAGCTAATAGGATAACCTTACTAAACACCATACCACTTGCTTAAATTGTAAGCATACGATATTATAATAAATTGTTTACTTTATTTTAACGTTTTCTTAATTATAGTACTTTATTTACCACTTAGCAATAATACTAATTATTTATTTACTGGTAATACTAATATGTATAATGTATAAAATAAATTAATATATTTATTTATATATAGATGAATATATTGTATAACAATTGTAATTCAAAAGAATAATGATTGTAGAATTGCTGTCAATATGTTTAAATATTCAAGAACTCGGCGTAATGCTTGTATTTAAGGATACGGTTCACTTATTTTCGGAAGTAATGTATATTTCCACGAACAAAACTTCCGGTGTATTTAATTTAATGATGGTACATAAATTACTCGATTCGTGCATACACACCGTACGTCGTACAGGTGCGAATGTTTATACAAAAATAATCTATTTAAGACAATTGAGATTTATTTACTAATATCTGTGCGTCTATTTATAAATATATGCTTATTTATTTATAATGTTATGATACCAAATGCTCCTGGTCTAATGGTGTCAAAGAGATACACACAATAATTGGTAGTAGAAGATGTACATATTTTGTATATTTATGTGAACGTTTTATTACGAAAAATAATTCTAATATATAATTATATACTAGAAACATGTCAAGTATAACTTAATATGATTATATAACATACTACTTATATTATATTATTATATGCACGCATACACGAGTGTTTATTGCCCTTTAGGTATAATGTAAATAACTACTTTTCATAACTAATATCACCAATTATCTAGATAATGAAATATAGGTCGCTGGATTCTATATTGATAGATTATCCTGTACGGGTGGGTCTCAAGTGATTTGATACAACATTATAAATAAAACAACATCCTGTAGTTTTGATTATTTATGATAATAAGATATTATATTAAGAAATAATTAAGAATTTATAAACACATTTAATTTTAAGCACATTTAATAAATAAGTACACTATGTACTATTAAAGAGTACCATTAATAAGAAATTATGGATATTGATGGAAAATAAAACAAAGTTGATCTATATATATCTTTTTATCTCTCATTTTATCGAATATATATCAACTCCTTGTAAGGATTAAACATGCATTTGAGGAAAATATAATATTAATGATATCTCATACTATAGCTCTCACCTGTTAAAAGAAATTATATATATATATATATATATATATATATTATAATTAAATTACGAATAATATATTATTATATTAAAAAATAATCAAATGATAGATAAACTCTTAATAATTAATACTGTAAAAGTATAATTAATTAGGTATTACAATTATAATCAATTAATAGATACAAAGTATTCTGGTTATGGGATGTAAGATTACTAAGGAAAACTAAGGAAAAATGAGATTATATAGAATCATCATTTAGTGGTGAATACTTTGGTTCAATGACAATAAATTTAATAAAATTAAAAACATTACTTATGACTTAATAATGATTATATCATATATTCTATTCCCTCGTAAATAAACTGATACTTATACCATACAAAGTACTTATAGATATACTTCAATTTTTATATTTATTGATGTAGAAATTGTACAATAAGTATTTTTTCTATTTTAATTGAAAATAATAGATAATTTGTATGACGTACATTATATTTGAGTATTCTTTGTATAAAACTTCATATATTATTTGAAATAAAATTAGAATGTAATTTAATATAGTATTTATAATTAATTAATTCGTAATTTACGACTGACACCCCTCGGATCATTCATCTCCTTACCTATTTTTGTAATTATCCTTATCTTAAAATTAAAAAATTGAATATATTTGATTATTTTAATAATAATATATTATTTTAGAAACGGTAGGTAATGATATTTACACCTGCGTATTGATATTAATTTTAGCTACCTCTCTTTGATATTAAATATCATTGAGACGAACACATATACACACACAAACACACACATATATACACACATAAACACATACACACACATATATGCACACATATAAACACATACAAACACACACATACAAACACACACACACACAAACTTATATATGTATATATATTTATATATATATATATATATATATATATATATATATTTATATATATATATATATATATATATATATATTTATATATATATATGTGGGTATGTATCAATAATATTATATATCAAAGAGAGTTAGATAAATATATTTAGGATATTATGTATCATAACATAAGTAAAATTAGCCTAATATAGTAAGTAATAACTATTATATTATATATCTAGGGTTGTTAAGTTCTTTAGAATATGATGTTATTATATTTCTTGCTTGTATATCATTCATCTGAACATTCCATAGGCTGGCTCGGCGAAAGAGAAAGTTTTTCTAACGTTGTCCATAGTTTTGCTCGAAGAATAATCAATATTTGTAACATATTTGTAATTTGTGATCAGAACCACTTTGGCGATAGATTAACATCAAATTTCTTCGTACACTTTAAATAATCATATTAGTTATATTTGTATGTCCAACATATATGAAGTGGAGTCAGAGTAGGCTGTAGCTTATGATTTTGCTAGCATAATGATAATATTAATCAGTTAACCCCTAAATTAATTAATGAAAAATATGTTAATAATTGAATACACCCAGTTCTATTAATGAAAAGATAGTTATAAGCCATCCTAAATGTGATATTATATACTGTGGAATTTGCTAGTAATATAAGATAAATTAATAATATCAATTGAAAATAATCTAAGCATTATGTTCTATTCACGTGAAATACCGGATTTAATATTGATCGAATATTTATCGAATAACTTACTTGAAAAGTGTATTTCCATAATACATGACATTAACCATTTACTGACTATATTTAATATTCCTATCGGAATTAGTCTTAACTATAATATAGTATAATCTATCAAAGCCACCTTGCATATTAATTAGTAGAATATGTGATTATAAATCGTAAACTATTATCAAACATATTAGTTATCATATCATCATAATTCTGATAAGTTTTATGGATTATTTCTATAATATTTCTTAGCATAATTGTTTAAAACCTATTTTTTCAGTAAGGTTAGCAACACAAAGGAATAGAGAAACTGGCCTATAATTATTACAATATTTTAATCTATATTATTATTATTTTAATAGGACAAAGATAGTATTTTTATAATAATTACGAAGGATTATAAAATAATAGTGTGTATGTACATTTTAGAGTAACCGACTTAGATTAAACATGTTTAGCTTTGCACAATGAAACACATCTTTTATTACCGCGAATGTAACATGTAACATGTTCACTATTTCTAGATATTTAAAAATAATATGTAAACAGTAAATTGTATATTAATTATATTTAAGTGGACAGTATTATTGAATTTAATGTCATCGATGTATTAATGGAGTCAGTATGTTTTGTTTAATTTACGAAATTGTGCTGACTAATAAATAAATAATTAAATGTTTAATCTAAATTTCAAGTTATATATTATCATAAAAATTGTATATCACTGATTAAACCTAATAACGGATAAGTTAACAATTA
>OZ038315.1:21022758-21045559 GCA_964035775.1 Osedax frankpressi | reverse complement strand
TCTCAAACTAAGTTTATATCTAATTAAATCAAACACCGATAGTAATAATTTAATACAAAATACTTAAATTAATACCCTAAAGAATTCGCAAAAAGATTATAGTATACTAGTATTATAATATAACAATATCATTATTAACTTAATATCTAACACAAGTAAACTATACAAAATAAAACTATTAAAAGCTATATAATATAAAGTTATACTCTTCATACCTTCTAGAAATAACACAAATTCAGATACTTTAACATTAACCTATTCCAATTGAAAAATATGCTATAAATCAATTGTAATCTATATTTTTGATATTTTGTATTTATCTTGTCAATAGATATTTTTATCATATATTATTTTCCTTTATATTGCAACTACAATTGCAATAATGAACTTATTCATTCTAATCATAGAATATTCTATATAATATTCTATGATACCTATAGGTAAGATTATATTAATTTAAAGATTATTTTGTTAAAACTTAAAACTGAAAATAAATGTATTTACTGTCTATTTAAAATATATATAACATAATTTCAATTTTCATAAACTTTATTCGGTAGTTTAACAATTAATTTACAAATGTTGTATACAAATGTTTATTATAGTAGAAAATAATTAGTACATAAACATAATTAGAAAATAAGCCTACAATAATTAGACTGTAGGCTTCTCATAAATAAACCTACACGAATTAAACAAAACAATGCAATTCTTATTGACAATATCATCACAAATATCAATATGTATTAGGATTAAACCATATTTAATTAATGTCTAATCAGATGATTTCATGACGTTTAATGACCTATTTCATATACACATTATATATGTATGTGTATAAATAAATATAAAAATATAAAATTATAATTATCATAACATGGTTCTTATGAAGGTTTGTTAAGAGTTGTTAGACGAGTAAAATGTATATCGGCAAAAAAAGAGCAGAAACCGCTCTGCTCTTTTTCATATGAGTCGAAAAATTAAATATAACGTATTATAATTTAGTCTGAGAGACTCAAAATGTTCTTAAAGATATAAATATCAATTACACAAATATGTATTCTCATTTTAATACAAAATATACGGTGTGAAATAAAGCGATGGTATTTTTCCCTTCATCTTCAATCTAACTTCAGAATAGTTAATAAATATAGATCTATAATATCCCGGAGTAAATATAATGAGTAACACTATATACATTACATCTTATGTAGCTGATTCGCCAATTATTGATAACAGAACAGTAAAAAGGCATTACTTTTAAGCGTTCCAAATGAGTTGCATTAAGCATTTCTGCGAGTAAGTACACTTAATTAGTTATCACTGTTAAATAGCTAGACATACCATTAGGGCTAAATTACTTTACAGAATGTCTATTGTTATACCAATCATAATGGACAAAGTTGTTGTCTCAGTTATTTCGTCATGCCAACAAATCGATATTCTACGTAGTAACTTATGATTCCATTACAATTTGTCCATGCCGATAGAACAATTGGATTACTCGCAATAACTTAATCATCATAGTAAGCTAAGATTAGAACAATAGCTAAATACATAAGGCTACACAACTATTGAGCTCAAGAGATATTAAACATTCATTTCATTGGTTCGGCTGATTCCACGAATAGGAAGTTTTTCCGTGATATAGAAACTATTCATTTTATAAGTTGTTGTAAAGCTTTCACTAATGACAAATAAATAAAACAAGTTACAACTATTGCTATGATCAGTTCAATATAGTCATTAATCTAAATGCTACGACAAACTAGTCTTTACCTCGAGTTGTAGTTTAAGACTAGATATAGTTATTGTGATCGAGGGCAGAACATATATAGTCGATATAACTCTCGCATTTGAAGCTTATCATAATATCTCAAAATACCCGCAACTTTGATTTGTTGACCCTTTTATAGTGCTCCCAAGACATTGTACTCAGGAAATAAAGACTTACTAGAATAGCTCGATATACATCATGGATTTGGAAAAAGTTTATGAACTCTGGTATCAAAGAAGTAATTCAAAGTACTGGTTCGATTTCTCTGATTTTTTTCGGTAACTTTTATTGATATATGAGAATTGTTTTTCGTGTCTTTATTTGCATTTTAGTCTTTTAATATGTTATTCCCTTTAAAAATGTTTTTCTAATTCATCTGTGTTTATTTCATAGTTTTTATATATTACGTTATGTTTATGTTATTACATTCTTATTCGGTTTATATACATTTACGTTTTCCTTAGTTTGTATTGGCTACTAAAATATATATTGAAGAAGTCATGACTATACACTTATTTATTTAATAGTTAATCAATATTAGTTAATCAATAATAGTTAATCAATAACACACTTCTTCTGATCTTTAGAAAACATAAATAAATACAGTAATTAAATATATTTTAAGAAGCAATAAGAATAATATAAAATGACTTGCATTATTACTGAATTGAATATTAATATGATTCACTACATAAAAACCTACACTATGTAAAATAATATATAAACTATATATATATATTGTATATATATATATATTGTATATATATATATATATATATATATATATATATATTGTATATATATATATATATATATTATATATATATATATATATATATATATATATATCAGCATTAGTTAACAAATATGATATATGTAAACACATTAATTCAAATGCATATGATATTAAATTATAATATGTAAATTCTACTCATACGTACATGCAAATACCCATACACATACACATACACACATACATAAATACAAACATACATATAGATGTGTTTGTAAGTGGAATATATAACAAGGTTACATTTTACATTAAGAATAATTAACACACATACACACACACACACATATACACACACACATACATGTATATATATATATATATATATATATATATATATATATATATTATATAATAAAACTTAGATTATATATCATATAATAGTTACAATATGTGAATTTATATATGAATACATATACTATAGAAATACATTATTAATAATACAGTTTATTATGTATACGATTAGATCCCACTAATATTAATTCCATTGAAATATAATTAATAATATTTATACTAATATTTCTAATATTATACTAATATTTCATATAGGATATATTAGTAACAATAGAAATGAATCACATTCAATATATATATTTTTGTTAGTTAAGATTTTATTTTTTAATTAAAAAAAATCAAAATAAATGTGTTTTTAACTAGTAAATAGCATATTTTCGGTTATCATTCTTCATAAATATGATTATCATAATTGATAATTATTTTAACATTGTGTATGTTATAATAACTTATTCATTATAAATGAATTATTTTGTGTTTTTATTATATAATAATATATTATTATATATATAATATATTATTATTTATAATATTAATGGATCAATTGGCATAATAACAAAACTAAATGAAATAAAAATACATAATGTGCATAGTAATGCATTATGCATGCATTATTGTAGTATCAGAATTATATAACCAAATATTTCCTCTTTAGATCGCGGATAAATGCTATAATTATAACTTGGATAATTTATATGACATAACTTTATAATGTACATTTGTATTCTTATATTTAGTATACAATAATATTAATATTATATATTTACTATATTTTTTATTGTCAACATGGTAAATTTGACTTATTTAATTGAATTCAAAATATGGACATTACTATTATTTATACAATAATATAGGATTATGCAGATTAATTATAATTAAGATTTAAAAAATGTATAGCTGAATATTATTTTTACTTCGTAATACTTAAAAATTTTCGTGGTTTAGATTTAGGTGACATTTTATTGGCATACATTTAACGGGAAACCTGTTTGAAAAAAACTACGTGCAAGACTTTTAATAAAATGAGTGTAAGACCCCTTGATAAAAAAACATCGAGTGTTTAATAGGAAGTTGTAATTATGTAGCAAGTACTTTATATTATACATGGTAATACCCTACAACTCAATATGATAGTATCCTATATATAATAATTAAATACGTATCTATAGATTTTTCTATAAATGTACTGATCTCTAGTAGTAATAGTATCGTATTAATCAAATAAGACAGCGATATTACATATATCTACATCGACCTTAATTGGTGAATATACAGAGTACGATAACGCCCTATAATTATAAATAAAGTTGTTAACAAATAAGATTAATGCGTTTGACTCAAAAGTAGGCCTGAAACCATCTTCCATACATTGTATTCTAATGCATCATTACTATACGATACTTTTTTTTTACAGAAACACCGGGTACATGGAATGACCTTTACTTTAGTCAAACATACCAATTAATGTGTATACTTTTATAATTATTATAATTATAAAATAACTTTTATACATTGGGTTTGAATAGTTAACATATATTTTAAATAATTATATATTCTATATTTAAAATATACTTCCGATTAAACTAATAATAATGAATTATATAGAATTTTATATACACACATTAACACACCTGCACACACACACGTATATATATATATATATTTATATGTATATGTATATAAATAAACTTTCACTCCAGATTATAAATTTAAACAAAACCAATTTCTAATGTATATCACTTCCTATGGGCGTACCCATGATTAATCTTAAATAAATTGTAAAGATAACTGTATTGAATAACGTTTAATAAAAACTGTATTAGATAGTTTTTATGACACCAATTTAACACATAAATCACTGCATATACCTCCTATGCATTATCAATTAATTATTTGAAAGTATCTTTTTCCGTTTATCAATTATGCTGATATTAAAATTTTCTGAAAATTACTTATGGAAACTATATATAATAATGCAAAATATAACTTTATAATATGTTGAAAACTCAGTGAGTATCTCTCTCTTTCTCTCTCTCTCTCTCCCTCTCTCTCTCCCTCTCCCTATCTCTCTCTCCCTCTCCATATCTCTCTCACGCTCTCTATATATATATCTCCCCTCTCACCCTCTCTCTTAATATGCCATTTCGATTTAAAATCTTATATAGTAATATATTAAATATCGATTATATTTTTCATACATTAATAAATAATATTAATTACGTAATGCGCATATTGGAAATATGCTTATAAAATAGTTTAACGTGTAATCTGCTCTACTACCCTAATTATAAATGCGTATATCGTTAATAATAGAAAGGTATGCTAGAAGTAATTAGAAAGTTATGCTAGAAGTTCAATATAACAATACTATGTGGATTATTTAATTGAATTGCGCATACAATATTTGATTTTTATATTATTAGAAATTCCAATAAATATACCATAACAAATATATACACTTTCATATAAGTGATTTTAATTGAATATTCTATGAACATATAAATAGTTAAGTGTTTTATATATTAACTTCACTTTGAAAGTATTAATAGGTAATGAAAATGGTGATATACATAGATATATTATATAGACATAATATTGGTGTTAAAACATAGAACATACGGATATATTAGTTTTATAGTTAAATATAAATGTATGAATTTACGGTTAAAACTTATAAATATAAGGTATGCTTATAGATAATTTAAAGTATCTATATTTATTATTACAATGGTTGAAAACATTATAATGTATTCTATATAACTTAAGTTTTCAGTTTTTCCCTATTTAACGGACACAATTGTTTTATCAAATATTAATCTTACATAATTATATGTAGGCCATATTAAAATTAATTCCATACATTTAATAATATACTCGATATTATTTTACTTTTTGCTAAAAGATCGCGACAGAAATAAATTACCGTCTGAATATGTTACATTTTGTATCACGTGATTATGTTTACATACGTTATAAATAAATACGTTTACATAATTTTAATCGTTAGTGAAACGCCAAATTATGGCAATATTATATCTGCTTAATATAGAATATTATCTAAGAGATAGGCTAGAATAATTATTATTATATATGGCATTGTCTATATATATATAGATTAAATAAATGATAAACTTTCCAGTAAACCAAGGTGTTAAACACGTTACATCGGCTACAATTTTGGTAGGTGTTTAACACATATACAGTTGTATAGGTGTTATTAATTAGTTTTCGGGGATAATATTCCAGATGATCCGTGAAGAATACTAAAAACAGATTATTAAAATAATAAATATATAACTTAAGAATGTTATCATCATATATCTCCAAAGGTCATTTAATTAAAAGTATTTAAGAAATATTAAGGTAACCTAGAATATCATTATTGTTATATGAATTTTAATGCTTACATTTATATAACAATTAGTGAAAAAAAAAATATATATATCAATAAGTACCTCCAATGTGTATATAATATCATTATTTATAAGATGAAAGATTGATTTTTTGAGTATAAAGATCAATTAAATATAACATTTAAACAATTTACTAGTAACTGAGTGATTAAAATAATAAGTTTTATATATTATATTTGGAATAAATTAATTTAAAATTGTAAGAGATGTACTCTGTCAGGACCGTAACAAAGTATTTATTGTCTTTACAATTGTTCTCTATTACATGCATGTTCATGTATATTCATTACAGCAGCTGTAAAAAATAACATAATTAATATATTTCTCATTGAGAGTAAGTTTGAGATTGATATATATATATATATATATAGGATGGATGGGTTTATATATGGATGTATCTATGTATGAATGTATGCATATAGAGAGAGAGGCGGAGATAGGGAGAGTAGATTGATTGATATATAAATATATTTATAGAGGGAGCTAGATATAGCTTAGTTACTTACTTATCATGAATTCATAAATTGTTGTCTTTTGTAAGCTGAATAATTCTCTCTTACTACATCTAGAGTATCAACTCCACACTTCTCTCTTACAAGTAGCTCCTTCATCATACATGTTATACTCCCTGTTACCTTCTTTCATTTGGCATTCATTTGTTTACTTGATACAGTAATCTGGGATAATAATGTTTTTAGTAATATAAATGTTTTTAATTTTGTATTGCTATTTAATTTATTATTCTTATATAATTGAATATTAATTGTATATTTATTAAACAGTTTTAGTTTTTTATTGATATGTAATTTATTATATTTATATAAGTGATCATTAATTGTATGATTAAGTATATTAAATACACGAATACACAAGTATGGAAGGTGATTCGATCGTTTACTATATATGATATTTCTTCATAGAATAGTTTATGTTGTATATATTATATTTAACACATTATTATAGTTGTAAGGTGTTTTCGGTCACCTTCTATATGTGTGGTGAATTCAAGTATTTTATATACTGAATCATACAAATAATATTTACATATATAAAAATAAATATATCAATAAAAAAACTAAACATAAATTAATATTCATTTATTAATAATTATCATAAATATTGTGACTCATTAAAACCTGAACACAAATTAAGCAATTCTATTTGGTTATTTTTTGGAATAACTAACTTCTATGAATTTTTACCGGGTCTTATTCCTTACGTGATCCATATATTTTATTAGATATAATTAATCCTTTAAACATTTAATTATAATTGTATATAAATTTGGACCAAGAATTACTTCTCAAATTTATCAAAATCCTACCAAATAAATCAGGAACTTTTTTAAAACTATATTTATGGTTTTATTTATATCACATTTTATAAGTAGCATACACTAATATTAAGCTAAATATGCGTATAAAGACATGTAATAGCGTACAATAAATAGCTCATATTTAAAAATTTATTTTGAGAAATTTGAATGTTTGATATTTGTATTACAAATTATTTATAAATTATTAAATATTATGATAAATAATATATTGTTTTAAAATGATATAATATCATATATTATTTTTATATATCTATAATATAATATATTAAATACTAACTCTATGATTAAATCGATTAAATTACCAATTAAAATATTAAACAAAACAAAATGGTTGTTGTTTTTAATCACATGATAAT
Source organism: Osedax frankpressi (assembly GCA_964035775.1). Lineage (NCBI taxonomy): Eukaryota > Metazoa > Annelida > Polychaeta > Sabellida > Siboglinidae > Osedax > Osedax frankpressi. The sequence goes on along the minus strand of OZ038315.1, from coordinate 21,037,593 downwards.
AATTCACGATTAATAACTCTTGATCTTTTTATACAAAGAGTATACTCGTGACTTGAATCATAGAGTGTATGTAATATGTAATAACAAAATTCCGTATAAATATGAATTTAGATGTTATGCTTATATTAATAACTTATATTAATAACTAAATATATATACTATTTAGATAACATATATAAATGTAATGACATTATTATACTATAATATATTGTTAGTAGTTATAAATGACGGATTATATATCGAAGGTGTTAAATTCGTGACAAATGTATAGGTGCTAAACACGTACATTGTAATGAGTTTGATACTTTTTAAATGTTACGAGTTTACAATATTTGAAAAATATTTATATTGAAATTATTTAAATTGTAATATAGCATTATATTCAATAGGCTTCATTTAACGTTTATTAGCAATTATTATGCTATAATATATTATTAATAGTTATAAATGGCGGATTTTATAATGAAGGTGTTAAATTCGTGACAAATGTATATGTGTTAAACACGTTATTTTGACACTTTGGTTTACTGGGTAGTGATTTAAAAAAAATAAATGTATTGCATTTTGTTAAATATTATGAGTTATGCTGATACATCAATTTAAAGAATAAAAACACAACATTCTCAGTCAATCGTTTACCAGCCAATTATGTCAGATATAACGTGATAGCCATGTAACCATTGTTATAGCTAAGCTGATGACGCAGCATTCCCGTGAACAATGCCGATATAATAGGTTAGTTTGATGCATTTGATGGCACCCACATAAGTCACGTTGTAAGTCACGTTACCAATCCACGATAACGTAACGATTATATAACGTCGTGTCTACCTCTACACTCGGAATAGGATAAACAAACATTAGTGGGCGTGTCTCTTCGTCACGGTCTGTCGTCATCAGACCCATATCTCGCTATAAAAGCTTCTCCATCACCATGGCAACTCTACTGCAATTCACACTTATCCACAATGTGCTCCTTCTCTTCGTTGTTAGTGTGCATTGTTTTAGTAACTGCAGTTCAAGGTCACGGTCGTATGAGATCGCCTCCTTCTCGTAGCTCCATGTGGAGGGACAATTGGCCTACTGTTAAAAACTACGATGACAACTCTTTATTCTGTGGCGGCTTTGATGTTAGTTAAACCTGGAGTTATGCTATAAGCTAAAATAATTAATGTTTACATAACATAGTTTATATGTAAATGTTATGTTCACGTATAATTATATTTAAAACCAATACATATTTATTTATTTGTAGATACAATCAAAAATGATGCCAATTAAATATCGTTACACCGTAAATAACTATATTTATTCATTATTATTAATTACTTACGATATTTTAATATTATTGTTTTATGATATTAATATTAATACATTTAATGTTAATGTTAAATGTAAATATAGTTGGTCTTAAAATATATATTTAAAAAATAAAACATGTAGGTTAGGATTAATTAATGATATTACGATTAATATATATATTATATATTATATAATGTTATATATTATATTATATATTATATATTATATATTATATAATGTTATATATTATATAATGTCATATATTATATTATATATTATATATTATATAATGTTATATATTATATTATATATTATATATTATATATTATATAATGTTATATATTATATTATATATTATATATTATATAATGTTATATATTATATTATATATTATATATTATATATTATATTATATATTATATAATGTTATATATTATATTATATAATGTTATATATTATATTATATATTATATATTATATAATATTATATAATGTTATATATTATATATTATATATTATATAATGTTATATAATGTTATATATTATATTATATATTATATATTATATATTATATTACATATTATATATTATATTTTATATTATATATTATATATTATATAATGTTATATATTATATTATATATTATATATTATATAATGTTATATATTATATTATATATTATATATTATATATTATATATTATATATTATATATTATATAATGTTATATATTATATTGTATATTATATATTATATATTATATATTATATAATGTTATATATTATATTATATATTATATTATATATTATATATTATATATTATATAATGTTATATATTATATATTATATAATGTTATATATTATATATTATATATTATATATATTATATATTATATATTATATATTATATATTATATAATGTTATATATTATATTATATATTATATATTATATAATGTTATATATTATATTACATATTATATATTATATAATGTCATATATTATATATTATATAATGTTATATATTATATATTATATATTATATGGGATAAGATAATAAGATACCAATTTTAACTATATATATATAGTTAGACTTGCTATATATATATATATTTATATATATGTATATATAAATATATATTACCTATAATTCAATAATAATAAAATAGAAATAAAATACATACCCGATAACTCACACCGATACGGTTTATCGTACAGTTACAATGGAACACAAATGGAGGTAAGTGCGGACTTTGTGGAGATCCATATAACGGTAAAAGAGAAAACGAATGGGGAGGTAAATACATGAAAGGAATTGTTGTCGAGCATTACAGGTTGGTGTTAATACTGTGGAGTATTAGTAGAGCTTTATAGTGATATTTGTAGATGTTGTTAATCATATATGGTTACCAAATTGAATTCGAAGTTATTCGATTACCACAATCATATACATGATATTTAATATTATAATACCATATATGGTATTATACAAAAATATTTCATTTATGATGACCTATGAATATTTATTGAAAATAGAGATCTTATAACAAAATTGCTCAAATTAGTTATCACAAACAAATGATAACACATATAATTTAATAGATATCTACGTATATTAATATATATATATTACAATTATAACTTACGATAAATATATATAAATGTATATAAATATATATATATATATAAATATATATATATATATATATTTATATATATATATATAAATATATATATTTATATATATATATATATATAAATATATATATATATATATAAATATATATAGTATATATATATGGTCATAATCATGTATATTCATTAGAAATATATCAGTGATAAAGTATAAAATTAAACACATTTCTATGGTTATATTCATGTGGTACTCAGGTAAATATTTAATACAATTATATACTATATGAGGATGTTTTAATATATCTTGCTATAGGTGTACATATGGATGTTATTATCTGCTGTTACAAATACAATTTAATAATAATACGTTAAACTCAAATAGGGAAAATAAAAATTATATGAATTAATATACAAATAATATCATTTTAGTTATTTACTAATATTGGGTAGTTTTTCTTCTAAAATATCATCAAAAATTATGTTTCCTAATGATATCATGTTTAATAATAAGTAAGTCAAATATGTACGTCAATAAGTTTGTCTTGATTGTTCGGTATGTAATGTTAAATAGTCGTAATCGTATTCATTTGTCTATGGTTAGTATTGATAGTATATTTAGTTTTTGTCATATTTTGATATTTTAAAAATTAATCTATTATATATACAAAATATAGTATTTATAATAATCGAACTCTAAATCTACGAATACAAACAATTAGAGCAGGTCAAGAGATCAAGGTCGAAATAGAAATAACTGCAAATCATCGCGGTTGGTTCGAATTTAAACTTTGCGAATTCGATACAGAAGTTAATCCAGCTACTCAGGTATGTCCTGTGTATAATGTAACGTACGTTAAATGAAACAATGTAACTAATACTAGCGTATATAGAGTAATCATCGTATTAACTGTTAAGGCATCGTGTACACTGTACGTCTTACACTGTACGCCTTACACTGTACGCCTCACACTGTACGCCTTACACTGTACGCCTTACACTGTACGCCTTACACTGTACGCCTTACACTGTACGCCTTACACTGTACGCCTTACACTGTACGCCTTACACTGTACGCCTTACACTGTACGCCTTACACTGTACGCCTTACACTGTACGCATTACACTGTACGCCTTACACTGTACGCCTTACACTGTACGCCTTACACTGTACGCCTTACACTGTACGCCTTACACTGTACGCCTTACACTGTACGCCTTACACTGTACGCCTTACACTGTACGCCTTACACTGTACACCTTACACTGTACATTGTACGCCTTACACTGTACGCCTTACACTGTACGCCTTACACTGTACGCCTTACACTGTACGCCTTACACTGTACGCCTTACACTGTACGCCTTACACTGTACGCCTTACACTGTACGCCTTACACTGTACGCCTTACACTGTACGCCTTACACTGTACGCCTTACACTGTACGCCTTACACTGTACGCCTTACACTGTACGCCTTACACTGTACGCCTTACACTGTACGCCTTACACTGTACGACTTACACTATGCATAGCGGTAGGCTTGGGTGGTAACGTCATAGATCGTTATCGATTAGAAACTATCACTAGGTATAAGGTAACGATATGCAACTCCATTACAGTCTGAAGCATGACTTAAACGGTTGTATGTGTCGGAGGAAGTATGGTATAGGAGTAAGTACTATTTAGAAGAATGCAATAGGAATTAGTTGTAGTAAGGTAGTAGGACATAAGTAGTTATAGTAAGAAGTATTTATAGCAAGAAGTAGTTATAGCAAGAAGTAGATATAGCAAGAAGTAGTTATAACAAGAAGTAGTTATAGCAAGAAGTAGTTATAGCAAGAAGTAGTTATAGCAAGAAGTAGTTATAGCAAGAAGTAGTTATAGCAAGAAGTAGCTATAGCAAGAAGTAGTTATAGCAAGAAGTAGTTATAGCAAGAAGTAGTTATAGCAAGAAGTAGTTATAGCAAGAAGTAGTTATAGCAAGAAGTAGTTATAGCAAGAAGTAGTTATAGCAAGAAGTAGTTATAGCAAGAAGTAGTTATAGCAAGAAGTAGTTATAGCAAGAAGTAGTTATAGCAAGAAGTAGTTATAGCAAGAAGTAGTTATAGCAAGAAGTAGTTATAGCAATAAGTAGTTATAGCAAGAAGTAGTTATAGCAAGAAGTAGTTATAGCAAGAAGTAGTTATAGCAATAAGTAGTTATAGCAAGAAGTAGGGTGTAGAAAGTATTGAAGCAATACGTAATTTAAAGGCATGTTATTTACTCACGTTTTATTGAATAAAACTCATTAATAACGTTTATTAAAGATTATAGAAGATTACGTAGAACAACTTAAATAATCTCAAACAAATTCTTATAAATCGACTTTAGCTGATAATCATTATTCATTTTAAGTTTAATTCCAAGTATCTCAATAAAATAAACCTGTTTTAATGTATTAGATTTTTGTAATATATATAAGAAATATAATGATATAACTATAGATACACGTATTAAGATCTGTAGATAGGTTTAAATAATAACTTAGGTAGTGATTATCCGGGGTTATAATATATAATATATATGAATCGTATAGAATTTTAAAAAATATATCTATATAATAGTGGAAAAAACCAATAATAAAGTAGACAATAAAATATAACATAAATGATGTATATTTTAATTGATTGAGTGTATTATAATACAATTTCATATATAGCATATTTGCTAGCGTGGGGCAGAAATGGGTCAAACAATTACTGAACTATTACTTATTCTAGACGAGTACAATTCATAGTCTCAGATGAATATTAAAATAGTTATGCAATTGAAAGAGTAACAAAATGTAATCAGATATTGTTATGATCTTTATGATATATTTATACGATAAACATTATTACCATATATTATATAAAACACGATTTTTATATGCTAAGTTATATATGGATATATGATTATGATTCATATTTTAATACATTTAAACAAACAAGCCCCTTTGTATGTTCTATCATTCACATCAAAGTATGACCTACACGATTCACAGGCGTGCCTGGATAATCACGTATTGGCTCTAGCTTCCGGTCAAGGAACAAAATACAAGGTGAACACATGGCGTTCGGGCATGTGGAATGTCAATTTGACATTGCCTTCCAATGTATTGTGTGACAAATGCATGTTGCAGTGGAAATACCATGTGGGTTAGAATAAGTTATGTTATTAATATATAATATAACGAAATTACATATTGAATAATAGTATTATCTCATGAGAAGTATACTCACCATTATTATAACAATTAAAAGTCAATACTGGAAAAATGGAACATAATTTAAATTTTTATAATACATATATAGTCATTATTATGTTTTAAAGTTAATCGGGGCATTCACTAATATAATTAATACTTTCAATTCTCTTCGTAATATTATAAATAACCACTCTAAAAGTCGGATATTGTCGTACGAAATTTGTATTACAGCAAAATGTATATAATCTCGGTTGTTTTATATTTAATAGCGTTCTTTATTGAAAAAAAAATATATAGTAAATATATTTTACAACCAACATATATATATATATATATATATCATATCTATATATGTGAAATTTGATGAATACAATTAATAATATAATAAATATTCTAATTAAAAAATAATAATATTAAAATTTAGATTATATTAGTATTATACTAGTAGAAACATATAATATAAATATTTATATTATTATAATTAACATATTAATATAATTTATTATAAATAGTTTATATTACATAATAATTGCAAGATCTATTATTAATCTTCAAGTATATATACTATATTTTATAGTAATGTTCTAGCATCTAATTATAGAACGAATAGTCTGGGTCATGAACCCCTTATAAATTGCGCATGTTTTAGTTCTATTGAAATGTATGAAAAATCGATTTTTTATAAAAGTAAGATCTTATTTATAGAAAAAAGAAAAGAATAATCTCTCTTTCATATTATCTCTCTTTCATATTATCTTACTGAGTCACACCCATTCGATGACGTCAGACAATTAGATAATGGTTACAGTTTAACTCATGCTTTCCTTAATATAATATATTTAAAATTTATCGAATATTATTATTTTTATAATATTGAACCTTTATTATATAGAGACAATATAATTATACTATTTACATACTATTTAATTAAATTAATTCTGCTGTTTGTAAGAATAATATGGTAATCTTAAATTATGAGCTTTGAGTCAATTCATAATATTTGACATATTTATTAAAATATAATTTTCACTTAGGAAAATTCAAGAATCTATCATTTTTTTATAATTATTTATATAATAATTTATTATATAATAAATGGTCAAATAGTATACCAGTTATATATATATATATATATACATAACTGGTATACTATTTGACCATTTATTATATAATAAATTTGTGAATATAAAACAAATTACAGACAAAACTATTATAACATAAAAAAATGGAAAATATTTTCTTTACTAAATTTTAAAATGATCTTACTCATATATTACAATATTCACTTAAAAATATCTACAACTTTAATTTACACTAATCACTTTACACAAATCCATTAATAAAAACTGAAAATAATCTTAGAAAACACTAACAATAAACCCAAAACAAATGTGATATTATCTCTTTTTTAAACTGAAGATGTAATTAATGTAAAAATTCTTGCAAACATTAATTGGTATAAGAAAAACTGGATATAATAATGTTATAAACCTATCACAAAATTACTTTTATGCACACTTTACTAATACAATTTTAAAATTAAGAAATACCATTAACAATATTAATAACAATATTTACAAATTATCAAATATAAATCTATATTAATTTAATTAATTAACCACTGATTGTATTCAATTAACCGACATTCAAATAATAAAGAAACACACAATATATAATATCATTAACCGTACTATTGTAACTATAAACTCTATAAACCAGGCTTAGTGAGATAATGAATATAATGAAACGAATGATAATGAAACGCCAACCTGATATAAATGAGATTACTAAATATAGACCAATATCTCAACTACAGATAATAACCAATATAGTTGAAAGTTCAATAGCCAGACAACTGCATTCAGTATTTACCTGTATTCAAATACTACTACCCCGCATTGCCTACTCACAACTGTATAATATTGAATGCAATACATCTATTTACATTCCTAATCGATTTGTAACATCCTAATCGATTTGCTTTTGATAAAAACAGACGATATATTGATAAAACGACTGTAACTATTTATTCTACAAGAACTGCACTTGACTTACTGACATCCTTTATAACTAATCTTAATTACAACGTTAAACTGAACGTTACATGTACTAAATAAAAGCTATTTTGGATTTCAACGGTGTCCTGTAATCGGGTCATAACTTTACTTTATTTATATCGTACAACAAACACACAATTACAATAAGATCCCGGTTAAATAGCATTTATTAAATACCTAAAAAGTGTTAATATATAATAATTCATATAATAATACATATTAGAATCGTCAGTTAATTTGATTATTTACTTATTTTACAACAGCATTTTGATAAATTAAAAATGTTGATACTTATTTACTTGTTCCTGTGACTTTCAGCATAAAATATCTTTGTCGGAGATCCATCCGAAATACTGCAACTAACAAATGCACTAATTTTCCTACTGAAGTTATAAATACACATTCAAAAATTACTTTATTTTTATATCTATATTATATTAGTTATTTTTTTAATTTCTCAATCGATATATATATATATATATATATATATATATTATAAGCAATAATTAATACTACATAAATTATTTTAACATACAAATATTGTAAGACAAAAAAAATTATATTATTTTAATAATCGTATATCAAATATAAAATATATTTTTACATACTAAAAAATATAATTTTGAAATATTTTAAGTGATTATTAAATAATACCGTTATTTAATTTGTCTTTTTACCAACATGTATGTATATGTACGTATACTATGATTAGTAACAAATATTAATTTATCTTTTTTTTGTCCCATTTCTTTTAAAAATGTGCAAGTTTGACATTTCAAAACATCTTCATTCTAATAGCTTCTATATGGTGATATGTTTATATTATATTTGGCTATAAACTGTTATTCTAGATATTATTGATGACATATTCTCATAGACTCTCGATTTCATATTATAGCAGAATATAGCAGAATATAGCAGAATATAGCAGAATATAGCAGAATATAGCAGAATATAGCAGAATATAGCAGAATATAGCAGAATATAGCAGAATATAGCAGAATATAGCAGAATATAGCAGAATATAGCAGACTATTGATGTTGATATTCTAATAGACTCATGATAATTATATTCTACCAAATGACATATAGCTAATCAAGATATAATGTATATATATAGTATATAATATAATATATGATATAATATATGATATAATATATGATATAATATATGATATAATATATGATATAATATATGATATAATATATGATATAATATATGATATAATATATGATATAATATATGATATAATATATGATATAATATATGATATAATATATGATATAATATATGATATAATATATGATATAATATATGATATAATATATGATATAATATATGATATAATATATGATATAATATATGATATAATATATGATATAATATATGATATAATATATGATATAATATATGATAATATTCTATAATCATCATCTTAATAAGTATCTTCACCATATGAAAATAAATATGTAATTGAAATATACAATTCAACATGTTAATGCATAATATTCACATTGGTCAAGTGGATATACAGTTGTAGTGATACACTAACACAGCATTACATCACACGTATATCGCATACTAACCACGACCAAACATGCCAGGCAATAGCTGGGGTACCGGAAGTAATGGTGTATCTTGTCTCGGTTGTGGACCCCAAGAGGAGTTCTACGGATGCGCGGACGTAAAGATATCCCAAAACGGGGGTTACATCTCAAAACCGGCTGTTATTACCACTACGACTAGTGGTCCGAAAACCACCTTACACCCGATATATTGCTCGGACGGTAAATACATCTCGTCGGCGGTCTACAACTCGGTTGGCATGGACAATTGGTGCTTGACGGTGTGTTCGATACCAACTAATATGTGTCCGTCGTCGCATTGCCGATGTCTGACGCCATTAGCTCCAGGCGAGACGCGTGGAACTCCGCCCACAACTCTACCCACAACGACAACTACGACCAAAGCTCCGGACACCGGGTTGGTGTGTTCGGATGGTCTGTACGAACCTACTCTTATCTACCAGCCTTCCTCCAATATGTACGCTTGGTGTCAGAGCATGTGTTCTGCTGGTGCTTGCTATAGATCGCATTGCCAGTGCGTTAATCCCAGTGCTGAAGTCTGATTGGTGGAATTTTCCACGTTTTGCAGACGATATTATTTATTCTACTTCGATTTATTTATTTCTTACTTAAACTGATCATATTCTAAAATGTTCAAAACTTCTTAGTTTGTTTATGATTTCGATTGTTAGACATATTTAGCTGTTAGCTAAATATGTCTAACAATCGACGCATATAAATGACTTGTTATCATTTATTATATGAACTATTTAATATATTATAGTATACGATTAACTCTATTACTTAAGATTATATTTATGGATTACATAATATTTAATATATGACAACATTAGAATTAGTAATTTGAATGTCGTTTATGCTTTTATTGTTTGACAAAAAAACTATTTATTATTATTTATATATGCGATACCGTATATTCTTATTTATCTTATTATAACTTATTGTAATTTATTTAAAATGTATTATGTTATTAATATACTTGTAGTTATTTAAAATGTATGACTAATTGATATGGTAAAATAACTTATTTCGCGACTAATTATAAAAAATACCCAAACTCAATTACAAAAACCATTATTCTAATAAACAATATTTTAATGATAATTTCAAATATATTATTTTATTACAAAAACATATATATAATAACATTAATAATACTATAATATAATTATTTATATTATAATTTAAATAATAAATTAGTAACTATAAAATGACTTACCATTAAATTCAAAAATAATAAATAATACGTTTATACAAATCTATATGCACTTATATATATATATATATATAAATATATATATATATATATATATATATATATATATATATGTGTGTGTGTATATAGCATAGGATTATATAAATATATCAAATAGATTAAACACATGTATTTAACAAATTGTTAATACATTTTTATCAGACTAGTAAATAAGTTCTAGAAACACACGAATACACATAAAATAACTAATATGAAAAAGTTAACTAATGTTATAACTATACGGTAAATCATACAATTCATGTCCCATGGAATACACTTAAATATAATTCATCTGAGGGTTATCAACTTGTTATAAGGTGTGAGTAAACGTTCGCCTAGTGAGATCAAGACGCCTTTAGTTGGGTGAAACTAGCCAAACGGTTAGACATAAATACGAGGTTACCAAATAATCTCCGGATATCCCGAATAAGATTTGAAATATCCAGCGCCACGATAACTCCGGCAAGACTTCCAATTAATATCAAAGCGAATGTACCGATATCGGCAGCTCCGGGTGCTTCTACGGGTGCTAAAAATATCTTATCCTATGTGTATGGGGGCCATGGTGAATGTGGGTCTACAATATAAGGGCATGATTATAAGTTAGTGTTTTCAGCCAAGGAATTTACAATTATTGAGTGCAAATTACTCAGATTTGAAAGCGATTACATAACATGTGTTTTGGGTTTAAGATTTAGTTAATGCGAATGTATTTAGTAGATTTTTGATTACGATTAATGATTTACGCATATTATAATTTCAATATATATATGATTATATTATATGTAATAATATATATAATTTAACATAGTTAATTGTTTTTATTAATACATAAATATATATATATATATATACTATTTAACCTTTACTATGACATCAGATGAATTTACTGGGACATATTTTGCAGCCCTCTCAGCATTTCTATGATGAACGTTGAATATTATTTAATATTACTTATTAATATTATCAATATATTATTAATTATTGATTATGATCTAATTTAGAAAATTACAGTACATATATACTACAATTTCACTAACATTAAAATAATCTCTATATCCTGTTGACTATATGTGTAATTCAGAGCCTTCCATGGGTTTGCTTTAGGAGTAGTTACGGCAGTAAATGCTTTCTGGGATTGCATAACTTTAGGGGTAGCTAGCGTTGTCGTGGTAGTAGTGGAGGGTATGGTTGTTATTAATGGCGTAGTGGAGTGTAATACAACCTGCACCTTAACAGTTGTAGTTTTAGTTGTAGTTGTAGTTGATATCGTAGAGGGCATTGTAGTTGTCATAGGTGACAATGTAAGTTGAGTAGTTGAAGTCGCCGATGTTTCAATATATGTGATGTCATTAACGGTTGGCGTTGTTACATTCGTTAGAAGCGTTACTGCCTCCACCGTTGATAAAACTGTATTTACCAAGTATTATGTGTTAGTTATAAATAAATAAACTACGAAATATTACAATCTTATATCGCATGTTTAATATATATTTAGTATATATACATTTAAACGTATATTAGTATTTAATCTATAAAAACTATGCGAACATTTATCACATATCTATATAATTATCAGTATTTACTTAATTTACTTTGTATTATATTTATCCGGTTACATATTCATTCTTACTATCGCTAATTTACATTATATTGTTCTCTCTATTACCAATTACGCTACTATAGTTATCAGTTACTATAGTATCACAGTTATCAAGTATACTTGATAACTGTTCCCTTACTGTTCCCTTACTGTTCCCTTACTGTTCCCTTACTGTTCCCTTGCTAACAAGAACATACGGGATAAGATGTCCAAGTACCGTCCGCTTGACATGTCATGTTCCCGCTACCGAGCATTTCGTAACCAGTGTAACATTCTGCAAAGTTGCATAATGATTGGTCTAATTAATTAGATATCGATATTATTAAATCATAATTATAATGTAAATAGTTTTTATATTTCTACAGTTCATATAGTAATATGCATATTTCGCATGACAATAGTGATCTCACAGGCAATATTAACATGTCATATTATTATATTTGACTGTCTTTTAAAGATTAGATAGTATATAATATTATATTATTGCGTACTATAGGTGACCACCTAGAAGTGGTATCGATGCGTTATAGTATAGTGATAAGTGTATGAGTGAGTTCATCCGAGGTGTTAGATTACGTCATACCTACCACCAACCAAGCATGATGTTATCTTGCCACACGAAAGTGTTTATATTCAAGGGGTTAATAACGTAAGAGCCCATGATATCCAATGGACATATCTTCTCTGTAAATTAAAGTGATGCACGTTATCAACTATATTTAATTAAATTTTATTTCAGTGAAACCGCTAACATTAATATCATTTGATTTATTCAGAATTATACATTATGATATCCATATCTGGAATGGTTCTGTTATTATACTTACCACTAACTAATATTAAATGAATTTATAAACAGATAATAGAATAATAATACAATTAAATGATATTCACATAAATATATCTTTATCATTATTCAAACTGACTTTTATTTTTATAATGCAAAACTACTCACGGAATATTGATTTGTCATTTTATTTAAAATAAAGTAATATAGATAATAAGCATATTTTCTAAATGAATATTTACGAATAATTTTTATAATTCAATACATATGTACTCTGAGATATGAAATTATTGTAATAACTTGTACAATTGGGGTATTGTCCCCTGAAATAACCCTGTACCCAAGTGCCATTCATACAGTAGTGTTGACCCTTGTTGTAACTATTGGTATTGTCCGCATAACCCTGAGTTATTGATATTATTTTAAACAGCATTTAAAATATATTATTATATTACTAATATTTAAATTAATGATATTTTAAATTTTAGTATTCCGTAGGTAATAACCAGATAAAAACAACGACATTTTGAATCATCAATAAGTATTTCATAGAGATGGAAATTAGTTTATTGCATTAGAATTAATTTAACTAATTAATATCGGATTTATTTCTTATTAACGTGAATACAAATATAGATTGCTTGGTCTAGAGATCTATTCCCTGTGATTAAAAAATCCGCATTCAGAATTGGTGTAAAAAAATTTCTGTCACACATCAATCTATGTAATGTTGTTTTCAATTATTTAAAGTTCATTGCATTTCGTAAAGTATTATATAATATTTCAGTATTAAGAATAGGTTTAAAGGAGTTATGGGATTCGTGTAATATTTTGTTAATATATTTAAATTTTGAATTAAACAGCATGCACTAATGAATGACCAAGGAATTCGATTATAAAACGGTTATAAATTATCTTTTAAAATAAATAAAAATAAATGGCAAAGTATACATATCTAAAGCCGTGCACACAAATACTAACCTAGCTCTAATATCACAAGTAAATTTACATTTATTTTTCTTATTATTATTATCTTCACAAATTCCGTTGAGAACCAATTGTAAACAGTTGCATTTTATGTCTTTATATGCCCTTTCTATAATCATTCACACATACATATTAAATAATATATATGAATTGAATATGTATACTATATTTTTTTATAATTTTCCCAGTCTAATGATCTTAACATATTAATCCTTTTTAATATTGACGATTATACTATAAATATTACTAAGTATAGAAAATGATTATAGATATTACAGAATTTATGGAGAGTATTTTAAATAGACTTATTAATTACTTTATTAATTAATAGTGGTTATAATAGTATATAATTAAATGAATATTACAATTTAATTAAATCATCTTATTTTTACATAAAT
>OZ038315.1:20927758-21017758 GCA_964035775.1 Osedax frankpressi | reverse complement strand
ATATATATATTATTAATATATTCTGGATAATATATGATATTTTAATGTAAATTACTTTTTTTATAAATTTTTTAAATCCTACACTCGTTTAAAATATTAATTTATTATATGTTTGATATTTTTCGTTATAATAAAGGCTTATGAATACATTTATTTGTGAAATATTTATTATAAATATTCATTTATTAATTAGTATTAACGCGTATTAATGTTATACAATATTATATAAGAAATTGCCATTATTTGCTGTTTCATAATAAGGAAATATTTAAATAAAACTTTTGTCTAAATTTTATATAAATATAAACTACAATTCGAACATTATACAATAGAAATAAAACATACCCGATATCCTACACCGTTACTTACTATTAATGTCCAATGGACATTGTCCATCATACAGTTACAATGGAACACAAATGGAGGTAAGTGTGGACTCTGCGGAGATGCTTATAACGGTAAAAGAGAACACGAATGGGGAGGTAAATACATGCAGGGGATTGCGGTAGAGCATTACAGGTTGGTGTTAATATTGTGGAGTATTAGTAGAGCTTTATAGTGATATTTGAATACATATTATGTATACGCATACACATAACTCATACATATATTCATATACATACTCATACACACTCACACACGCAAGCACACATGCACACACACATACACACATATATATATATATATATATATATATATATATTTACATATATTTATATAATTTATCATTTCCTGTAATTATTATATAATATAATAAACATTTTTATATTGAAATCATCAAAATATAGAACAAATCTTAAGAAAATTAGTATTAGTGATAATATATATATACATATATACACACACATATATATATATATATATATATATATATTTATATATATATATATATATATATATATACATATATACATATATATATATATATATATATATATATATACATATATACACACACATATATATACATATATACATATATATATATATATATACATATATATATATATATATATATATATATATATATATATACAGTATAAGTTATTGTTGTTGTATAACATGATTATCAACTATTACTCATGGCATTGGTGTAGGTAAATTATTATTTTTCTTATTTTTGCATTATATCTAAATCATAATTGCTACTAATTATGTCAGATTACAGAAGAAGATTTTATAGATTGTATAATTACAGTACTAGCATAGTTGCCGACTCATTTTATCTCTGTTATGCCTTATTACAATTATAATTATCACTTGTTATACTGGGTCTATTATTATAAGTATTTATGAATTTAACGATTACAATTAAAACTAACATATACTTATTACAATTCATATTTTACTATTCACTCTTATATCATTGTCTATCTTATCTTATGTAACACTGATGTTATATATAAATACGGGTTTTATAAATAAATTACAACAACAATTCCTATTTAGTAGATATTTACTTATATATAAATATATATTATATTGTATGATGACTATATAGTTATATATATATATATATATATATATATATATATATATATAAATACATTTAAATATATAAATATATATATATATATATATATATATATATTATATGCATGTTAATGCAAATGTAGTATATATTATTTATAAAAAATAACCTTATCATTATCTAAACCCACTAATCAGAGTCGGTCAAGAAATTATGGTCGGAGTAGAGATTACGGCCAATCATCGTGGTTGGTTTGAATTCAAACTTTGCGAATTCGACACAGAATTGAACCCAGCAACTCAGGTATATCCCCGTATGTAAATTAAGATTTATTAAAAAGAAACATTATCACATACGAAAGAGCAAGTCGAGTAGTCATTATACTATAGGTGCATTTACATACCACATTAACATACTCGTATTATGTGTAAGTAAATTCTTATAGGGTGTAGGGGAAGTAGGATTAGATAATAAAATAGGGTATAGGGGATGTTTATTTCCTAAAGGAGGCAGCAGGATTAGAGGAGGAAGTAAAGAATATTCATAACTATTATTTTAATTATTATACCTATAATAAGCTATTTAGATATTACTAGTTGATAAAGGTGAATTTGTACCATACTATATAGCATTTGAATGTAGCGTTACATATTTTTTTATTCATACATATTTCAGCGGTTAATCATTTTATTAATATATATATTTATATGGATATTTTATATTATTACAACATTCTTAACTTGATGGAATCTCGATAACAATGTATGCAACTGTATGCAAATGTATGCAAATGTAAATGAATTTTAATATCCATCCAACTTTGTTTTCCTTTTCTTCTATTTTTCACGTTAAATACGTGACTTTCTCAGGCGTGCCTGGACAATCATGTACTGGCTCTAGCATCGGGTCAAGGAACTAAATTTCAGGTGAACACCTGGCGCTCGGGCATGTGGAACGTGAGTTTGACGTTACCTTCCAACGTATTATGCGATAAATGTATGTTACAGTGGAGATACCATGCAGGTTAGAATAAGTTGCATCGTGATGTAATACTATGATGAAATAATATATAAATTAACATGACGAAATAGTATATTTTTTATGTATTACAATATTGAAAATAATCATAATAGTAAACTCATTTATTTCCATATATCTGGCATATGATATCAAATGAGGTATACTAGTATTATTGTTTCATGATAAATAATAATCAAAAGTAAATCTTATAAAACTGGAAAATAAATTATATTTTTACGATTAATATATAGATTCTGATTATTTTTTAAAAAATTACAGCTAAAATATATTTCAAAATGTGGTGTCAATTATAGAATATGAAATGTGCATTAATAATATCATCATCATCATCATCATTATCATCATCATCATCATCATTATCATCATCATCATCATCATCATCATCATAATCATCATCATCATCATCATCATCATCATCATCATCATCATCATCATCATCATCATCATCATCATCATCATTATCATCATCATCATCATCATCATCATCATCATCATCATCATCATCATCATCATCATCATCATCATCATCATCATCATCATCATCATCATCATCATCATCATCATCATCATCATCATCATCATCATCATCATCATCATCATCATCATCATCATCATCATCATCATCATCATCATCATCATCATCATCATAATCATCATCATCATCATCATCATCATCATCATCATCATCATCATCATCATCATCATCATCATTATCATCATCATCATCATCATCATCATCATCATCATCATTATCATCATCATCATCGTGATATGGTGGTAGTATACACGATGTGCCCATATTAATTAGTTTTTCTATAAACGTTGTTTTATTAATATTTTAACAAATACCATGCCCACAACCTAACCTCTAACAAACCCTCAGGTAATAGCTACAATACCGGAAGTGACGGTATATCTTGCCTCGGTTGCGGACCCCAGGAGGAATTCTACGGATGTGCTGACGTACGCATCAGTCAAAATGGCGGCACGATCTCTAAACCGGAACCAGCCACTACGACGTCTAGTCCCGTCGCCTCTACGACCACCGCGCATCCGATATATTGTTCCGACGGCCTGTTTATCTCATCGGTTATTTACAACTCGGTTGCCATGGACAACTGGTGCATGACGGTATGTTCGATACCCACAAATATGTGCCCGTCATCGCATTGCCGATGCAAAACGCCGTTAGTTCCAGGCGAGACAACTCCTACTACAACAACCACCACTACAACTACCACGCAAGCTCCGGATACCGGCTTGGTGTGTTCGGATGGTCTGTACGAACCTACTCTCGTCTACCAGGCTGCCTCCAATATGTACGCTTGGTGTCAGAGCATGTGCACTTCTGGTACTTGCTATAGATCGCATTGCCAGTGCGTTAATCCAAGTGCTGAAGTCTGATTGGTGGAATGTTTCCACTTTTCGCAGAATATTATTTATTCCATACGATTTTTATGTATTTATTTATCAAAGATAATACTAGCTCTTGAATAATTATTCTTGTTCTTGAGGATATAAAGTAAGGAGTTTATCGAAATACACTTATTTGTAATAAAAATATATCATTTATTATGATTTAAATATGAATTCGAAGATTCTTATTTATCGTAATATAATTGATAGTAATTCATTCACAATGCGTTGTATTTTATTATCGGCACTTATTTATAATATATAATTTATTTTGTGGGAAAATAACATATTTGTGATTAAAGTATAAAGTAGGATCAATTCAATTGCAAAAACCATTAATCTAATAAATAACATATTATTTTATTACAATTCTTGAAATATTAAATATAATAACAATAATAATACAATAATATATATAATATTACATTTATAATAATACACATTATAATATATGTATAATTATAATCATAGAATACTATTATTTAAAATTTTTTTAATAATTAGTGTACATGTACATGTATAATAATACATTAGTACTTGTATATTATATAAATAATATATTATAGTTTATTTTTAATATATATATATATATATATATATATGTATATATATATGTATATATGTATATAATTTGGAAATTATTTGTTGGAGTATTTTTTTAAATTGTGGTAAAATATATTACATATCTATAATCTATAAGTTGATTTTATTATTTATTGTTTCAGTAATGTTGGTAAAATATTGAATACAAGTTAAATTATCATTAGTATTTAAAATTGTATTATTATTGGTCATTATGTTATTATTTGTTTAAAAGTAATATCGTTAGTATTTAGAAGTGTATTATTATTATTTAAATTAGTATTATTGCAAGAAATGTTTTATTTTTAATAATTATAAAGATAATATCATTAGTTAAAATATTTGTATTATTATTTAATATTGTGTTATTGTTTATAACATAATATTATTAGAATTACTATCATTTATAGTTATTAGTATTTATGTAAATATGTATTACATATGTATATTATATATTTTCGTTACTAGTCAGGTTTAACAAAAATGGATATACTTTATCTACTTATCTCAAACTAGGTATGACATTCACTTTAAAAACTTATATTCATGAATATTTTAGTATAAATTTAGTATAAATATCTTTTTTTACTATGGAATAACGAAGAATTAAATGATCAAAGTAGGTAACAAGGGTTATATATTCTAAATAATTAGAAAATATATCTAAGTTATAAAAATAATGAATTAGTTCTTTTAGATTTAGATTTAGTTTCTAAAATTTCAATATGTTCTTGAATATATATATTGAGAAGAAATTTCTTTTGAGAAAACGAAACCCAATAGTTACTTTTTTCGATGTTAGTCCATTGTCAAGTCAGTATACCTTAAAATGTAATTGTATTTGTACATTACAGGAAGTAAGTTTATAGAGAAAACGTTTTTAGGTTAGTAGTCTAATAACTTTTAAAAATATGAAATAACCTACTTATTTCCAAACTAGTTGGGATATATGTATTATTTACCTCAGCAAATACTTCAACTAATACAGATGATTTATTATCTATGGACTTTAAATGATAATTTACAAATTAATAAAGAATACAGATAATCTCGATGAAATTATTCTGAAAATATATTGCTTGAACTTTGAAAAATGATTATTATTAATACATTTATTCGTAGTAGTAATCTAATTGTTTCTGAATAGATAATACAACGAAGAACAAAAGTAAAAATCCATAATCCTATCTAAGCTTTGAAATTGAAATGTATGGTAGATTATTTTCAATTAATACAGTACATATATGGACTGTATTAAGTGAAACTAATCTACCACATTCTGAAATTAAAATTAGACCTTAAATAAATTGTTACATTCAATAAAAACGTCACAATTCAAGCTTAAGAATATACCCTAATATATCAACCTAATATATCAACCTAATATATCAACCTAATATATCAACCTAATATATCAACCTAATATATCAACCTAATATATCAACCTAATATATCAACCTAATATATCAACCTAATATATCAACCTGATATATCAACCTGATATATCAACCTAATATATCAACCTGATATATCAACCTAATATATCAACCTAATATATCAACCTGATATATCAACCTGATATATCAACCTGATATATCAACCTGATATATCAACCTGATATATCAACCTGATATATCAACCTGATATATCAACCTGATATATCACCCTGATATATCAACCTGATATATCAACCTGATATATCAACCTGATATATCAACCTGATATATCAACCTGATATATCAACCTGATATATCAACCTGATATATCAACCTGATATATCAACCTGATATATCAACCTGATATATCAACCTGATATATCAACCTGATATATCAACCTGATATATCAACCTGATATATCAACCTGATATATCAACCTGATATATCAACCTGATATATCAACCTGATATATCAACCTGATATATCAACCTGATATATCAACCTGATATATCAACCTGATATATCAACCTGATATATCAACCTGATATATCAACCTGATATATCAACCTGATATATCAACCTGATATATCAACCTGATATATCAACCTGATATATCAACCTGATATATCAACCTGATATATCAACCTGATATATCAACCTGATATATCAACCTGATATATCAACCTGATATATCAACCTGATATATCAACCTGATATATCAACCTGATATATCAACCTGATATATCAACCTGATATATCAACCTGATATATCAACCTGATATATCAACCTGATATATCAACCTGATATATCAACCTGATATATCAACCTGATATATCAACCTGATATATCAACCTGATATATCAACCTGATATATCAACCTGATATATCAACCTGATATATCAACCTGATATATCAACCTGATATATCAACCTGATATATCAACCTGATATATCAACCTGATATATCAACCTGATATATCAACCTGATATATCAACCTGATATATCAACCTGATATATCAACCTGATATATCAACCTGATATATCAACCTGATATATCAACCTGATATATCAACCTGATATATCAACCTGATATATCAACCTGATATATCAACCTGATATATCAACCTGATATATCAACCTGATATATCAACCTGATATATCAACCTGATATATCAACCTGATATATCAACCTGATATATCAACCTGATATATCAACCTGATATATCAACCTGATATATCAACCTGATATATCAACCTGATATATCAACCTGATATATCAACCTGATATATCAACCTGATATATCAACCTGATATATCAACCTGATATATCAACCTGATATATCAACCTGATATATCAACCTGATATATCAACCTGATATATCAACCTGATATATCAACCTGATATATCAACCTGATATATCAACCTGATATATCAACCTGATATATCAACCTGATATATCAACCTGATATATCAACCTGATATATCAACCTGATATATCAACCTGATATATCAACCTGATATATCAACCTGATATATCAACCTGATATATCAACCTGATATATCAACCTGATATATCAACCTGATATATCAACCTGATATATCAACCTGATATATCAACCTGATATATCAACCTGATATATCAACCTGATATATCAACCTGATATATCAACCTGATATATCAACCTGATATATCAACCTGATATATCAACCTGATATATCAACCTGATATATCAACCTGATATATCAACCTGATATATCAACCTGATATATCAACCTGATATATCAACCTGATATATCAACCTGATATATCAACCTGATATATCAACCTGATATATCAACCTGATATATCAACCTGATATATCAACCTGATATATCAACCTGATATATCAACCTGATATATCAACCTGATATATCAACCTGATATATCAACCTGATATATCAACCTGATATATCAACCTGATATATCAACCTGATATATCAACCTGATATATCAACCTGATATATCAACCTGATATATCAACCTGATATATCAACCTGATATATCAACCTGATATATCAACCTGATATATCAACCTGATATATCAACCTGATATATCAACCTGATATATCAACCTGATATATCAACCTGATATATCAACCTGATATATCAACCTGATATATCAACCTGATATATCAACCTGATATATCAACCTGATATATCAACCTGATATATCAACCTGATATATCAACCTGATATATCAACCTGATATATCAACCTGATATATCAACCTGATATATCAACCTGATATATCAACCTGATATATCAACCTGATATATCAACCTGATATATCAACCTGATATATCAACCTGATATATCAACCTGATATATCAACCTGATATATCAACCTGATATATCAACCTGATATATCAACCTGATATATCAACCTGATATATCAACCTGATATATCAACCTGATATATCAACCTGATATATCAACCTGATATATCAACCTGATATATCAACCTGATATATCAACCTGATATATCAACCTGATATATCAACCTGATATATCAACCTGATATATCAACCTGATATATCAACCTGATATATCAACCTGATATATCAACCTGATATATCAACCTGATATATCAACCTGATATATCAACCTGATATATCAACCTGATATATCAACCTGATATATCAACCTGATATATCAACCTGATATATCAACCTGATATATCAACCTGATATATCAACCTGATATATCAACCTGATATATCAACCTGATATATCAACCTGATATATCAACCTGATATATCAACCTGATATATCAACCTGATATATCAACCTGATATATCAACCTGATATATCAACCTGATATATCAACCTGATATATCAACCTGATATATCAACCTGATATATCAACCTGATATATCAACCTGATATATCAACCTGATATATCAACCTGATATATCAACCTGATATATCAACCTGATATATCAACCTGATATATCAACCTGATATATCAACCTGATATATCAACCTGATATATCAACCTGATATATCAACCTGATATATCAACCTGATATATCAACCTGATATATCAACCTGATATATCAACCTGATATATCAACCTGATATATCAACCTGATATATCAACCTGATATATCAACCTGATATATCAACCTGATATATCAACCTGATATATCAACCTGATATATCAACCTGATATATCAACCTGATATATCAACCTGATATATCAACCTGATATATCAACCTGATATATCAACCTGATATATCAACCTGATATATCAACCTGATATATCAACCTGATATATCAACCTGATATATCAACCTGATATATCAACCTGATATATCAACCTGATATATCAACCTGATATATCAACCTGATATATCAACCTGATATATCAACCTGATATATCAACCTGATATATCAACCTGATATATCAACCTGATATATCAACCTGATATATCAACCTGATATATCAACCTGATATATCAACCTGATATATCAACCTGATATATCAACCTGATATATCAACCTGATATATCAACCTGATATATCAACCTGATATATCAACCTGATATATCAACCTGATATATCAACCTGATATATCAACCTGATATATCAACCTGATATATCAACCTGATATATCAACCTGATATATCAACCTGATATATCAACCTGATATATCAACCTGATATATCAACCTGATATATCAACCTGATATATCAACCTGATATATCAACCTGATATATCAACCTGATATATCAACCTAATATATCAACCTAATATATCAACCTAATATATCAACCTAATATATCAACCTAATATATCAACCTAATATATCAACCTAATATATCAACCTAATATATCAACCTAATATATCAACCTAATATATCAACCTAATATATCAACCTAATATATCAACCTAATATATCAACCTAATATATCAACCTAATATATCAACCTAATATATCAACCTAATATATCAACCTAATATATCAACCTAATATATCAACCTAATATATCAACCTAATATATCAACCTAATATATCAACCTAATATATCAACCTAATATATCAACCTAATATATCAACCTAATATATCAACCATATTAGGTTGATATATTCTGGTGACATATTAGTGTGATATTAGGGTGATGAAGAAATATCCTTTAGTATTTACGTTCAAGTATACGTTCAAGTAGCATTGTATTACAAATATTCTATAATCATTAGGTTACTTAGATTTAGGAATTTACTATCTAATCATGTATAAAAATAATAATTAATAAATAATTAATATGTTATTGTTAATAATTATTATATAATTATTATTAATAATTAATGTGTAATTTTCTTAATAATTAATGAATTTATTTGACCCTTCTTTTAAAATTATTCCTCCCTCTATCCTAAATTACCATCAGCAATCTCCATCCCCATATCTCAATTCAATCTACGTCTATAAATGTTAGTATATCTCCTCTCTTCCTATATGTCATCCTCTAACTAATCTGCAGTTTAATGATTGTAATCGGAAATAATTTTCGCTAGCTTAATAATAATAGTAAATGTAAAATTAAATGTTTATTAACATGTTCTTTGGAATATTAAAATATGTAAATGTATAAATAGATCTAATTAATTAAAATTGAAGGTGAATTAAATGAAGTACATGAAGAATATTTTAATTTAAATATATAAAAAATATAAGGGATCTTAAATATTTGACATAATTCATGTCTTTAACGAAATGTTAAGTTACTTAAGGGGGGGTCATCCAGCAGAAAATATTAAAATAAAAAGGTGATGTTAATTTTTTTTTTATTTCATAAATTGAAGTATTCATATGTTATAAATGTTATGTCAAAGTTTCAGAGTCAAAAGCGCAATATAAAGGTATAAAACAAGAGTTTTCGTATAGGGCCTAATAAAATAATAATAAAATAATAAATTGAACAATTTATTTATTTCCTGTATAATTTTCATTATAAAGTCAATATTTATCGGTTTTTCAACATTCAAACAGCAAAATAACCAATATCTATGATTCTATCTTATTACTATTATAATATTATCATCACATGATCTCAACAACCAATAAATAGCGTCTCTTCCTTTGTTTTATTTTCATATTATATATTTGCACGTAATTTTTTCTCTATTCAAATCATCAATATAAATTGTTGTTTTTATATATTACATTGTATTTACCATAAGATAGAATTGTTATTGATACGTTTTAGTGGTTTATTACTATAGTATTTTTCATAATGGGGGATTTGATAAAACGCGCAAAACGATGTAAAAGGCAGTTCAAGAAAACAGTTGTTATGATTTATATGTTTATTATACTAATACTAATATGTATCATAATTATTATAATGGGTTTATCTATGTGTGTTATGTACATATGTATTTATATTATTAGATTTATATAACTATAATTTATAATACTCATACTTGTAAATATACAAGATTCATGATAAATATTTTTGTAAATATTCTAATAAAAATATATAAACTTTGACTAGCGTTTTCTCAGAATAATTATTTTCGGTGTACTACTCTACTTATAAATTTAATTTCTCACGTAATAATGCATATAAATAGTTCATTTTTCTTGAGTATATGTATAATTGATATATCTATATAACTACCTTTTTTATATTCTCTAAATTTAATTTTTACTTTAGTTATTGATAATATAGTGGTTTATAAATGTATTTTTTTTCGTGTAAAAGTATTGTATATTAGATAAGTAATTATATTGCATATATACAAAAAATAAAAAGGTAGATATGTACACATGTTATTGTTTGTCAAGTATACGAAAAATAGAGGCATGATTCCAGGTATTGAGGACGAAATTACATTTATAGTGAGTAGCGAATTGCCTATCTCGCCCATGTAAAATTTCTGCTGGATGACCCCCCCTTAAGATAATATAATACATAGTAACTAATTGATGGTAGTAAATAATTAATACTAGGATATATGCATTGGTATAAAATGTATAATTAAATTTGTTTAAAAATGTAATATAATTTGAAGAATTCACACACGATTAAATAAAATAAATATTAAGTGTTCGTATGCATTTTTTTATACAAATGAAAGGATTAAAGTATTACATTAATGTTAATATGTCGATATAATGTATTATAATGATATTAACACTGATATAATAAAATATATACCTATATTACGTGTATTATAGTCTATTCTTGTAATAAATTATCTTAAAGTTTGTTAGTGATGTGTCATATTAATTATAACATGACTCATATTATTATTATATTATTAATATTATTATATCTAATATTAATAGACTCGTAATAAAATAATATATAATTATATATAATAAATTATCATTAAAATAATATTTATTAGGATAATGATTTTAGTGTATTAGTTTATCATATTTTCAAACTTTAATCGTAAAATATGTTATATTCCCATAACAGTAAGTTAATACATACCAATAGTAAAATACTATATATTTTATTAATTATGATCAATTATAATACGGTAGATAAGAATATACGATTTCATTTATAAATCTTAATAAATAATATATTTCGATTAAAAATAAGTTCATATTTATAAATAGTTTTATAATTGCAAGAACAAACATAAATATTCAAAAACTAGTATTGTTTTTGATAAATAAATACGTATAACAGGTTAGAATAAATAATGATCTACGAAAAGTTAAAACATCGTAAGAATCAGACTTCAGCACTGGGATTAACGCACTGGCAATGGGTTCTATAGCAAGCACCAGCAGAACACATGCTTTGACACCAAGCGTACATATTGGAGGCAGCCTGGTAGATAAGAGTAGGTTCGTACAAACCATCCGAACACACCAACCCGGTATCCGGAGCATTGGTCGTAGTTGTCGTTGTGGGTAGAGTTGTGGGCGGAGTTCCGCGCGTCTCGCCTGGAGCTAATGGCGTGAGACATCGGCAATGCGACGACGGACACACATTAGTTGGTATCGAACACACCGTCAAGCACCAGTTGTCCATGCCAACCGAGTTGTAGACTACCGACGAGATGTACTTACCGTCCGAGCAATATATCGGATGTACAGTGGTCATGGGCGTTACGGGAACTGGACTTGTAGAAGCAGCCGTTACTGGTTTAGAAATAGTACCTCCGTTTTGTGTGATGCGTACGTCCGTACACCCGTAGAACTCCTCCTGGGCTCCACATCCCGTACAAGATACACCATCTGATCCGGTACCCCAGCTATTGCCTGATGTAATAATTGAATTAACTCATTTTCATTATGATGATGATGATGATAAAGATAAAGATCATCATCATCATATTCATTTATTATTATTCTACTATATATTATATTATGTAACCATATTGTTTACGTTATAATAGTATTAGGCATGGCGTTTCCTGTATAAATTATTGTATAAAATACCACGAATCTAAATACTAGTGTAAACAAAATATATATCGTATGTCATTATAATGTGAAACTCAGTCTAACCCGCATGGTATCTCCACTGCAACATACACTTGTCGCACAGAACATTGCTCGGTAACATCAAATTAACATTCCATATGCCGGTCCTCGACGAGTTCACCTGGAATTTAGTTCCTTGACCAGACGCTAAAACCAGCGCATGATTATCGAGACACGACTGTAAATAGTTTAGGTCATATGTTACCGAGAATGATAGAAGGATAAACTAAGTAATGCAGATATTAATATAATATATAATTAAATATGGGCTATATATGTTGTTTATAGAGAATCTATCAAGCTAACTTTGAAATTCACCCTTGTCAGCAAATACAATCTAAATAGCTTATTATAGGTATAATAATTAAAATAATAGTTATGAATATTCTTTACTTCCTCCTCTAATCCTGCTGCCTCCTATAGGAAATAAGCATCCCCTATACCCTATTTTACTATCTAATCCTACTTCCCCTACACCCTATAAGAATTTACTTACACATAATACGAGTATGTTAATGTGGTATGTAAATGCACCTCTAGTATAATGACTACTCGACTTGCTCTTTCGTATGTGATAATGTTTCTTTTTAATAAGTCTTAATTTACATACTGGGATATACCTGGGTTGCTGGGTTCAATTCTGTGTCGAATTCGCAAAGTTTGAATTCAAACCAACCACGATGATTGGCCGTAATCTCTACTCCGACCACAATTTCTTGACCGACTCTGATTGGTGGGTTTAGATAATGATAAGGTTATTTTTTATAAATACTATATACTACATTTGCATACAGTAATTATTATATTTATATATTATTTACTTGTTTTAAACAACATTTCAAACCGAAGTTATACATGTGTGTTTAGTTTTTAATTATATTTTAATACTATATAACAATCTAAATCTGATTACTTCGCAGCAAATTACTTTCGAGAAATATTATATAAACACTTATATCGTATAGAATTATCATTCAATAAATACGTAATGCCAACCTATTATTACTTTAGACAAAGTTGTTTAGATATATAATTTCTTAATTATATTTTTATATAAATTATATATTCAATATATTGATATATATAAGCATGTAATAAAATGTATTTTCTATAGTTATTCGATATTCTGTAAACATATACGATTTTACTAATATATATTTTGGCAATATATATATTTATAGTATATTTATATTCGAAATGATATCAATACCTTGGAAATATAGGTTTACTTGTATAAAGATAAAGTGTAGGAGTGTGATATGTACTCCGTATGATGTATGATATGCATGCTGAATGCACTAAGTGTGGATATGTAGATATGCATAGTGCTGCCGTCCCGAACATATAACTCGATATTGGTCAGGCATATTAAATATATATATATATATAGTTAAACTGAAATGTCCTTCTTTATTACACTATAACGACATACAATATATATATATATATATATATATATATATATATATATATATCGATTGGTTTGGTGGCGAAAAGGTAAAATGTTGATTGCCAATCAGTTAGCCAGTTATTAGAATATCTTACCGAACTAAATAAGTAAACTATTAATAATATATAGAAGTGATAAATCAATTATCCAGAACATATTCAAATTAAAACGTTTATTCAAAACGGGCATCAAAGGGATTCTGAGCTATCTGTTATAAGTTTCTTTTCACTAAATATCCAGTTTTGAGATGAAATAACTTCACCGAAATGACACAATTCACTACAACACTATACATACTTATAAGCTGACTATAAGCTATCTATGTGATTAAATATCACTATGAATCTCTAATAATACTCTACAGTATTAACACCAACTTGTAATGCTCGAC
This sequence comes from Osedax frankpressi, assembly GCA_964035775.1. NCBI lineage: Eukaryota > Metazoa > Annelida > Polychaeta > Sabellida > Siboglinidae > Osedax > Osedax frankpressi. The sequence goes on along the minus strand of OZ038315.1, from coordinate 21,002,473 downwards.
AACAATTCCTTGCATGTATTTACCTCCCCATTCGTGTTCTCTTTTACCGTTATAAGCATCCCCGCATAGCCCGCACCTACCTCCATTTTGGACCCATTGTACCTGTACGATGGACAGTAACGGTAAGTAACGGTGTGATATATCGGGTATGTATTGTATGTCTATTATATAATTATCATTCGAATTATAAAAATATATATTTAATGTAGATATTTTAAATATCTTACACATATTTTATTATTTTTTTATTCTTTTTAATTTATGTTCACGTTATGATGAAGAGGTCAACTATATTAATTTAATATATATATTAAATTGATTACCAATATACCTTTTTGAGACAAACCTCTATATATAAATATACATAAGTTTATATACACACACACTCACAGACACACACAAACACTCCGGATGTAACTAACATTAAACCCGCCGCAAAACAAAGAGTTGTCGTCGTAGTTTTTAACAGTAGGCCAATTGTCCCTCCACATGGAGCTACGAGCAGGAGGATGTCTCAAACGACCGTGACCTCGAACTGCGGTTACCATAATAAGGCATACCAACAACGAGGATAAAGACACCATTGTGGATATCATAAGATGTTATGAAGTTATTATGGAGACGGTGGAGCTTTTATAGCGATTAACGGTTACTATGTCATACTACCGTACCATATAACCACGCCTACTTACAATTGTTTGCCTTAGTTTGTCTATGTATGTTAGAGAACCCTACCTTATTTGGAAATTGATGACGTACGCCTTAATACATGCCATAAAATGAGCTTATTAACGGAGTATTGTTATTTAGAATTGTTTTCGGGAATACAACGTTACCGGGTAATCTATAACAATGACCCACCATTGTCACACTATAACTGTTATATTTACGCTGTTGATTATACGCGGATTTGGTGTTTTTATAACCATAAAGAGATGTATCTGTATAACATTACAAGAAATGAAAATAAAAAACTAACCTATAAAAATAATCTATATTAATTTAATCTATTTTGCTTTGTAATAGTGAAATATTGTAATTCATACATTTATTTATATATTATAAGGTATAATTGATAGATAATAATAATTCCATCGGATTCTAATAATTGGATAGATAATATAATAATAATACTACAAACAATTACTTTAGTAATTGTATTACCTTATTTTGTTATTTAGAGTCATTTTTAAGATTTAATAATAATATTTATGATCTAATTTATCATTATATATAATTACATAATATTCATTAAATAAGATTACATTTTGCGAGTCTAATATTATAATATAATTAAAATGATTACATTTTGAATCGAACTAATATAAATATATATTTATTAAATTTATTCGAAATTAGATTCTACGACAAGGGCTAAATAAATGTGCGGTATTTTAGAAATTACATGTAATAGAAATCTATTGTACCTTAGGTCTATCAAATTGTATTTCACATTTAAATAAAGGTTCATTTATTGCCTAAATTCCCCTTGGCCCATAATAATGTACCGTAATATTCAATTTAATCCAGTTTTTACTCATGATGAAAACTTTAAATACTATGATTAATAATAATAATAAGTCTATCAACAATATACATTTTATATATTATGATTAATATAATTGATATAATCTGAACTTTATATATATATTTTTAGATATTTTTAATTCATATACATATTAAATTGATAATTATTAGAAATATTGCTATTATCCATCTGAACCTGTGTTACTTAACTTATAAAATATTAAAATATAATTAATAATATTTAAAATGAATGATATATTAATTGTATACTGACACAACGTGTACCTCATTGCAATAGCTTTATATTTATTGTAATAATTACAAATACAATTTTAGTAAACTAAATAAATTAATAAATAAACTGCGTTAAATGAATTCTTAAACACAATTATATAACTATACAAAATTATTTTAACATTAATTTAACTAAATAATATTAAATTCAAACGTGTTCCCTATTAATATAGAAACACATGTACATTTCTTTATTTATAGATATATTTATGTAGAAATAGAAGTGACACTAGAAATTGGTATCTGTAATATGTTGCTTTCTTGAAATTATTTTTAAAAAGTAAAGGAATAAAATGCTATAAAATAATGTTAAAATAATAAATTTGACCCATTTTATATTACCCATAATTCAGTAATAATATTGTCTTGCATGCTATAGGTATCTTTAGTTATACAAATAATTTTTAAAATTACAAACATAGAAATAGAGTATTTAATTTACAATTGAACTAATAATTAATCTAACACATCATTTTAAAATTCATATTTAATTATACTTTTATTAATTAATCTGAGTGTATTTATATTATAAATAATATTCTCTCTTATAATGAACAAATGTAAATAAATGACAATATAATGAAATATATCCTTATTTAATTATTCATTATAATAATAATTTATTTACAAATCTAATTTAACAACAAAAATGATAGCCTTAATATATTCCTCTGTAATGTATAATGTATAACAAACTGAATATCAACATATTCCTAAATATATTGTCATAATATTATAGTATAAAGTTTTACAGAATTGATTACATATGTTTGATATTTTTTTCTAATTTCATAATTTATATAATATATAATTTAGAAAATAATTATAAAATATTGTTTATGAATATATATATATATATATATATCAATATATTACACAATTATTATATTTACGAAGTCCACATTTACCACCCTTGGTAATTCGTATTTACGTAGGTATGAATCAATTTATAAGTAAAGTAAAAATAAACATATAAATCACTAATTGTTAAGAAATAATCGATTTAAACTTATGTTATTGCCAGTAAATACTAGACTAATAATACGAATACACATTACATAATCAAATCAATTCGATATAAACGTTGAGATAGATTTTTATTTTTCTTGTGACTAATCTTAAAAATATTAAGAATAAGATATAATAAAAATGATATTAAAACTGAAGTCAGTTAGAACTACGCCGTAGGACCTCTGGGAACGTTATAAGTGACATATTGCATAACAATACAAACAAACTATCGCACATCATGCGAGAAATACAATTGAATAAATATGTTATATATTTACGTATTTTAAATAGTTATATATTAAATAATTTAGAGGATCTAGATTTATTACGATATTACTACTATATATATATATATATATATATATATATACTCTATAGTATACCATAAGTATTTTGTTTTCATTTTTCCATAAATAAAAATATCTGCTTCGGACACAATAGGATAATATATTATCAAATATATTATGATTTCAATTTTAAACATAAACAATTAGACTAAATTATAATTATATCTAAAATTTAATAATAAGTTGTATATATGTTTACATGCACGATGTGTATACAACCTATTAGATTTGTTGTAAAACAATATGTTTACATTATTTATCGAATGATATAAACAAATAAACAGCCTACTTACTAAATACTATTTAGTAAATAGTATAATTACTATAAATAGTCGTGGACACCAATTAATATATAATTATTATAGTTATAATGTGAAAGTGACGGGTTCATTGTTATAGCTTATCAGGTGATGGTACATTCCCGAAAACAATTCTAAATAACAATATATTCTGTAAATAAGGCGTATTTGATGGCACACATTCTCGTGCGTATGTATTCAATTCGTTATAAGATACCGGTATTCTAATGTGGCGCCGATATTAGTAGGCGTGTCTATACGTCACGGTCTGCTGACGTCGTCATATCGTTATGCTATAAATGTTCTCCCATCTCCATAGCAACTCCATAACAACACATCTCTATACTCAATGGGCTAGTTGTCCTCGTTGTTTGTTAGCCTTGTTATGGCAACTTCAGTTCAAGGTCACGTTTACCAGATACTTCCTCCTGCTAGTATTATGAAATATTTTTACAAACTACGTTGATGACTATTTTTTCTGCGGCGGTTTTAATCTTAATTACACCTGAAAGTGTGTTTAAAGAACATATTTATTGAATATATATATATATATATATATATATATATATATATATATATATATTGTATTATAAAATCATACTGATTTATAATGATAACTCTTTATAAACAATATATATAAAATGAGTAATACTGATAATAATATAAAATACTAATAACAATATATCAGTAATGAAAGCTCCCTATGAATTTGAAATATATGGTCATATTGAAAAACAAGATAACTAATAAATATTAATACGAATTATATGCTTGTGATACTTAGCTTGACTTGAAGGCAACCAATTAAATTTACTGATATGTATCGGCATATGATGTCAAAAATGTATTTGGGGAGTATATTTAACAAATATTAACGACAAGACCCCGAGAACATATTAATAAGCTTTACTCTTAATATGATTATAAATAAATCATACGAGATATTTATATTCATCAAAACGTATACGAAGTAGAATACTACTGTTGAGTTAGGATTCTATTTGGTTTATAATGAAAACAAGTAATTAAAAAAAGTATGTAAATACTCTCTCAAATCGTCGATAGACATACTAAAATACATACGGATATAACAAAAGTAAACAATTTTATACAACATAGAAAGAACCAGAAATAAATAAAATAATAAGAAAACTATGGATATAGTTTGTTGTTATTTTGAAGAATGGGTAACGTTAAACTATTTTTAGACTAAAAATATTTAAAGAATGTGCAGAAAGAGAAAATTACTGTCTATCCATAATCAAATATATTGTAACTAAATTAAACAAAACAAGCAATACTTTAATTTCATCAATTTTATTCAATAAGAAGCATATGTATTTGGAAATAAATGTTTTTGGTATTCATTATAATTGTTGAAATTATAGTTTTAGTTAGTCTATTAATGAACATGCTTTTATCATTAGATTAAATTGAGTTATATTTTGTAAAATTTGATTATAAAAATAAAGTTTATATCTATGAACTCAAATATTCATATAGTCATAACATAGTCTTCGGTATTTCATCATCAATCATATTTAATCATAATTATTATCATCATAATTTAAATATATATGAAACATATTTAATATTAATATAATTAATATTTAAACTACACGAGAATTTAGAACTCATCTCTATCATTTTATGAAAATTATTTTCATTTTTCAATTATTTTTATTAATTTACATTATATACATTACTTTTCTCTTATATCTTATTTAAACTTTATTTTCAATATAAATAATATTTCTTGGTTAAAGTTTAGTTTTACATTTAAAGTTTAGTTTAACATCCCTCAGTTACACCGTTATCATCCTTCACAAAACCTAAACACTTGGAATAAAGCATCCAAGTGCCGTCCGCTATTATATATTATTTCTATTATCGGGAATTTTATAACTACCGTAACATTCTGGGTAGCATGAAGTAGGTAGTGGGTATATATGCACAACTATTAGACTACTTCATTATTTAGCCTAATGGTATAAATAAATCACGATTACAACGTAAATAGATGTTTATATTACTACAGTTCATATATTAATACGTATATGTTGAAACGTTTATTTAATATGTAATATTAACATGTTATACTGTTATATTATTTGATATTTAAATAATTATTGCGTCATAATATGTATTTAAAAATATTATGTAAACAATAAAAAGATAATACGAAAATAATAAAATACCATAAATATATCTAGTTCAAACGTATTAAATAATCAAATAACAAATAACAATTGATAACTAACAATGATGTTAATTATATTTATTTTCGGTTAGAAATAAGCTATTGTTAAAATTTATGATGGGTATTTTGCATATTAAATTTAAACAATGGGTCACTTATTATCTACATTTACATACACAACAATAACTAATGAAATCCAGTTCGGACCCTTGTAAATAAAATGAACTATCATTAAGTATATTAACTATATTTCTATAGATATTACAAACTTGTCTATAATTTATATAACAATAATTGCATATATATATATATATTTTTTTTTAATTAATAATTATTATATTTGTTATAATACTATGAAAATATTATATCACACAGTGTGGTGTATCAATTGCAGGATTATATATTCAATAAGGAACTCAAAACTTGAGGTATACAATATAGTAAATATTTGAGTAATACTTGTGTACAAATACTAAACTATACTTACTATATAGTAAATTTATATACTATATTAAATATTTATTATATATTAAATCAAGTATACTATTACTGATTCATAGTTCCCTATTAAACTTAAAGCGTATATTCTAATATCTCATATAATATAATGAGGAAAATATATATTTCAAATATTTTTAAAATCTTATTTAAAGTGGTAAATGAAAAAATTCAGACAATTTAAATTAAAACGTAAATTAATTGCTCTTCAATTAATTTAGTACGTTTTTAAAAATCAATATTAATATCTAATCTTTTATTTAGAGCTGAACATGTAGTACAAATGTTGTAAAATAATGAATATTAATACATTTATGATTTGTTTAATTATTATAAATGATTTCAAAAATAATATTACAAATATATTTTTACCTTTGATATATATCATATTATCTAATTATATTTTAATAATATAAATATGATAATAGTAATTTTAACGCATGGTTTGATAATGATACTGATACCTAATATTACCTAGTCTCGGCTAATAAGATAACATAAATATCTAGTAAGTTTGGTAATAATTGATAAAATATCCTCACTTTAAAAAGTGGATGGGAAATATGATTCCACTCTATATTTTGATGCCCATGATATTTATTATTATTTACCTTGTTTTGATATTATGATGACGAATACCTTTAACAATGTTTACTTTTTATCTTAATTGTTCGAATATTATTAATTATTATTTATATTATTTAAAAATTATTTTCTATTGCGTTTACTAATTCTCTAGAAAAATGACATTATGCCTATATTATTATGAAATCCACAATAGTCACAATTATCAAATATGTATTTACGAATGAATAAATCATATGACTAAATATTTAGTGTCGACATATAATAAAGTAAAACTAGGCAATAAATTCACTAATTATTATGACATAATTGATTTACTCTCTTGTTATTGTCCGTAATTAATGTACTGTACTATTAAGTCAATTAATCAATTAAATCAATCAGGTATAATCTTGGAGATAGTTTTATTATTATTGTGACTACTTTTAACATATTGTGAATACAATACAATTATTAAATATATTATAAATAATTCATTTATGCCTTTCGTGTTATTAGCTAACATTATTAGCTTTATTGTATAATATGTTACATTGAATGCGAAACCGAAATAAATAAAAACATCAGTAAATATACATATTTACACATATATAATTCTAGATTAAACCCAAGGGTAATGAATAAAATCTTTTCGCATTGCAACGGTATACAATACACATACAAATAAATATATATTAATATAGTTGATTAACTTTATACTAGTAGTATTAACTTTATACTTTATACTATTAACTTTATACTCTTTTCTATTAGAGTCGTATCCAATATACTGAATATATTATAACATTTACCGTTAATTCGAATAATACAATCGTATTTTTTAACATATTATTGGTCGGGAAATCGGATAAAATTAGCGTATGCACCAGGGATCGGATACGCAGCGAGTTGTGCGGGCGTCAAAACCACGCCCACCGGGACAGCGTAGCCGTAGGCGGAACCAACGCCTGCGGTGACGCACGCAAACGCTGTACGAAGAACAATCATTAGCATGTGCAAATACTCCTGCGCCTCTGCATGGCTTGTCTGCATTGAAAGTTAATCAAGAGATTAATCAAGAGACCTTATAGTAATTTATGATACGTTAATCGAATTGAGAATATAAACGAAACCAAATTTAATACAAAATAATTACATATTAATGCGGCATCATAACGCATTATTATAATTAATAGTGTGCCATATAAATTAATAAATAGTGTATAACCAGCGAATCATAATATTTTACCAGCTACCTTGTTGTTGTCTGGAGACTCTGTTATTTCTATAATAAATAAAAGATAATAAATGTGAGATATTGAGAATATAATTAGAGTTATAACCTGTAAATATAAATAACTATTATGATATAATTAAATTATTAAATGGTATAATTTACTAGGAGTATTTATTTAATCCAAAATAAATATAAAGGTATACTATATATATTAATATAAATTATATATTTAGGTATATATATTTAATATTAAGGTATATATATTAATTATTATACATAATACTACTGCCCCTACAATATTACTTTTTCATATTTGTATTATTGTATGAGAACAATTTATATAAATGATTATAAAACTAACTTATTATCATTGTTCATTACATAATTTCTTCTATGATCGTTCATCGGTCTCCTTTCGTGCGACGATATCACCGCGAGATGTCGGTCATTCGAAACTTGACCCCTGGAGTCACTAAATCTCAAGTGACCTCCGCTACGCATTCGCTCTTCGGTAACTTTACGACTACGGTGATCTGATGGCGCTGGCAGTTTCACGTGCAGACTCCGAGACTTCACTTGGAGGCTTTGTCGAATAGCAGTAAGTAACGGGTACCGTCCTTGACTGCAATGACTTCCGGAGAAATCGTCGAGTTCAGCGCTCCAGATAAATGCCCCGGCCAAGTCGTGATGAGCGATGTAGTTAGCCTAGCGGCAGTTGATAGGTGAACTTTTAATCCGTTATACCAACTCACATGTTTATAATATATTACGTTATATATAAATTCTAGATTCTATAATATTGTAAATAATGTAACAAGATTAATTTATGATGAATTAACTATATTTAATACATTATTAAATATTCCATAAGAACTATTATCGACGTATACTTTCTGCTTCTAATATCTTATTGTACATCTCGAATTAACACCAATATTACGATTACCATTACGTATAGCCTATATTTTCGCCATCCCGACACTTATGATATTATCTGACCTTTGCCATTACGCTACGTGTATTCTCGTATCCTATCCACTGGTCACTTTCCCCATACATGTGTGGCACCATTCTATCGTTTCTCCATTCCGTTGTCCAAGCACCGCTCTCAATTTTATCGCAAATCTAAACGAGAAAAGTATAAGTATGACAAATTACGCACTGACTTCCTTTAATTAATATATGATACGTATGTAGGTTAATATTATAGTATTGGTAGTAATACAACAAGTTTATTTTATAACATTTAATATAGGCTGTACTGAAGTGTCTTTAATAAATAGTAAGTTTAGTAAATAGTAAATTTCTATTATTTATCTAACTTCGAAGTAGGCCATAGTTCCACGTTCGCCGGTGAATTGGCCCGCTTTTCCTGGACCGGAAATCGATAGGTGAGCAGTCGGGATACCGTGACCTTGGTTCTTGGCTTTGGCAAGTGTAAACGACATACCATACATCGGAATACCGACGATTAGTTTGTCTGGTGAAGCTCCATTCATCAGCCAATAACGCACTGTCCACTCCTGTAATGTAGAGAACAATAGAGGACCGTAGTTATCATGCATCGTTATCTTTAAATATAAATAGGATATACTTTACAGTTAGTATGATATTGACGTAGGTCAGAGAATGTGTACATGAGGAGTGTACCTTATATATACACCCATATATATACATATATATATATATATATATATATAAATATTAAATTATATAAATATATAAATATATAAATATATAAATATATAAATATATAAATATATAAATATTAAAATATATAAATATATATAAATATATATAAATATATATATATATATATATATATATATATATTACGATGTATATGTGTTATTTTAGAACTAGTAATGATATATCATTTATATCACACATATTTGAATTATATATGTGATATAAATGATATATTATTATAAAATATAGTAGAATTATTGGAATTGTCAAGTACATTATTTGTGAAATTCAATGGATAATGATTCTTACAAATATTAAAAAGTTTCGATGTTCTTTATTTATACTATACGAATACACGATTAACATATAGTCTGGCTAAAATAATATTTCAAAAACTAATACCTAACTGCAAACCTGATTGAGTTCTCTGTTTGCTCCCTCGTCATCATCGCTGGGAAATAAACCGCTGTGGTGACCTATGACCTTATCCCAACTTCCGTGGTAGTTATATGCCATCACTAACAGGAAGTCCACGTGACTATATGTGTTACAAAAATAGTATTTTTATATTCGTATTATTATTATTATTATTATTATACAGTTTAGTGTTTAATTTAATTAATAATGTTTACATATTATGTATAAAATAGTTTGTAATTAATTTACTTGAATATAAACATATTCGCAATTACATAATACATATGGTCTAATGACCTATGTTGTGGGCATCATATTGTTCATCAAATGTAATGTAGCATTGTCACATTATGGTAGCAAACCGATTTATTTCCGGTATATCATATGCCCGTTTCATGAAATAACTTCCACCAGCTACTGCGGCTGTCAACAATAATTTCTTATTTCCGGTTCTCCGAGATTCATCTTTAAACACTTCATTTAACGTCTAAGATATATCACGGGTATAATATTTAATAATATAGTTACTTAAATTCACACACATATATATATATATAAATATATACATTTATATTATAGAATAAGCTCTATATGTTAATTGATTAATGCAGTATTCAATACTACTAATATTATTATTGAATACTATTATTAATATGATTTTGTTAAATATTAAAATAATGATTTATTTAAACGTGCATATATAAAGTTGTGTTAATATAGTTACTATTAACATATGCTATTAGAAAGGTTATATTACCTCAAGGAGATATGAAAATCTATATTTATCTCTCGAAGGACTTCCCCTGGATGCAGGGAACTCCCAGTCTACGTCTATTCCATCGAAACCGTATCTTCTCAAATAATCCGCAACATTTCTAGCAAATCTACCAATTTATAAATTGTGAATATTAATATGGTAAATTACATATATATGTATATATATATAACACAATGGAACGTGTATATCTTTAAGTATTAGTATTACTAAATAAAAATGTTATACTGCTAAATTTGGTTAAATTCAGTTCTGAATTGACGAAATAACTATCTGACCTGGCTCTGGATTTCCTTGACTTGGAAACTTTCGTGAAAGGAGTGGAGCCCACGACCCAACCTCCTATCGCCAACAATACTTTCATACGAGGGCTACTCTTTTTCAATGCCAGAGTTCTTTCATATAAACCTTTTGTTTCATATAAATGGAGTTTTTATATCTTTAAATATTTATTCAAGTTATTATTATAAAAAGAAACGAAATATATAAGATTTATTTTATAAATATATGAATAACTACATTAATACCAATATCTACATTAATATCAATAACTTTATATATAAAATAACTACCTTAATATCAATAACTAAAGTTATACGATTAAGCGATTATTATAAATATATTATCTATATTGCGAATAGAAAATTGTATATATAACTTTTTTAAATGTATTACAAAATATATCATCACTATTAATATATTATTTTATTAATTTTGTATTACTAATTATATATAAGTTTATAATTCCAAAAGTTAACATTCATAGTTCATTATCTATACATACAATATATTCTATATTAATTTTAATATTCTCATAATATTGCTATAACTTAGTTATGAAATATATAAATTATCGTGTGAACCTCCTTTGCTATCAGTGGTTGCTGAACTCAGATCGTTCCAATTCATCGGTTTTAGTTGACCTTTCTCGGCATCAATACCAGCAAATGTGAATATTATGTGACTGCAAAGGTCACCCCTGGGCATATCTTCAGGTTCAAATTTGCCGCCATTCTATAATATGCATTAATTGATATACCAAAATTCACTATACACTATAATATTTCGATCTAAATATAAAATACATTTTAAATATCTATAATTAAACATTATTATTATATATTATAATTAAACATACTATTAGCATAACTACTTTTAATAAGAACATCATATTGATATTTTATTCATAGATAAAGAAAAAGATAATTAATTATTATAAATAAATACACACACATACAAATATATATATATATATATATATATATATATATATATATATATATATATTGATGATTTCAATATAACAATGTTTATTATATTATATAATAATTACATGAAGCGATAATATAAAATATGTATATATATAATTAATAACATATATGATATTGACTTATTAATAATGCTAGGACCTTTCTATATTGTGCCGAGCTGCTAAAATAACAAAATATCTTCTTATTTGCGTGTCGATTACTTCGATTATCTCCGGCGCCAATCACCAATTGACCATTTTTACGAGTTTCGAGTACTCGAGATCTCGGATCTCGTATTGCCGACGAGAAGGAAGAGGAGGAGGAAGAGGACGAGGAAGATACATCGTGTGAGCGCTGTGGACGTATATGATCTGCTGTGTGAATTGTGCACATAATAAGGAAGGTAAAACTGAATAGGTAGGACAGGGCTTATATGTAGATTAAGGTAGATATGTAGAGTAGTGTTGATAGGTAGGTCAGGGCGTATAGGTAGGGTAGTGTAGATAGGTAGATTAAGGTAGATATATAGGGTAGTGTAGATAGGTAGGGCAGGGCGTATAGGTAGGGTAGTGTAGATAGGTAGGGTAGTGTAGATAGGCAAGGTAGTGTAGATATGTAGGGTAGTGTAGATAGGTAGGATAGTGTAGATAGGTAGGGTAGTGTAGATAGGTAGGATAGTGTAGATAGGTAGGTTAGTGTAGATAGGTAGGGTTGTGTAGATAGGTAGGGTAGTGTAGATATGTAGGAAGTGTAGATAGGTAAGGTAGTGTAGATAGGTAGGGTAGTGTAGATAGGTAGGGAGTGTAGATAGGTAAGGAGTGTAGATAGGTAGGGTAGTGTAGATAGGTAGGGTAGTGTAGATAGGTAGGGTAGTGTAGATAGGTAGGGTAGTGTAGATAGGTAGGGTAGTTTAGATAGGTAGGGTAATGTAGTGTAGATAGGTAGGGTAGTGTAGATAGGTAGGGTAGTGTAGATATGTAGGAAGTGTAGATAGGTAGGGAGTGTAGATAGGTAGGATAGTGTAGATATGTAGGGTAGTGTAGATATGTAGGGTAGTGTAGATAGGTAGGGTAGTGTAGATAGGTAGGGTAGTGTAGATAGGTAGGGTAGTGTAGATAGGTAGGGAATGTAGATAGGTATGGAGTGTAGATAGGTAAGGTAGTGTAGATAGGTAGGGTAGTGTAGATAGGTAGGGAGTGTAGATAGGTATGGAGTGTAGATAGGTAAGGTAGTGTAGATAGGTAGGGTAGTGTAGATAGGTAGGGAGTGTAGATATGTAGGGTAGTGTAGATATGTAGGGTAGTGTAGATATGTAGGAAGTGTAGATAGGTAGGGAGTGTAGATAGGTAGGGTAGTGTAGATATGTAGGGTAGTGTAGATATGTAGGAAGTGTAGATAGGTAGGGAGTGTAGATAGGTAGGGTAGTGTATATAGGTAGGGCAGGGCGTATAGGTAGGGTAGTGTAGATAGGTAGGGAGTGTAGATAGGTATGGAGTGTAGATAGGTAAGGTAGTGTAGATAGGTAGGGTAGTGTAGATAGGTAGGGTAGTGTAGATAGGTATGGAGTGTAGATAGGTAGGGTAGTGTAGATAGGTAGGGAGTGTAGATAGGTATGGAGTGTAGATAGGTAAGGTAGTGTAGATAGGTAGGGTAGTGTAGATATGTAGGGTAGTGTAGATAGGTAGGGTAGTGTAGATAGGTATGGAGTGTAGATAGGTATGGAGTGTAGATAGGTAAGGTAGTGTAGATAGGTAGGGAGTGTAGATAGGTATGGAGTGTAGATAGGTAAGGTAGTGTAGATAGGTAGGGTAGTGTAGATAGGTAGGGAGTGTAGATAGGTATGGAGTGTAGATAGGTAAGGTAGTGTAGATAGGTAGGGTAGTGTAGATAGGTAGGGAGTGTAGATATGTAGGGTAGTGTAGATATGTAGGGTAGTGTAGATATGTAGGAAGTGTAGATAGGTAGGGAGTGTAGATAGGTAGGGTAGTGTAGATATGTAGGGTAGTGTAGATATGTAGGAAGTGTAGATAGGTAGGGAGTGTAGATAGGTAGGGTAGTGTAGATATGTAGGGTAGTGTAGATAGGTAGGGTAGTGTAGATAGGTAGTGTAGTGTAGATAGGTAGGGTAGTGTAGATAGGTAGGGTAGTTTAGATATGTAGGAAGTGTAGATAGGCAAGGTAGTGTAGATAGGTAGGGTAGTGTAGATATGTAGGAAGTGTAGATAGGCAAGGTAGTGTAGATAGGTAGGGTAGTGTAGATAGGTAGGGTAGTGTAGATAGGTAGGGAGTGTAGATAGGTATGGAGTGTAGATAGGCAAGGTAGTGTAGATAGGTAGGGTAGTGTAGATAGGTAGGGTAGTGTAGATATGTAGGGTAGTGTAGATAGGTAGGGTAGTGTAGATAGGTAGGGTAGTGTAGATAGGTAGGGTAGTGTAGATAGGTAGGGTAGTGTAGATATGTAGGAAGTGTAGATAGGTATAGTGGGGTGATTAGGTAGGTTAGGGTGAATAGGTATGATAGTATGGATATATAGGGTAGGGTAGATAAGTAAGGTAGGGTGTATAGGCAGGTTAATGTAGATATATAGGGTATGGTGGATAGGTAGGGTTGGGTTTATAGGTAGGGTTAATAGGATACACAGGGTAGTGTGGATAGGTAGGGTATGCGATAGTACGGATGGTTTTCAATAAGATATATGTAGCATAGTAAGATAAGGTAGTAATGGTACAAGATTTTAATGATAAGATAAGATTGTATCGATAAGATCAAATTGTAATGATAAGATAAGTTAGTAAGGAAGAGGAAGAGTAATACATATATGTACTAGTTTAAGGAAGAGGTTAAGTATGAACGTACCCATACCATGATAAATAGTAAATGAACACATGGAAATAACAATAAAGTATACTTCTTAATATTGGGAATATATACACTTTATGATGAATTAATAATAGTGGCGTAATATATATATATATATATATATATATATATATATATATCTATATATATATTCATATATACATATATATATATATATATATATATATTAATTAATAGCTAATATATTCATATTCATATACAAACGTCTGTGGTGATGTTGGATAAAAATGCCATTCAATTCCTCGGCCATTAGAACCACAGCGGTCAATGAAAACAATAGCAAAAGTAGAACCGTTAACATCGCCAGTAGTTTCGCCACTGACCAAGGTTCAAGCATGACTGAACGGCCAGTTACGAAGTGACGCGAAATCTATACCGAGGTCAGAGATCATAGGAAAAGGGATGCACTTCGGTTTAATGACGAAAATGTAGCCCGAGGTTTACACGATTATGATGTAATCACCGTATGTATTGGTCAAACCCTGCGGTGTACGCCGTAATTACCTCAATATTTAGATATCCGTACACTGCACGGGTATCTAAATAATCAGATAAGCTAAATATAGGCGTTAAGCATAAAGTAATATAATATTTTTATAATATACCCCTAGGGTAATCTTTTGATGTTCAATATTTAGTTATAAATGTCGTCTACCTTTAAATGATAATGAATTATAATAATTGGCAGTCAGTCGCTTACCTTAACGGTAGGTAGTTATATTCTAATTATTGTCTGCCATTATATTAAAATTCTTTGTATAATAAATTGTGTGCATTTATTTATATTATACATACAATTTTATAAAATCTGTATATTATTCTATTGTTTCATGTTTAATAATTTTAATATGAATAATAGGAACATATACTATGTAAATCGCATTATCTATTACTTTACACTAAAAGGAATATAAACTAACTGACCATTGGTAGTATATTATAAATTAGATCAATTATAAAAAATTAGTTACAAAAATGTCTAAATCGATTTTAATACGTTATTAAATATATATATATAAGAAATATATAAGTTAAAGGATGAAACCCGTAGTAAGAATACATAGTTTAATACAAATATTTAGAGAATTTTATTTAAACATGCAAATAATTCATAATTAAATTATTCGCTTTTCAATAGAATTTTGAGAATATATATATTTCAATATACGTTAATATAAATTATAATTATACGTTGATTGGGTGTTTTAAGTATATCATTTAATTAAATGAAAATAAGATCATCAGGAAGTAGTCGATATGACTATTATTTATAGAAATCTAGTCTATTTCTATACGAACAATAAAGGAGAGAAGAATATTTTAAGAAAAAGTTAGTTTCTGAAGATTTGTATCGCTTTATTTCAAATACAAATTGTCTTCATTTTCTTTTTTATAGCTATTTTATATATCTAAACCTTTTATAGTGCAGCTTATTGATAACATATATATCGTATAGTATAAACTTATCTATTTAGATGATGTATCCATTTTAATAACAAATCTTCCAGCTAAATTCATTTTATCGTTAATAAGCAATTTTGTAACGTAATCAACAGGATTTTAATATGATATAACTCTTCTTGCGGTAACAACGCATTAAATTTAGCATGGAATAATATAGATTTATAATGTCACTAATAGTAGACATTATGCACTATTAAATAATTATATATATATATATATATATATATAAATATATCTACACTCGATTTTTCATGTAATTAAGATTTTTCACTCTAATTTTCTTGGTGTTTAATGTTTCTGTCTTATCGTTACACTCTATTACTTAAACCTATTTACTACATATATATTTGTTTATATTCAATTCATATTATCTGTATCAGTTTTATTTTCTATTCCTCAAGTTAATTACATTTGTCCCCAGTTATCATTCCAAAAGTAGAAATTATTCAGAACATTTGAATTAGCCTATTCCAGCTAAAGCATTACCAAACTCTTATCTTATCGAGCAACTCTATCTTTTAAACTATGGAATCTATGGCATAAGGCTCGACTTCGGATACTCCCAATAAAAGCTTTCATCGGTTCAACAACTTCTATATTTCCGGGTCGGTGAAAACCTGACATAGTTATTGAAATGAAAATAAAACGAATATCATCGATATCACTGAAGTATTTTATAGTCAAGGAAATATGTCTAATGCGATTTAGGGTTTATCATTCCCTACGTAATAGGTTCTTTGGGTTCTTGGTCAAATAATAATCATATTCTAAGATAAGAGATTTGGATACCAAAAAGAATTGGGAAAGAATTAAAAATATTCAATATAAAAGAATCTATCAAAGGATCTGGAGTATCAAAGTATCATTGCTTCTATCAGATTTTTTCGAAAATTTTAAATTAGTAATTATTTTTTTATCTTTAGTGGTTTTAGTATTTTATCAAAACTTTTTATATTATTAACTATTTATTTGTTTTACTCACTTTTTATTTATACATATTTTACATTTGTTTTATTTGTAATGCTCCAGGCTATGATGATAAGATCCTGCATCTTTTAACTTAATAGTTTAATTGAACAACAATAACTCTCTTCTGAGCCAAACTATATCAATATATAAATATATATATATATATATATATATATAAATTTATATATATATATATATATATATCACAATTCATATTCAATTAAATCGTATTGGCGTATTCACCAATGATAGTCAATAATACCGTAATAATGGCCGTTGTTATTATTGTTTGATCTAATAATTGAATCAGGTAAATAAAACGTTTATTATAGTAGCAGGTTCCAGCGTTATAATATAATATATTTACAATTAAACCTGCGGATGCAACTGCTACCTTTAATATATATTATACGATTTTAATTTGTACACATTTACCTTATGTCATATATGCCTTTAATTTATATTTCGCATACTTATTGTTCACTTACTTTTTTATATTATTAACCTACGTAAAAATAAAACGTATGCATTTTTATTAATACATAATTCCATGTTTGTATATAACACTAATATATATTATATTTTACAATTTACACTTACTAATGGATACATAAGTTTACTAATTTAATTTATTTATACATCATATTTTTTTAACAGAATTTATTTATATATATTAATTATTTATATATATATATATTAATTAATTTAATTATATACAACTTTATTATTAATTATATATTTTATAATTATATAATTATATAATCATATTATTTTATAAAATTAACTTATTCTTATTTATTTATATAAGAATTTAAATGTATATATAAATATAAACATATATATATATATATATATATATATATATATATATACATATATATATATATATATATATATATATATATATGTATACATATATAAACTCTATTAATATAACAGTTATTAATCAAGTATGAACATTTGACTTTTAAGAATTGCCGTGCCTCCACATAGTGCTATACGGTGTAAGTGCCCAATAATAATAATATAGCATAGATCAATTGCGAGAGGTTTACTAGTACTACTGCATTTGTTATTGTTTATGCATGTTGCTAGGCACCGGCGTCCATTGTTATCGAGACCGGCGTACCACGGGCTTTCGCCTACAGCCGGCCCACAGTAGTGACGTATAAGAAATACCAAACATAAAACTACATACGTTCAAATATATTCAAACCACTGTCTGATAAATATATTTAAAATAATTATTTGTGATAATAATTTCTAAACTGAAATGCCTGGACAAAGTTAGTATACATTACTTATTAGAGTACCATTATATATTTAGTATATATATATATATATAGTATACGATTTGAAATAAGCAGAAGTTTAAATGTATTACTATAATATATACTTTATTTCGTTATAAACTGTATAATACACACTAATTAAACATTATGTATTACAATTCATATTAATATTATAGTATAATTAATAATTAATTATTATTATTTTGATTTTAATCAACAAAACTTATTATAAAATGTATTTCAATATAACTAGTCATGTATATGATATATATATATATATATATATATATAAACTAGAACTATCAAAGACCACATTATATAGGGGGAACGATATGTTCAAACAATACGTAACATAATACTAATACCAATAGTATAAGCATATACATATGATTAAATTAAAAATAAATATAAATATAATATACATATATATATATATATATATATATATATATACATGTGTGTGTATATATATGTGTGTGTGTGTGTGTGTGCATGTGTGTGTGTGTGTCCTATAATAATCGAAATAAATATATAAATTTACCATTCTTAAAAATATTAAGTTAGAAATCTTCATATATTGGCAAACTAAATTAAAAAGAGAAGTTCATATACTTTATGATGTACAAATACATATTTTATATATATATATATGTATATATATGTATATATATATATATATATATATATATATATATATATATATATATATATATATGTTTAATATGAACACAATTATAACATAGTATTCAATAATTATATGAATACCTTCATTAACCAATCTATTACCAACGAATATATATATAAATATATATATAAATATTATATCAATATCAATTAAATTAATATATTAATATTGTGGATATAGAATACATTCTGGTATCTAAATATGCGCCATATGAATGTCACGCATAAATTTACATTAATAGATAAACGGAGTGATATTATTAAGGATTTAGCTAAGTTGAAATTAAGATTTCGCTAAGTTGAAATTAAAATTAAGTAAGTTAAAATTAAGATTCATCTAAGTTGAAATTAAGATTAAGTAAGTTAAAATTAAGATTCAGCTAAGACCTGTGATAAATATTTCTCTCGGGAATTTCTGTTTACATTTGAAATCATGAATAATAAAAATAAACATTAAAATAAAAATGATATGTAAATGCTCTTACAAGAAGAATAAGATCGAAGATTATAATCGTGAAATAAAATTCTAACGATGTTCCAGGACAATACGACATACAGTAAGTGTTATATATGTTCTCAGAGTGACCCGGGGGGATTAATTCTAACACATCATTGTTATAGAAAGACAATGCGTGTATCAATTCATATGTATATCACACTAAAGTCCCTGCTGGAGTCAAACGCCCTCAACGTATACCATGCTACCCGCTGACGTCACGGTCCAGTGAATTTCTAGTCGCTTTATTTGTCTGCTCGTATTAATCAGACTACATTGTTGTGCATATGGACGTATATATTTCGCCCGTTTTCTTATATGTATACGCAAACATATTTACCATTAAAATAATAATTCCTATATCTATACTGTGAAACATATTAGTTTTCTATATAAACGATGTCTAAATAGAATGACATGCGTTGTGAATTGTATATACTTTTTAAATAGCGCTGCAAACTATCATTAAATTCATTAAGTATATTTATATTGAACACTTTTCAATTATCATTTACTGAAATAATGAAAATCACCACTGGGATCAATTTTCTTTTTAGTAAGGGCTGAAAATAAACACTATATAAATATAAACATAGCATTTCAAAATGAAATCTATATAACACGTTTAGATACGTGTATTATTCCTAATATTGAATTGATATATAATACCTCGGCATATATATATATATATATATATATATATATATATATATATATATATATATATATATATATATTATTGGATTCGTAATGAGAGCATATACTAATGAAGCTATAGCTTTATTATGTATTCTGGTACTTTACTTATTTGTAGTTTATCGAATAGAAATTGATGTATAACCTAAATGAATTCTATACTGTATCTAAAAGCTATAATGGCACTAGAATTATAACGTAAATAATCTCTAACAATATTGTAATATGCGATAACTAAATCAGTAGATATGTACCTTTTTATTAGTTTTAAAGGCAAATTAATTATTTAAGGTCTATTTATAATCTAAATATGGTCTACTTTAATCAGTTATATAAGATATGGTCTAATAATGTACATAATACAGCGTATAAACACATTGGCCTATAATTATGTATATCGGTTGATCTTTTGTTGCTACTTTTTATATAGGACCGATATAAGAGTTTTTTAAATTTACAGGTAACTTCCTATCAGTATAATACTCTTAAAGAATATAACTGCCATATATTGTTATATCACCATGTGTATACGAAATGGCATCAGACACTACAGTTTTATTTATTTTTAAAGTTTTAAGATTATTATCAATTTCATACGAAGCAAGTTTACTATTTTTGTTAAATAATTATATTTTATCCTAGTTAAATTTATAAATATTATTTTACTATCTGGTATGAATTGCATAATCAGAGAAACATATTCCCACAAGTTTCAGTACCGTCAATATTATCGATGCGATTGGCTATATAATTATTTTAAATGTTTTTTATGTTAAAAAAACTATATATCTCAATTTTATATTGTATGGAATTAATATTATTCTATATGGCTTAGCATTACTAGTTGGGGGTTATTAACATTTCTATTACAAATATATTGAGTTACATTAATAAGTATGACGATTTCAATTACTATAGTGATCCAAAAATGTATATTGTTTTAAAATAATTCCTATTTATCTTTTTAAATGTTAACTATTTAAATCTAATAATTTAATTTGTCTATATTATTAGATTATATATATATATATATATATATATATATATATATATATATATATATATGTGTGCGTATGTATGTATGTGTGTGTGCATATATTAATTAATAAACACTTATGTTTCATTTTGGGTTTATATTTATGAAAAGCAAGTTATTTAGAATTTAAGGATGAATATATTAAATTATGAATAGCAAATATAATATTGAGATAATATTACATATAAATAATATATATAAATAATATATAATAATAATATTACATATAAATATAATATTATATATCGCTTTGTTTAGTATTTATCTAGAGCTTAGGTATAGCTTATGTTAATCTTAAGTAGAGTTTATATTGTATAGTTTATTTTATATAGCAGTTAGGTAGAATTAATGTAAAGCTTGAGTAGAGCTTATATAAAGCTTGCATAATCAATTGTTTACATTGACTATTAATTAAATTAAGTTTAATAACTTGAAGCTTATGTTATTTGACAACACTCAATGAAACTTAATGAAAGAATTCTCAAACGAGGTTATAAATTCTTATAAAATGTAGAGGAATATTGATATGTTCACATTGGAATCATATTTGCACATTAATATCATGTTAATATTCAGATACGTCAACAAATAATAATATGTAAGAAAATACCAAGAAAAATGTAATCATGATTATATGTTCAACCTTGGTATTAATAATTTAAAGTATTAATAAATTCTTATTTTTACTAAAATATTATTTTATTTTTAGACTCATTTAAACAACTCAAACAATTACGAGTGATATATCAACAACAAACCATATGTAGCAATAGATAAATGTATATTGAATTAAATACCATTCGCCTGTATTAATTGGTAATTATTTAGTGATAAATATTATTAAGTAATATGTGTCATTTTAATTAATAAGTATATATTATGAATATATTTACTTATTGAAAAAATTTAAAATTATATTTATTAATTTATATTTTCAAATATTGTATATAATAACGACCAATCAAATGGTTATATTGGATACATTGCAGCATATTTAAAATTAGATTTAAAATCTCAGAAATAAAATATTTGCATAATTTACCAAGTTACAGGTTTAACATAAATTGACGTATTAACGAATATTCAATATTTAATATCCGATATTAGTTTAATATCCGATATTAGTTTAATATCCGATATTAGTTTAATATCCGATATTAGTTTAATATCCGATATTAGTTTAATATCCGATATTAGTTTAATATCTTATATTAGTTTAATATCCGATATTAGTTTAATATCCGATATTAGTTTAATATTAATGCATCTGATATTCCACAGGTTGAAAATCTTAGCAAACCCACTCCCTTGGTAATATGAGCAAACTACGCAAAAAAGATGAAAAACCTATCCCGGCTGTGGGACCGGGAAGTAGAGTATCAGCTCTTCCCGACCAGATCAAAAGACACATCGTAGCACGAATAGAGGGAAGTAAAGGCTACGATCTAAAGGTGAGAGAGCTCGCGGCGTATAATAAACGAACACTGTTATTGCAATATGTATATCAAATTACATATGAATAATATATATAATTTTGATACAGAAATTATCATTACAATAGTGGTGACAACTCTGGTGTTATTTCAATATAATATTTACTACGAATTTCATAAGAATATAAAATTACTTCAAAATAACAATAACTTTATAACAAATTTCAATGTTTATTTATCATAAATTAAAATTATAAATTTTGTTTTAAACATTTCAAAGAAAATTTTATAAATCTAATAACTGTTTCATAAATATTTTATTCTGCATAGATGTATATAACAAAATAAATAATAAAAACAAATATATATATATATATATATACATATAAATATATATATATATATACATATATATATATATATAATATACCTCACATTAAACTATTAAAGATTTAAATATTATATTAGTTAATATTTAGTATATTTTAATTTCTATATTAATCAGTTATTAACATACTTTTTTATTTACTTAATTTTTTTAATTCACATAATTATGCAGCATATTAATTTTCTCTGAATTGTATATGTTTTTAATTTTTAATTTATCTCTACATTATATAAGACTAGTAATAACTTTTACCTTAAAATATTGATTTTAATGAATATAAGTCTAGGACATTAAACACACTTAATAAACATGGCGACATTCGTATAGATTTTTACAATGTATTACTTTGTATAATTACCTCATGGAGATAATACATTATTATGCTAATGGAAACTCATTGTTTTGCATAAAATCGATAGTTTATCAATAGGTCATTTCAGTGCGAAATTCCACAATAAAATTGACTTTATATACTTTATACTCCAGAGAATAGTTTCACGTGTATACGTGCTATATTGTAATACATAATATATCATGAGTTAGTTTATATTATCGTACTTGTTAACTTAAAATTGAATCTCACAAATATAATAGTATTATAAAAAGCGTAAATTTCTAAACTAAAAAACTATGATATATAATAATTTGTATATTTTATATGTTTTTAGTGGTCCACGACAAGTGTAAAGGTATTGCCAAAGGAAATATTTGAAAATGAAGAGGTTAGTAAAATATATAAATATACTTATAGGTTTAATTATATACCTTTATATTGCTATATATTCATTTACATTATTATATATTCCTATATTTTTATATATTTAGATTTCATTTATAAATATCCATTATATATGTTCCCTTACATTGCTATGTATTCCTAGATGTTCCTATATATTGCTGTGTCTTCCTATATTCTTATATATTCTAATCAAGAATATATAATAATAATATTAGTAACTAACCAAATAAAGTGAAATTAATTTTGATATAAAGAACTAAGATATATTATATTTAAACTATTACACGATAGCATCACAATATAGTGATATTTATTGAATTAGTATAATATATTGTTTATATATTTTAATTAAAATATAAATATATTACCTTTATTATTTTAATTAACTAATTACTGTCATTATTTCCTAATCTATACTCATTCGCGTGTTGCATAGATTATCCCAAATACATAATATTAATATCTCCAATAATATTTCTTATTTACTTACCTGACTTAAATTAACTTCATAACTTGTATGCACATTACTTATACATATCGTTATACTTGTAAAATCATCAATAACATCCGTTTACCGTATCACACCTTGTTTTACATCATACTTTGTCCTAGTTATATAATGACAAGTATACATAACCTAATTAACGCTCCGCTAAACCACACCTCTACATATCCACTAGATTCTTGACTTCGCCAGGAGTTACGAGGCTCAGAACAACCGCATCAAAAAACTACCAGCCGCCATCTCTACCATGTACAATCTGCAGGCAATAGACATCAGTCAGAATTCCCTTACCAAGATTCCAGGTACGGTCAGCAAACTCAAAGAACTACTGGAGCTGAATGTCTCAAAAAATGCCATAAAATCCCTGCCGAAATCTCTTAATAAGGTAACTAACACTGAAATGTTATAGTTATAACTTATTTACATTGTCAGCTATTTCACATATAAATTAAATTATTTATAAAAAAGGCAATGGTAAAGTTAGAAAGCTTATGTATCTTCTTTGGCTTATGTGCATTAAACTCATACGCCTTAGAAAATTGTTAGTCGTATGCAAGGAAAGTAAACTAATGCACGACTTTAATTAATATATGTCCTACATCATAATAATTTCGTTTCTTAGTTTTCTATATAATGTTCATTCGTCCAGGCGCCTAATCTGCTTGAACTTAGAGCGGCTGGAAATCGCTTGAAATCGATCCCGGCGAAACTAGGCATGTCTCCTAAGTTAATCCTCATCGACGTCTCAAACAATCAGTTGAAGAAACTCAACAAGAACATCTATAAGATGCCCTTGAACCTGATCGCAACACACAACAAGCTCAGGGAACTACCTTCGGTACCTTTAATGTATGACAGTTGTAAAAAGTATTAGATTCATTTATTAAATATGTTATAATTATTGTTAGAGTTTATTAAATAGATATTTCTATTTATTCATAGGTTTTACTGAAAAATATAATTTCCGTGTATATTTAGTTTTTATCATTTACAATCGAAATTGTAATTTATATTAATAATACTGTTACTAATATTACTCAAATATGGTTTATGTTCAATACATTTATTGTAAAGTAAATACAATACAAATAAATACAATTATAGATTACTAATCAACCTAATTTGATATTAATACTAATATGGGCATGTGTAAATACCAGGTGAGTATAAAGAAACCAGAGATACATGCCATTGATGTATCTTACAACGAGATCGAGTCGCTGCCCTCGTCCGTGTCTTTATTGCAATGCCTGGTCAGTCTTAAAGCCTCTCACAACTTGCTGACCACATTGCCAACCGAAATCGGACGCATGCGTTACCTGCACTCGTTGACTCTCGATAACAATAAGTAAGAAGCCTCGACAAAGGCCTTGCCGATTTGTATTTATACCATTGTCCTATCGCCTTATACCACTCCATAACATAACTATAGTATTAAAATAACTATAGAATTCGGCGAAATTATAAATTATAAATATCCATAAAGTGTTTCTACTAAAAGCTCTATCATTTTTGGAGTTGTAAAGAAAAATAATTTTTATTAAAAATTTTCAAGCCTAATCATGCATTTAATTTAATTTTAGGACCATTGAACATATAGTTTTGTTATAGTTTTAAAATAATTAAAAGAGTAATGTAATATCTATGGATATAGTAAATTAAATATTGTTATAAATAGTAAGAATATAAATGATTTAAAAACTCGTTTAGGATTAAAGATATTCCCCAGGAATTCTGTAATATAGCTTACGGTATCGTGGAATTCATTATTCACCATAATGAATTAGATTTGTTACCAGATAATATAAATACACTTCAAGTTAGTCGAATATATTCATAAACTTCTAATATTCGAATATTATAATGTTTATAAATATGTTAAGAAAACTAAAAAGATACAACAAATATATTCACTTTTAATTTCATTTATTTGAATGAATAACATATTTACTCCAATGCATTAACAAATTGATATTTTTCATATTATTTATACTTTACATATGTTTAATGTATAGGCGTTAGAATACCTGGACGTTTCACATAACTCGATACGGATGTTACCTGCAAAAATGATAGAATTACAAAGATCGCTGAAATATTTAGATATATCAAATAATAGAGTTGCTGATATTTCAATGGTTTAGATTTTAATTATATCTAATAGTATTATAATATATATTATAATGATATTAAAATATATTATAATAGAATGTAGTTGAAATTTATTTTATTGTAAATATATATTATTTACATTATATTTTAAATACTTATATATATATATTTAGTAATGTATTGAAACAATATTTTATTACAAGTACTGTATGTTATTTATTAATATATATTCATATTTTAATAGCATATTTTCCCTATTTAGTTGTCGCGATTGTCAATGCTTGAGATTCTGATAGCAAGTACTAATTCAATTACGATAATTCCCGAAGACGTAAATAAGATGAATTCTCTAAAGAAATTGGACTTGGGATTTAATAAGATTACAGTAATACCATATACAGTGGGATCTATGAGAACCCTCAAGGTACTTAATATCATTTTAGATTTAATCCATATTCATATAGAAATTGACTTGTACATCATATGATGTAAATTATCTATAAGATAGAAATGTTGTTATCTTATAGATAAAATAAATATACATATCCGGAGATCAATAGTGTAATCTGTGGCGTAAACATAACTACAGGTAATATGGAACTTAATACATAATCCTCTATTAATTATTATTAAAATTTAAATAAGTACTATTTTAATAATGCTATATATATATATATATATATATATATATATATATATATATATATATATATATGCATGTATATTATAGAGCGAAGTTAATTAAATTTAAACCTACTAAAGAGAGACGATTTCATAATTAATTTAATTAATGTAAAGTATTTATTAGTTAAATGTGTCAAATGCGTCATCGACTTATAGTTACATCATTTATAACTAAAATTATAAATATAACTAAAGTATACTTTACAAGTTATCACACTTTTATATTTTGTTCTCATATACTCAACACAAACACTCATCGACAATCTCTAAAGGTTCTACTATTGAATGATAATGCAATACAAGTGCTACCGGATAACATAGGAGGTGACCAACTACTTACCATACTGAACCTTTGTAATAACAAACTGTCCGCAATGCCTGCGGATATGAGAAAACTGCGCTGCTTAGGTTTGTAGTGTAATGTTTACTCGTGATTGGTACACATATTATTAGTATCATATAACCACACTAGCTTATGATATAATGTATATATAATGTATACATTTAGTATGAGCTATATTTATTAGGAGCGTATTCAATAGAAACTATAAAACCCTGGCAATGTAATATTTGAGGGTCACGGATAAATAAGAGAACACGGATGATACTAATAACAAAAAATAAAAATATGTTTTGGAATATAAAAATAATTTTATATAATATTAATGTATGTACAATTTAACATATATACATTTATTATTTAATATATATATATATATATATATATATATATTAAATTGTATATACATAAATATTATATAAATACATTTTTATATACCAAAAAAACATATTTATATTTTGTGATATTTGTATAATTCGTGTTTTCTTTCGACCCTCAAATAGTATACAATATATTACATATTTATTCAATAGGGTATTAACATGTAATATTAATACAATTACATATACTTATCTACTTATACAATTACAATACATATACTTATAAATACACTTTATTGGTATAAAAACATTATTTCCTGATTATATTACTAGTCAACTAGTATGCAAAATAATTCATATTTATTGTAAAATAGTATTTCAATAATTAACGTGTTGGAAACCCTTTTTATAATTGTATTATTTTAAAATGGTTTTTCAGCTAAACGTTACTCTAGAAAACCCTTTATATATATTAGAGGATTTTAAAGTCGATAACAACCCTGGAAAGCCCCTTTGAAAATTTGAAAAGGGTTTTCTAGTTAAAATCGATGCATAGAAAACCCTTTCTTTCTAACAGTATATGTTACCAGAGTATGCTAGGTCCTATTGAATAAGCTCATAATACAATCATTACATTTAATACAATATAGAACGTCTACTAGTAGCTGGCAATGAGTTGACTTCACTTCCAAAGAGTATAGAATGGCTATTCATGCTAATCGATCTTGACGTCTCGTCGAACCAGTTCAATAATATGCCGGTTCCTAAGACTGTGAAATATCTGAATATATCAGAGAACCCTATCAACTTCCCACAGATGGCTGTAAGTAGACCGAATGTATATTCGACACTTCGTGTAATGGTATTTCGCCATTCTATATGTTTTAAACTGATGGTATTATATATTATATACATAAAACGAATAATATTAATATCTTTATTATATATAATTTAGAACAAGATATTTGTAGTTTTAGTAAACGACTCTACTATTTTTAATATACTTATATATTTTAAATTCAAAAATTAACAAATGAAACACTATAGGCTAAAGCAATAATAGAATCAACTCTACACTTTTATATTAAATCGTAAATTTTACTTTACCAAACATTATATATAATTACTCTGCCATACTTTCTAATCACACACTACACTTCATTGCTTTTTTTTCATCCAAAAGCATTTAGGTGACATTTCGCACCAGTTGAACATCACTACACTGATTCTAAGAGATTTGCTCTTGGATCAAATTCCTCCGCAAGTCTGTAAACTACGAAAACTACAATACCTAGACATATCTCACAACGAAATATCATCGTAAGTTTAACATTCCTAATATTTGTAATGTGTTACAGCGTATCATTTAAATATGAACTATTTTTATTATATTAGTTTTCAATTCTACGATAAAGTAATATACATTTATAATTTATAATTTTTATAATATATTTATAAATAAAACAATATATTAAGCTAAATGTAAAATGTGTTTATACTATAACAATATATATATTTATAGTACTCTTACTTATCAGGATACAGGAATGTGTTGGCAGACTACGTAATCTAAAAACACTTATACTTCACCATAACTCTATAAACGATATGGTTACTTTCAAGGAATTCAGGAAATTAGAAAGACTAGAGCTCCAATATAATGAAATTACGGAATTTCCAGAGGTTTGTGAAAAAAATAAAATTCTGTTCATAATCTGATATCTATTAAACTAATTACCATTATGGTACGTTGCGAACATAATAATATATAAGTTAATAGGGTACATTAGTATATCTGAGTTTATAATTAATATTCAATATAATGATCTCGCAGGCATTGACTGAATTAACCAATATAGAATATATGGACTTTTCAAACAACAAATTAAATATTTTGCCAGATAACTTTGGATCGTTATCTCAGCTCTCATATTTAAATTTGTCTAAGTTAGTACTAAATAAGTTAGCAACTTGATTATTTGGTAGCTAAGTATATGTAAGAATGTTTTATATAGGACATTGAATGAGGTTTCCTATATATATTTGTATTAGAAAACATTATAAAAATGTACTATATATATTAGATAAATTTGTTACGCTTTAATTCCACCAATTCTTCGCAGTAACGAAATCCTTCGTTTTCCAAATGATAAAATTGATAATTTTGCTTCAATGATTATACTGGATTTGTCAAAGAATCATATTGATTTAATTCCAGATGATCTACCTTACTTGTACAGACTTCAACGACTATTATTGTATTCCAATGATATTGAGGTGAAGACAATAAATATAATTATATAAATTATATACAATATAAACTTATATAATATATATATATATATATATATATATATATATATATATATAAGACAACCTACTTCAGTCTTTACCGAAGAATATAGAAAAATGGAAGGAATTAAAAGTATTGGATTTGCATGATAATATTATAACGTTAATTCCAGAAAAAATTGCAAAACTTACTAAATTGGAGATTCTTAATATCTCAGAAAATAAAATCACAGTTAGAATGTATACATTTTTGTAACCCAATATTCTATAATATATATATAATTTAAAACTAATAAAACATAAAATAAGTTTGTAAGTAATGTATTATTTGAGTTATATTACACATTATCACATGTACATATTTATAAAATTTAAATCCAAATATACGCATGTATAATATAGTATAGTTTTTTATAACAGTCATGGCCAAATTGTTGGCAATCTATAAGAAAGAAGATTCCAGAATTAGGCTATGACAATCAAAATCCACGAAAAGTAAGAGAACCAAGAGATAGGTATTATGAAATATTATGTTATACATTATATAATAACTATAATCATAGTACCATATATGGTCTAATTTCTCTAAATGTATTATATATATGTATATATTTATTTTGTATATAATCAATTATATCTTTTAATTTAATAATACCTCAGTATTATTACAAATAATTAACATACATATATTAACATATATTCTTATAGAATAGTAATATTTAATGTAATCTTTTAACATTTACTAGACCAGTTTCTGTTGTAGAAGAATCTCCTGTAAAGAAACCCAAGAAGGGTAAAAAAGAAGGTTCGCCGGAATATATAATTATTATGAATATATGTATTTTATTCAAGTAAAATGATATTAAACGTATATGTCATATTAAAATAGTGAACTAGTAATATGATTTATCAGTATATCATATACAATTCTATAAATAGTATAATAACATCATATAAATAGCCCTCAATGTTTACTACGACTTTGACTACATTATAATGTAGTCAAATATATTTGTATGGCATATTTACTAGTTATATTTAATCCTCTATTATAGGGTACTTAGCATCATACGTATAAAGGTCAAATATAACTGTTATTTAAAGTAAAAAGTACTATTACCATATTTGAAGCAGGTAAAAAAGGTGCAAAGGGCAAAAAAGGAGCTAATAAGAGTAAGAACAACAATAACGATAATGGATCTGCACCTGCCACCCAAGTAGAGGACATTGCAGGGCAGGGTGCCCAAGATACATTAATTGCTGGAGGTGTAGTTACGGGAGACATGACTTCCACAGCGAATCAATCAGCTAATAGTAAGTACAAAATGAGAGTTGAAGATACTGGCGAATATAATTATTAACATTTTATTTTATTTTGTAAATTAGAAAATATTATACTGAATTAATGATTTCTAAAAATGATTCCGAAATACAGTTATTGTTAATTCCAATGAGGAAGTCACGACGGTTTTAGGAGATAAAGGAACTACTAGAGATGTATCGATGTAAGAAAATATAGAATTCCATGTAGGGACTTTAATTTCAAAAACAAATAATATATATTGCCACAAATAGGAAATACATTTTACTGCGCTGATATTTGACTATGTGGGAATATAATTCTTTCAAAATGTATGTATTATGAAATTCTGTTCACATCCGACATTCTGTTTATTTACCTAAAAAGCAAGTAGATCATATCAACTTTAATAATAAAACCCATATTA
This sequence comes from Osedax frankpressi, assembly GCA_964035775.1. Taxonomy (NCBI): domain Eukaryota; kingdom Metazoa; phylum Annelida; class Polychaeta; order Sabellida; family Siboglinidae; genus Osedax; species Osedax frankpressi. The sequence goes on along the minus strand of OZ038315.1, from coordinate 20,970,308 downwards.
TATAATGTACATGTTATGCTTCAACTTTTGTGGTCGTAAATTGCTTCCAAAATATAAACTATTCTATGGCATATTTCTGTGATGCATTGTCGCCAATCTTTTGCTATAACCAAGCAGTATTTGCTGCGACAATTATGTCAACTACAAGTATATGCTTTTTTTATCTCTTCACAAGTGCCTACAAACTCTTTCCGATGCAACATGTTGTACAACTTCTTTTTACCGGACACCCATGTAATATTGTCAACTATATTTATTTATATATATATATATATAAATAATAAATATGTACTTATATTCTGTTTTATTTATTCAATTACAGGTATATTAATATAATATAGAATTTTGAATAATATCAAAAATAATGAACATAAGTGTAAACGATATAAAGTTATTTTTAAAAAATAAATAAAATTCTAGTCATCACATCAAAAACTTATTATTTTATATCACAACATAAATAGTTTAAATAATATACAAAGTTTACTAATATACATCTAATGTGTTAATATCATATATTTAAATATGTTACAATCATATTACAATATAGTTGAAAAAAATGCAATATAAAATGTCGCACTTGAAAATAATAAAAGCCCTGTATTCCAACATATAAGCTGATCAGTTAATATTTATTATACTAGAATAATAAGAAAGGCTATCACGGGGCATGAATACCATCTTATATAACAAATAATTAGATTATTAGCACAATATTGCTATGCTCAATTCGTTCGTAGAGCATCATATTTTTAGTGATGGTAAGAGCCAATTTTCAACATAAGAAAAAAAAGGGTCTAAAACAAAGATCAGATCCCTGCCAGTTACGCGATCAGAGTAAACAGGACACCACGAATCATATCCGAATGTGAATTAGAAGACCGTTTAGTTTGGTAATTCTAGATTTCGTCGTGACTGCAATCGACGACTATGCAACGTGAAACGGAATCGTAAAGAGTTCGGCGGTGTCCGTTTAGCAACGCAGTCAGCGACACAGGTATCATCATAAAGTTCAATAGGTTCTTTAGAGTAGTACGCAACAGAGAACTAGGTGAAGAACGGGGAGGGAAGAATAAAGAGGTAAGAAGATATCAGTCAGAAGGATAGGTTTCAAATACATTATAAATTTCACAATCTCTATTGTATGATAGTAATCACGTATTACATCTACATTTTTAAAGATGTATAATAATATATAAAAAGATAGTATTGATGATTATTTATTATAATTATTAAACATATAGAATCTGTCATCATAATATTTTTTTTAATTTTCTTGTATTATTTTGGAAAATCAATTTAAAGATAATTAACTCAATATATAATTACAACTAAATAGAATTACTCATAAATTAATTGATAAGTTTAACATTAGGCTAAAGTAACGACTACTACGTGAGGTGGGTGTACTGTACCGGTAAAATGACAGCTTATTGGCAGGCCGTACAGCAAAGCGATTACCGGACAATACTTCGATGGATTCGCAGCCGATTACCTTGATTCCCATGATAAGTTTACCGGGTGTTTGTCCTGCGGGTAGGCAATGTACGATGCCGGCGATCATGCAAGTCTGCGAAATGCATAACTAAATTAGTATTTACATTATATGAGTCTTCGACATTATGAATTCAAATAGCAAAATATTAAAAGCAAATATTTAAATAAATAAATATTAAAAAAATAAATAAATATTAAACGCAAAATCCATATTTTTATTTATAATAAAGTTATCATTTTTGATTGCTAGAATAGTAAATATGTTTACATAATTACAAATTTATAAGCAATTTAGATTAGCGTATACTCTAAATATTATTAGAATTTATTTGTCGATCAGATGAGTAATAATAGATGATAATAGTGAAAGGTATTTTGAAAGGTTAATCATACCTCGTAAAAAGTGGTAGCAATCCTCATACATACTTCTAGAGCAAATAAATATTTTGTCATTTCAAGGAGTATTTCTAAATCACCTTCGATTATATTTTTAGAATTTAAAATTTTCATTGCCGAATCACTGTCAAATAAATAGGATAACCAGTAGAAATAAGAAATAGAATACTTACATTTATATTTTATAAACAAATAAAGAATAGAACATGTAAATAAATATTGCACACTTTATGTTTTTACATTTATAAGATATTATACTAACTTGGTACCGATATATTCGAAATAAGAAAGAGTTAATGTAAATTTAATGATGAATAAATAAATGAAGTCAATAAATTCAGCAACAAATCGTTTCCATAACGGTGGCAGATAGTAAACTATTAATAGTGGGAACATCAAAATATTGAATTTCAATATTTTATATAAAGAAAATGACAACAAATAAAATACAAAATGAACCAATTCAAAATAAATTAAAATTATTTGAGATATTAATTAAAAACACTATTTTATAATACAAGATTATTAATAATACAACACATGCAAAATATTTATTGAAATTTAATTAAAGTTAATTTGACTTAAATATAAAAGATTAAATTTAAAATAATTTTAATATTGAAATACAAAATTCAAACAATGATAGACTAATTTGCAGTATTTTTAATAATAATTTATTACCTATACATTATATATAATTTTAATATAATTCAAAGAACAAATATCGATAATCATTATTTATATAAAATTAGAGATTCATAATTTAGATTTATTAAATTTACATTAGGAATTCTAATCACTAATTTCGAACAAATTAAAATATGATATTTATGATTTATCATAAATACCAATTGTAAATATTTCTACTAATTCATAGTATTACTAACTAATAAATTATATATTAATAAATATTTTTACATTTTTTATATGTTTTAATAATTTAATTTGATATCTAAATAATTTGATCAAATTTTAAAATTAATATATTTTTTAAAAATTAATTTGTTATTTATTAAATTTTTTTATAATACGAAAATTAAAAAAATATTATGCTTTACAAGTATTAAAATCCATTCCAATATATAAATTTAATATTTTGCATTATGATAATTATGTATAATTATGACAAAATAGTATACATATAGGATATACCAAATAGTATAAACACATTAAAAAAAATAATACTTGTTGATATAATTATTGTCACCTATAAAATACTATCATCAATTAAATGCTTGTTAACTAAAAATGAAAACTTGATGATTAACAATTATTTACTAATGAACAATAACTATTATTTTAAATATTTCATACAACCCATGCATATGATACGAATCAATATTTTTAGATGGTATTTCTTTAGTCCTTCTCCAATCCATAAACTATTTAGGAATTATTTCTCAGTATAACCTCTCAACGATAACATATATGAATCATCATAAAGTTTAATTATTTAATTTGATTTTATTATGTAAAATAGGAAAATAACTTACAACAAAAACTACAATCCAAATTGCCAATAACATACTTTTTCAGAAATATTATTCTGCACACAAATTATTTCTAATAGCGTAGATGAACAACTAAACTATTGTCATATACTAAAACTATACTGATATTTGACATAAAAAATAGATAATAAATTAAATGAATTATCTATAATTAAATTAATTTCAAAAAGATACACAAAAACTATTAAACATAGAATGAATCCCTGGAACTTTCTATCGCTCTTAGTTTAATACGAACTAGAATTTTTTTTATTATTTTAATTTTCAATTAGATCCTAATTTATTCTAATTTTCAATTTTTAATTAGTATTATATAGAATTTTGATAATACAATTAAGTAATATGCTAACTATTTTGTTCATTGTTGTTATTATTGGTACCTTCGTTTGATATGCTAGGCACGATAGGTACCAATGGTACATTAGTATGTGTATATCGTCTTTGGATGATAGAATATTCTGGCTGAGATTGCATAAGTCCAGGATATTTTATATTTTGCGAATCGTTTATTCTACGAGTTAAATCACATGAATGCATCCACTGCCTAAGTGCTTCGGCATATTCATGCGATGAACATTTCATTGGCTTTTCTAAACTGTCAACATTGTTTTGTATTGAGCCATATTTACTAATATATGTATGAGCTTCTGACTCATATTCAGCCATTATAGGATTACATACAGTATAATATACCATAATAATATAATTATTTATTCAAATAATATGATTTTATCAATAAATATACGATTGGAATTTTTATAATAAGATAATATTTGTAATATTTTTATAAAAATAAATATAAATATTATGCGTACTAATAAAATGGAAAAAAATCAGAATTTGAAATTAGCAATCATAGATTTAAATTTTATCTACTACATTGAATAATAATAATCAAGATTACTACTTTTAGATTTAATATATTTAACAATACTATATAAATATATATCATATATTTGTGTATATATAAATATATATCATATATTTGTGTATATATAAGTATACATTTGGGTAATAGTAAATCTAATTAATTAGTATAACTATTAAATATAATTAATATGAATAACTAGTAATTAAAATGATCTTTTACAATAAGAATTATTATTTTGATACATGGGACGAATAATATTATTCTATTATTTATTTAATTATTTATTTAAAACCACATACTTTTCTTATAATAGATATTTATTTCTATAATAATTACAATAACATATTTATAATATATTCCAATTTAAATTTATTAGGATTTTTATTAGGATATACTAATTAATTATTAAATTTACAATATATACAAACTAAAATACATAGTTAGAATAGTATTACTAACCAAAAACTAAGTATTCTCATATATTTTAAATTATTTAGAAAGACCTTATAATAAAAACCTAAACCTTATAATAATTATAAATGTTAAATAAATAGTTATAAAATGAAGCAAAGAGCTTTATTATATTATAAGTAAAAAAAGCTTTACTTATAATATAATATATAAATATACTATTAAGCATATGTTACAGAATAGATTATTTACAATATATAAATATCCAAAAACTTTACTGACTCCTATTGATATGCTGATTCCTATATAGCGGGTGTATCTGGTGATACATATTACTTTTATATTACATTAAATCATAAAATACAGATAATCTATAATCTCAAGCTAATATATAAAATACATTTTAATTCCAAATAAAATAACTATAAATAAGTAAACATATATGTATTATTTATTTGTAGACGTCTTGAAGCACAACGATAATTTTGTAGTTTTATCATCTTCATACTACATATATTTGATAAGCGATTTAGAGAACGAATTAAGAAATTCTAAATATTGCATAATGATGGTAATAACTATAGAAGATATCACATTTCTATATTTATTAGTTGGTCTAGTTTTATTATTATATTATAATTAGTTATTTATATATAGAGCTTCATAAATAAAGTTGATTTGAATACACTATAATATCAAACAATACGTGGTCAGTGTTACATAATATCTTTTAGTATTTATGTTTCCATGGCAATTTCTCATGGACTTTGTTTGGTTAATATAAACTAATTTTAAAATTACAAACAAATCTGGTATTTTATTTTTTTTAGTAAATTATAAAATTAAATATCCCAAACCGATAAAACAATTCAAACTCAAATGCATTATAACAAATAAGAAATATAACAATGCACCAATATATACTACAAATTGTATCAATTATCGCTCTATTTGGTTAGTATTAATAATCAGAAACTCAATTAGATTCTCCATTAACAACAGTTAATACAAGTTAATACCCAGTTAAAACCTTGTTAATACCCTGTTAATAGATAGTTAATACCCAGTTAATACCCAGTTAATACCCAGTTAATACCCAGTTAATACCCAGTTAATACCCAGTTAATACCCAGTTAATACCCAGTTAATACCCAGTTAATACCCAGTTAATGCCCAGTTAATACCCAGTTAATACCCAGTTAATACCCAGTTAATACCCAGTTAATACCCAGTTAATACTCAGTTAATACCCAGTTAATACCCAGTTAATACCCAGTTAATACCCAGCTTATACCCAGTTAATACCCAGTTAATACCCAGTTAATACCCAGTTAATACCCAGTTAATACCCAGTTAATACCCAGTTAATACCCAGTTAATACCCAGTTAATACCCAGTTAATACCCAGTTAATACCCAGTTAATACCCAGTTAATACCCAGTTAATACCCAGTTAATACCCAGCTTATACCCAGTTAATACCCAGTTAATACCCAGTTAATACCCAGTTAATACCCAGTTAATGCCCAGTTAATACCCATTTAATACCCAGTTAATACCCAGCTAATACCCAGTTAATGCCCAGTTAATACCCAGTTAATACCCAGTTAATACCCAGTTAATACCAAGTTAATACCCAGTTAATACCCAGTTAATACCCAGTTAATACCCAGTTAATACCCAGTTAATACCCAGTTAATACCCAGTTAATACCCAGTTAATACCCAGTTAATACCATATTATTGTTATTGATGTTCGTTTATTTCGCAAAATATTCATAAACATTAATCTAAAACTATACTAGCATCTTACTTCATACTTTGCTAATTCACCGTAATATACTTAAATATATTAATATATTAATATATATATATATATATATATATATATATATATATAAATATATATATATATATATTTGATTGTATTGCCATATACTAATAACATAAGTCAGCATATTATAACCTGAAATGTCTTAAAGTTAAATTTTAAAATATTTTACTCTCATCTTAACAATGTATTATCTATAAAAACAAACGAAAACTTATAATATCGCAGGTGAAAACTCTAGACAAGACATGTTAGATTCAAATTATCGCAATGATAAAAATCGCCAATCAAGACTGTATAGACAAAGGTGATGATGGTGTTATATATGTGGATTTGTTAAACATATACGTCTATGTATAAGCAAATTAGATACACTAATATATGCATGCCTAATAGATACACTAATATATACATTAACTACTTACATAACACTAATATGCATTAACTTCATACTTAAATCTAATAAATGTATACATTATATACATTATATACACTAAATATAAATTTAAAAGTATTGTAAAACAAATATAACTATCTAGAAAGTGCGTCATTTCCTAAGGCTGTTTCCTAATACTCCTTCTTATTATAAGTGGAATACAATTGATTATTAACTCATTTTTAACTAATTCAAAAACACATTGAGGTTTAATTTCATCATTTTATAAACCACATGTAGTTATTTATATAGATGTGAACTTAAATATATTATATAATACTTTAAAAGATATGACAGAGAAGAACAAAATAGATTAGTAAACTATCAATCTTGGTTTAATATGGTTAGTATAACGTAATTAATTATATATATATATATATATATATATATATATATATATATATATATATATATACGCATGATCATATATATATATATATATATATGAATGATCCTCCATCCATGAATCCATCCATCCTCCATCCATATATCCATCCATACATGCATCCATATATCCATCTATCAATCCATGCATCCTTATATTCATCATTCCATTAATGTCATCCATATCATCCAACATTTACGATATGGATAAGATAATAGTTAATATCACTCACTATAAATACTGCTCATTATAAATATAATGTAAACGTCTGTTATATTACCCGATATAGATATATGAATATATACTATACGATTATCAATATTTAAATAAGTACACATGCATTTAATAATAACGATATTAATAACTTTTAGCTTAAATAGACAATAAATATACAGCTGACTAAATTTACCAATGTTAAAGTTAATTATATATAAACAATTATTTCAACCAATATATATATATAATAATATTACATTCTACACAAATACTAATAGTGCTAAGATGGCATTACATATAATTTAACCATACATGTAAATATTAATAAACCACAATGTTAGCGCTATCTATTATAAATGATAATTGTAATACAATATATACCGCTAACATCACGTTTAATGTTAATAATAATATTATAATTATATAAATATTGAAAACTAATAGTTGGACTATAACTAAATCACAAACGCTACTCTAATATATACCATTACATATTAAATATTATTACTCATAATGATATCTATATTAATATAATTAACTATAAATATATCTATAAATCTTATGATAAATAGTTTAAATTTAGTTATATTGTAGTTATATTTGGTATCGGGTTTAGTATAGGTTTAGATTTAGTTATGTTTTGAGTTTAATATAATATACAGAAATATATTAAAAGTAACTCTAAAATAACATTACCGGGCATCACCGGAACCAAAATAACTACATTTTTGTATTTGCATATGAAATTAAATATATATGTATTAAAATTGCATAACATATTACATAACATACCGGGCATCGCCGGATCTATAGCATCTAGATTACGGTTTTGTGTTTGGATTTGAATTTGGTTATGGGTTTAATATGATATAAAACAATATTATATATATCCAATCTAAATCAATACATAACATCGCGAACCAGGTATAATAGGTTCTACGAGAGTTAGTTTTTGTAATTCATAAACTATTTCTAAAATAATATAGATTACAGGGCATTACTGGGTATAAGATAGTAGAATTTTGTATTTTCTTATTACAATATATGTAACTTAATATACATGTATTAATAGAGATTAAGATAATTAAGATAATAAATTAATTATTAAGATAATTAATTAATCATAATTAATTAAGATTGGATAAAATATTAAATGGAATAACGGGCAACGACGGGTCTATAGAATCTAATATATATATATATATATATATATATATATATATATATGCATGATCATATATGTTTATATATAATATATTATGTAGGACTATACAAAAGCAGGCCAGAAAGGCATAATTTACGGATACAATGAATACAACAATAATCATTTCAGAAAACGTAATTAATTATTATTATAATTATTATTATTATTATTATTATTATTATTATTATTATTATTATTATTATTATTATTATTATTATTATTATTATTATTATTATTATTATTATTATTATTATTATTATTATTATTATTATTATTATTATTATTATTATTATTATTATTATTATTATTATTATTATTATTATTATTATTATTATTATTATTATTATTATTATTATTATTATTATATAATATGATAATACTTTAACTAATTCATACCATGTTTCATCTAAGAAGGAATACCTCACATATGTCAAACTCATCAAAAGTATAAAAAAGAAAACGAAAATTCCGAGATTAAATTTCACAAAATTTCCTCTCTTTACAGTTTGCAGAAGGTTCGTAAATAACTCTCTAGTTCTCAAGTGTTTAATATTGAATTAAACATTTAACACACTGCCATAATATACGCCAATTTTGCAATGCTATTATGATTTATTTATTCCACATTATAAAACGAGCAAAGTTTATATTTTGCTATATTTTAGTATGCGATCATATTAAAAACTATAGTTTTTGAAGTGTTATGGAATGTTTATAATGATTGGTCGGATCTATCTTAATACATGCTCATTATAGATAAGAGAAATTATGTGTAAGGTTTTACTTCTTCAAGTATATAGACTTGAAGAGGTAAATTATTACAAATGTTACCCTGAAACCGGCTGATGAACTTATATTTTATCTAATCTAACTCAATGCATAACATCGCGTACCAGGTATAATAGGTTCCACGAGAGTTAGTTTTTAAATTCATAAACTACTCTAAAATAATATAGATTACCGGGCATTACTGGGAATAAGATAGTAGATTAAAACGTATCCAATTAAGCCAAAGCTTATCGTGTTTCTACAGGGTATTTTAAAATATACTTATCCATCGTCCAGCTATGTACTCGTAAACATAACTGTTATGTTGGTCCTATTGACCTAAATAATCACTTTTAAGCAAACGAAATATTTGAACATCTCCTCAGAACATTTTGAAACATAGTTTTCCTTCTGTTTCAACTATTTTTTTAAAATGTTTATCCCAATTGTTAAACCTTCACAATGTTAGTATTCTGTTCATGGTTCATTACGATACAACTTCAGCATTTCCATTACAAAATAATATAGGATGTATAGAGTTTGAATTATAACCGTGGTCAATTTCTATTTTCTGAGGAGAGTGTATCATACTCAAATTCCTAAAATATTCACACTGCATAACAATAGTTGTTTTATCATCATTTCAGAATACACTCCCACACACTCCTATACACTCCCACACACTCCCATACACTCCCATACACTTCCACACATTCCCACACACTCCCATACACTCCCACACACTCCCATATACTCCAATACACTCCCATACAATCCCATATACTCCCATACACTCCCATACACTCCCATACACGCCCATACACGCCCATACACTCCCATACACTCCCATACACTCCTATATACTCCCATACACGCCCATACACTCCCATACACTCCCATACACTCCCATATACTCCCAATCACTCCCATACATTCCCATATACTCCCATATACTCCCATTAACTACCATATACTCCTACACACTCCGATACCATCCCACACACTCCGATACACTCCCATATACTCCCAATCACTCCCATACATTCCCATATACTCCCATATACTCCCATATACTCCCATATACTCCCATACACTCCCATATATTCCCACACACTCCGATACACTCCCACACACTCCGATACACTCCCAATCACTCCCATACATTCCCATATACTCCCATATACTCCCATACACTCCCATATATTCCCACACACTCCGATACACTCCCACACACTCCGATACACTCCGATACACTCCCAATCACTCCCATACATTCCCATATACTCCCATACACTCCCATATATTCCCACACACTCCGATACACTCCCACACACTCCGATACACTCCCACACACTCCGATACACTCCCACACACTCCGATACACTCCGATACACTTCCATACACTCTCATACACTCTCATACACTTCCATGTACTCCCACACACTCCCATACACTCCCATACACTCCCATACACTCTCATACACTACCATGAAATCCCATACACTCCCATACACTCCCATACACTCCCATACACTCCCATACACTCCCATACACTCCCATATACTCCCATGCACTTATATAACACGTTGTATAATACGTTATACTACAAACTAACCCCCAGATTATGAATACCAATCGTCTCTTAATAAATCAAGAGTCTAGCGAGTTCTACGCGTTTCTGATTTGCCCTCATCCCAACACCACGGCTAATGCAACAGTTTGTTGCGGCCATGATCCAACTGACCAGGATTGCTGCGTTCCTCCGTTAGATACATTGCCGTTCACCAATGTTATACCTATTATATAGGCATAATGAACATACAGCTATATTATGTTGGATACTTTGTCAGTTTAATTAGAAAAATGTAATGCGGTTAAAAATGTAATTAACTAATTCCGTAAATACAGTTTTATTTTTAATATAATAATGTCATTGTTAATGATGTTTTGTTAATTAGATCTCTTTAGTAATTTATTAAATTATCCATATACGAGCATTATATATATATATATATATATATATATATATATATATATATATATTAAAGCTCTCTCCAATATTTATCATGACAATCCTATAATCATATCGCATTAATAGCTCACATATTTCACTCCCTCATATCATATCTTCATCTACATTTATATACCATTCTCCCTCCCATACTCCCTCCCATACCATCTCTCTCTTTCTATTATCACATATCCATCAAAACTTACCTCCATCATCTCTTGCCACACCGCTCACTCACAAATCCATATATACCTCATAATACCTCCCGCAACCCAATCCCATAGCACCTCAGTATAAATCTATATTGACCTCCATATCTGAGATTTCTCCCACACCTCCATTTCATACAACACTTCATGATTCCATCATTCCAGAAAAGTCCTCCCATTTTGCCAAATTACCTTACACCCCTCATGTTTATCTCTAACGTATCCCTCCAATATCTTCTTTCACAAACTCTGTCCCATTTCTCCCATCTCTTTTTATTGTATTTGTCTTCCTTCAATATCTCTATTACAGATTAATTTAACAAATATATATATACATATATATATAACATACTATCCACTCTACATAATAAAGTTAAATAAACATCTATTCTTAATAAATAGTCTTTAGTAAATACCTTTACAATCTATACAAGTATTTTACTTGCTACCTACTCATTTTATATGTACATACGTAACACTTTCTTACTTCCTTTAATCTGCCTACTACCCACTATACCTAATCTATATAACCTAGAACCTTCTTTATTCCTTAACATGACTACTATCCTACCACCTAACCTACATAGGTTAACATCTACTTACCTCTTCAAGCCGCCTACTACACTATCTAACTGACCCAGATGGATTAATACCTACTTACCTCTTTAAGCCATCTACTACCCTACTTACCTAATTTATATAGCTTAAAACCTACTTACCACCTTAAGCCGCTTACTACCCTATCTAATTTATTTAGCCTATAGCCTATCTACACATCTCACCACAACAACCTACCTACGTACCCCTACACTCACACACTTACAATACGTACTACAGTATTGAATATGCTTATTACATCATGGTGGGCATCATGATAACTTTCTTGGTATGCATGTGCATTATCTTGCCGATGACCGTTATATGTCTATCATGCAAGATCACAGCACTTAATGAAGGTCAGTTAAGTATACCAAAGTGCACCCATGTTCATATCTAACGTATCGTCATAGTTTATTCTATAGATATTTGCATTATTTATCAACATATTCCTACAGATTTATAAATTCACATATACATTATTATATAGTCAATAGCATTTATTAATATCATATCGTTAATCTCACAAGTACTTAAATTACAACAACAAGTTTAAAATATTTAGTTATTACCGTTTAATCTTAGCGAATCAACTTACCATCAATATTAGTTACCGATAATTATTTATTTAACGTTTACAGATTCATATAACAGTAATATTGGTTATTTATATTTTATAGAGTAGTGTGCTAATTTCAATCTCTAACACCGTAATTATATACCAACACTACATTTCGCTAACATATATGCCATATTGTATTCATCGTGCATATATCACATTATTCCATAATATGATTTCATAATGTAGAATTTTGTATTACTTACCAATTATCAATAAATTCGATGATATCGAATACAATCGAACAACAAATCAAATAATAACCATACGCACGACGAACATCGAGAGTACTTCTTTGTACGAGAGATCTTTGTATTATTAGATTCTTTGTATGAGTATGTCACATATCACACCCAGGTGCACTAAACGTAACTTCTCCACCGTTGACCAGATAACGCGATATCCCCTTTCATGCAACTTGACTTTCCTAACTGGCACGACCCGGTTGGTGACCTCGGAGGTCCGGTAGTGATACAACCTAACCCACCCGCCTATACAAGAGATAATCCGCCTACCTATACTCTGGGTTACTATACGCGGTGTAATGTCAAAAATAGAATGTATACTGTAGAGATGCAACTAGATATGCGTATAGATAACTATACGCAGGTAATCATGTAAACATATTAACTATATCTTTTCACGTTATATTCTAATAGCGTACTAAATAAGTGATTATATCATTTCCGGTGTATCCGGTATATATGATTTATTCGCATTATAATGTATTGTGCATTACATTATATTTACTTCCGTTCTATATGCGACAGTAATAAGATAAATTTATATTTAATAAGCAATTAATATATCTATATATAATAGATACCTAATAATAACAATATATTGATTAACGGTCATATCAATTCCAACCGGTTTATTTTTTGTTTTAACAGAATACACCCAACCCGATGGCATCATACAAATTCCTGCAAATCAAGTATCAACACCATTATCGCAACCGAATTCCGGAGTCAATAATGCAACTGTGTTTCCTCCGTTTCATTTAAACAATGACCATGTCAGTATCGTGCACACGCACGGCAGTCGTAGGGGTAATACCACCCGACGCGCAATAACGCTTAATCCAACGGTGACGGGTAACAATGCAAGAACCAGATCGCAGAGGCGTCGCGATCGTGAAATCAGACGCGCGCAGACGACGCCCGCCACACCCGCCACACCCGCCACACTGGCGCCACACTCCGATGGCATTATCGACACACCGGCGGGGAACACATCGGAAGGAAGTAGTCATAATAATTCCGAATCAGTCGCAACTACCGCAATGGACACTCCGACGGCTCAAACATTACTCTCCGGCACGTCGCCACTGCAGATAACTGACCAGTCGACGGTCACGTCTAACGATAATATTACCCGACCACCGTCGAGATCTCCTTCTCCCGTTCCCGTTATCACCAAGAAATCACTGGGTACCATCTTTACTGAGATCGATTGACGAGTTGTGGCATGCAACCTAAACCATTTGGAATGAAATACATTTTATGTTCTTACATCATTCGCATGATTCTAATTAATATGTTACTAAATATAGAAGTAGATAATAAGTTAATTATAATTTACATTAATTATATAGTTTACGGATTCTAGATAGCTATGTATATAGCTATAGACTGCTGGAATTATAGTTTAGAGGCGATATGAAAAGTTATAAATGATTATAAAAAATGTATTCTCTTTTAAAATTATTAAATTGATCACAATATAATTCATTTATCTAATCTGTAACTATATTTCGTAGAATACTTTTATCTTTATTTACACCACCGATTAATAACATTATACAAGTATCTCAAAAATAAGATTAATCTACCTAACTGTAGAAAATACTATCAGGGTATATATTCTATAATAGTATATTCATATAAAGTTCAAATTTATAAAGAAATATATCTGTAATAATAAAAACATATATTGAACTTATACAAATATAAATAGTTTGATGATTTACATATTAAAAAAATTAATAATATTATTTTTGTTATAAGTTATCCTAATTAGCATAGAGATACATAATTATTATACATTAATTAGTAATAAATTATAGTAATAATAAGAAATGTATTAGTTTTCAGATACATATGTATGATATAGTTATTTTTTACATTTATTCATTAAATGATTATACTTTCCAGTAGATTGTGTTCATATTGTTATTGATAATTGTATTGTTGGTAAATAAATACATATACCTAATATCCCATATACCTAAGATAACAAAGATACCCTACGGAGAGAAAAGTATCATAATGAAATTATTTTTTTAGGCCCACAGTTAAATATCAAAATATTTCAAAATGCTAATAATGTTTTTTATATAAACATACTAATATTTATTAAATATATTATATTAATTATATCATTAAATTTAAATTATTTATCAAAAATCTTAACATCCTCTATACAATATAATAATTAAAAATACTTTTATTATCATGCGGGGGAAATTGCAATGCAAGCAAGGCTATTATGTTTTTTATAAATAAAATACATCATTAATTTAATTATTACTAAATATTTAAATAATTTTAATTCGAAAATCAAAAACTGATTATATATTAGTTTATCAAATAGATCTATTCTAGTAATTATGTAATACTGGTAACAAAAAAATGTGAATTTATATAATACCTTTCTAAATGAATATGTCTATAATTTAAATTGTGAATCCAAATGTTAAATATAAACAGTTAAGAATTATTTTAAGCAATTAATTTAAATAATAAAATATTAAATACGAGTACATTTTTGCTAAATAAAAAATGAAGAATAATTATATATTTAATATAATTAATAGAATGAATAACGTGTTAAATACGTGAGTTTATTATGCCAGCATTACAATATAAAAATGTCATCTTCTTATAACACCTATATACTATATTATTCTTAGTTACTGTATATATATAAATATATATATATATATTAAAATATAATTTATTAATTACAATTATTTCAAACTTTAATGTTAAATCAGTTATTGTACAAAGATAAATTAAATATAACTTTTAATTTGACACGTATTAAAAGTTTACAATCGTAATACGATTTTATGACATTTCATAATTTGCAAATATATTTAAATAAAAAAAGAAATTAATATTTCTATATTAAGATTTTGTGTACTCGAGTATAAAATATTTAGTAAATTTCAGAAATTGTTTTTTATTCTCTAAAATATGAAAATAATTGTCTTCAAATTAGTACATTGTGTTTATTTTTGAAGTAAATATATTTACTTAAGTAAAATATTGTGATATATATTCAGGTAATATTATTCACGGATGTTATTACAATAATACAAAATATTTAATTATATATAGAATATAAATTTATATCATTTATATATATATTATATTAGATACATGTATAGTATGAGATACGATACTATATCGATATTAAATATTGAATACAAATTACTGTTATTGTTATATTCATTATGATATGTTGGCCCTATATTTTCAATACATTACATAAGTATATTAAGAATATATTATATAAAAATATATAATTCATAAAATTACATCAGAATATTTTTAGTTAATATAGTTTTCGGGCAGTTGTAAAAATAAGAATTACAACTATATATATATATATATATATATATATATATATATATATATAAATATAGATTTTAATTCAAATAATCTTCATATTAGGCGTTGTTCCATAGATTGTCGAGTGGTCTCAACATTATATGTTTTTTCCACAATTCACTTTATTGAATTGACAATATATCCAAATAGTATGAAACTAAACTATTACATGCAGCTATTTAAATCGAAGAACTTATAATTAATAAATTTTATTAATTTAAATTTTAAAAATCAATTGTTAATAAAATATTAAAACAGTATTTAATAACGTTTAGTTTGTAGTTTGCATTGCTATTATAATAATTAATAATATTTGATTCTGACTTTGAAAGTAAAAAATAATTCTTTAGTTATAGTATTTATCGATATATTTTATACATACTTCACCTATCAATTATTGATATTTATAGAGAACATAGTCTATATACTTGCATACAAACAATATAGTGTACATTGTGTGGAGTTTACTACGTACACTATAATATATCACACCGGTTTCACAAGTATAGCATTTATTCTAGGTCTAATACAATCTTCTTAATAAATATAAGGATTATTTACACATATACGATTTTTTCATACAAATCTATTCATGCTGTTTTGACTCATCATTCTACAGAATTCGATGTATGTTCTATTTTGATTAAAATCGCATGAGAAGTTCAATTATTAAAAATAGAATATCTTTCCTATTTTCATACCATTCTAATATAACACGTGTGTTACATTTGGCTAATCATAGAATTGCTAAAAGTTCCATCTTTGTTTTCAATTTTCATATTCATACATATAAATAAAGGTATGTTTGTAAAGTACAAATTAATTATTTATTTGAAATTGTTTTCTTCGATTTATCAAAATAAATAATTTTTAAAGAATTCATTTTGATTTATTAATTAAGATTTTTAATTCCTATTTTCTTTGGCGAAGTTAAATTAAATTAAAATAGTTCAAATAAAAATTGGAATTGAGTATACAAATCGCGAGTACGCAAATCGTATCCAAGTAATATTATCAAATTTGACTTATCTTACTATTTAATGTTGGATATTCAAACATGTTTAAAAATAAAATATATAGATAATTATTAATTTTATCATTAAAATTAAAATACTTCACTTAATATTATAAGGTATAATATGTAGAATTTTAATTTGTAAAAGCAATGCATATATTTATATAATGATTAATGTTATATATCATTAGTGTAATGAGTTATACGATTAACAAAAAATAACTACAGTATTAATTGTAAATATTAATTATATCCTGTTAAAATTTAAGTTGTGTTATTAAATATAAGATAATGTAATAAATAACGGATTCATTGCTAATCGTTATTATATAATTAATATTCATTATAAAGGTAACACCGATAGCCATGCATACAATGTATATATGTGTATATTTGTGTATTAGTGTGTACATCTATTGAATTGATAAATTTATAACTGCAAACATAATTTAATATTTACTTACTTCACCACTCCATCCATCTTTCTATTTATTATATGTATTAATATGTGCATTATATGTATTAATTTATGTATTATATGATCAATATTTGATAAATATTTGATAAATATTTGATAAATATTATTATTATATGTATATTAATGCATATTATATGTATATTAATGCATATTATATGTATATTAATGCATTCTATTAAAATGTTACTTTTTTATTTAGAATCGAGTATTTTATCAAAAAAATAATATCAGTGCCAAATGAAGTTAACATGGTTATACATTTATTATATAATTGCTCATATTGTGACGTCAAGTGAGGGTAAAAATAAATCTTGCGATGGAATAATAAAATAAATTGGACCAACTAAACGTTCTATCTTTAGTAAATATTAAATGAATCGGTAGATACCTAAATATGATATTCGCAGTAACAGGAAATATATATCCAATACGTCATGTCTAAATAAATAATTAATAGTAAATTTGAGGTAAAACTTGTTAATCCATACAACCTACTTTCTCCAATTCATTAAACAATTGGTAAACCGCAATTTAATTATGCTACGCCAAACGGAAACTATATTCGATATGAGATGCTACATTAGTACGACACATCAGTTATTCCTTGATACGATACGAGACATTGCTAGATAGCAAAGGATGATTAACGTATGTATGGCTTAATTACAATATTGTAATGTGTAATACAAGAAATTGGTTACGTTTGAGAAAAAATAAGATATTGCGGCGATAATGAAATAAATAATAGCAATAGACGTTTAAGAATAAGTTTTCTAATGTTTGATTACGTAATATTAATTATTGAAGAATTAATGATATAATTGGATAATACGACAGTTAATAATTCAGTTATTTTTGAAAGTCGTTACTTAATTACCAACTACAAATGACGATTTATTAAGGTATACGCGTAAGGACGAAGAGATGCATGACAACGCATCTATTGTCTAGCGTCTCAGTATGTCCACCATGTAGTCGGTGAGCCGCTTGATAGCTTGGCGGGCGTAAGGCAAACTGGGATCGTCGACGAGAGCGTGGAGCGCTTGCACGGTGTCGACGTGGACCGCTACTCCGTCTATACGCAAACGGTTGGAGTAGATCTCTCCGTCGTCGTGTAGGACGTCGTTGGAGCTCAACATCATATAGGTGTTCGGCAGATCTATTAAATGGGGCGTGGTCAGAGTTATATTAGGAATACGGAATACGGAATATAGGTTATATTAGGTGGACGGTAGCCTACCGTCGGTAGGTATATCGATGCGTACGTGGTTTATGTAAATAAAGTACGTGGTAGGATGGAATATTAAAGAGAACGTGGTTAGTATTAGGTATAACATAGTTGGGCTGCATAACGCCGATGAAGTAACTAATGAAACACGTGGGATGAGGTATTTTTAAGAATAGTTATAAAATATGTGGATAATAATTATATATGCTTAATAGTAGTAGTTAAGTTACACGTCCCTGATTATATTTATTATGTAGTGTTTAGTAAATACTATTTACGAGTACAAATAATTCTTAACAAGTTCGTAAAAAGCTAATAAAATAATGCAATCGGCGATATCGTGATACTTTTACAGGCAGTAAAAGTATTACGATATTTCGATATACACCACCAAGTGACAATTCAATGTCGCCTAACGCTAACTTTTCAGAGAACGCGCCATGAGTGGGGCAAAGTATGGATCCTTGAAAGTATGCTTTACTTTCGCCCAAATTCGTTCATCGCCCCAATATATCTCATCCTCGGGCCTGGGCAACTGGTGTTTCAGAAGATCTGTTTGCACTAGCTTACGGTATCGACGTTTGATTCTCCGTGGCGTGTGTCCATTGCGTACGAGTTTAGGCTGCGGGAAGTGGGCGTGGCGTAAACTGAGGTCGTTAAGGACTGCGTCTACTAGATGTGAATGTGTGAGATATGAGATAGTATATGGTTATGAAATTGCATAATTGACCTACTTTAGCGATGCGGAGAATAATATTCATCGAAAGGATTATATAATAAATATATAATAAATCTGTTCTTGAAAGAGGGATAAGTAACAGTGATGATAATTAAATTATCAGCCATATCAGCGATACCTAATGAATGCATACGATATGAGCAAAGCGATGCTATAATTCTTAATATTAGTTATATTACGTGTTACATCATTAATGACGCAACAGGTGATATAACTGGAATCACCCACTAACCAGCCATTCGTTCGGATAGTCGCCGAGTGCATACCACATCCAAAACTCGACCATCCAAGAGCGGTCGAGGTACGCATCGCATGCGTTCATCTGATAACTGGGAGTAGTGAAGTCGATAGCTTGCAGGGCGGGGTAGACGAGAACTTGGAGAGCGAGACTAGGCCGGAACCGGACATCGCGAAGTTTCAACGCAACTGCGGCCGCTAGGTTTCCACCGGAACTGTCGCCTGAAGTTGGTGGAAGATTAAGCGAAGGTCTAGTAACGGTGGAGTTTGGTTGATTAGGATGTATACATGATCCATATATGGTTAGTATATTTGAGACATTCTTCTGCGGGGAAAGTTTAGTTTATAATTATTATATTTTATCAACAATAGAACTATAAATTGTCGATAAATACACGTTTAAACAATATTTTAATATATTTATATATTGGATATTCAATATTAATTAGTTTCTCATCTTAATGAAATATACACATGTATAAATACTGCATCACACACTAAAAATAAAGAATATGTAATTTATTTATAGATTGATAGTATTTATAGTGCGTTTACATATCAGCATCTCTTCTTTGTTTAATATAATAATTTACTAGTATGAAATCGCTAAATTATGAGTAACCTGCAATAGCTACTCTCGATGAGTCAACGTTGAATTTGTAAGCGTGTCTCAGGAAGTACTTAATCGCTTTGACGCAATCGCTGAAACCGGCCGGAAATACGTGTTCTGGAGCCAGGCGGTAACTACATTAACGGGTTCAGATATATTTAGATATTGCGAATACAAAATCACTTGCATAATCAACATTTATAGATATTTATAGATATCTACAACAATAGATACTTATTAGAAATATAAATGTATTAGTTACTATTATACATATATGATTTTTTGATAAACAAATAAGTAATTAGCTCAATATGCGCACATGATATTATTGAACTGAGTTATTACACATGTATATTACGTTATATAATTCACAAGTTATAATATGTCATAATATACCGTAATCTATATTATATTAATTATATTATTAACTTATATGATATATGATGACTCTATATATAGTGAATTTATTTTTATATTGGGGATTGCCATATATTTATATTTTAGTAAAGATAGAATAGATTATTTGTGTGATAATTTAACTTAATATATAGCTATAAGTATATGTTTTGTAAATACATATAAACCTAATATATAGATACTAAATTTAGACAGTTATATTAAAAAATATCTGTTATTTCATACGATCGTTGATGTAACATCAATATATTTTTTTCAGATTAATAAAGTTCTTAGTATTTACTTTATTAATTTGACTACTTCTCTCTAAATCATAAATACACATCAAAATTAAATATCGTCATCTATAAACTAAGAATTTATATAAATTTATAGTGAACACATTATAGGAAATTACATATTTGAGCTAATAGAGTGATAAAGTAATTATATTTATTTATGCCAAATATGATTTAAATGATTTATTAGTATTTAATAAATCTTAATCTAGGGTTTATACTTATTATTAGCTTATGTATTTAGGATATATACTTATGTATACATTTTCTATGTAATGATTAGGCAATATTCTGGTAAATTAATATTATTTATGAAAAATAAACATAAATATTAGTCATTTTAATATATCATTAATATCGTATTTAATTAGGTTATTTTTATCAATATAATATTTCTTGTAATTCACTAATGCTAATTTGATTTTATAACTAAAAACTCAAGTATTTATTATTTTTAGAAACTTCGATATAGAAATATATATTTATATATAAATCATAATAAAATGAATACTAACTCAACAGACATGACTACGAAATCACCATCAATCACCATTTTACTTATGAATCCTTCCATTTCATCTGATTAATAAGGATGTCATGCGTGTTAACGAGTTCATATAATGCCACACGATGTCTACATAGTGACGACCCAGATGATAACTAACCGGAACTGCCTAGAACCCAGCCTCCTCCGTGTATGTAGAACACTCCAGCTCTCCGTCCACGTACTGGCTTTGTAGGCGTGTATATTTTTACATTCACTCCGTAGATATTTTCTTTTCGCTGTGTTGGTTTACGAAAGAGTTGTTTACACGTTGCATTCTAGATATGTATTTATTTAACACGGAGGTTTTGGGATTTATGGAAACATGTTTATAAATTACATTAAATGTTTCATGCCTGATTTATTTTTGGAGATTAAATTTATATATTTATTAGAAAATTTATAAACTTACAATTTAAGTTTTCAATATTTTTCGATTAAATACTATATATATATATATATATATATATATATATATATATTATCCGTTGGTAAATATCATTACCGGTTGGGATTACTTTTTGTGTATTATATGAAATATTGACACGATACAAGTTAATGGGAATGCCGTACATATGACAATATTTTAGTTAAAACTCGTATTGTATGAACTTTAGATGGCTCACCGGATCGTATTTGTATTTATATATTTACATTAGAATTGCATAACGTCGGTTTAAGTCTTGTTGTAAATCATACGATGACTAATGTACATGGCATCACCAATGCACGTCCACGACGAGGTTATACGTTTATATCGATATTGCATAATAAACAATCGATAGAAGTTAGTTTATATAAAGTTAGTTTATATAAAAGTAGTGTAAAAATAATTACATAACATGTAGTATATAGAAACGTAGGCTACATAAAATGCATAGAGAAGAATGATATCAAAGAAGATTTTTTTACATACAAATGTATATGAACTAACTATGCTATACAGCGGATTTCTTTTGAATGGCACAAAGTAGTGTTCTATCATACGACGTAATAGTACGCCATGTTGTCCGTAGCCAAGACAAGAAGCAGTTAGCCCCTATATAGGTCACGGCGGTGTCACAAAAATGAGTAAACTATCGCATCGCGGATATTTGATCATATATTCGCGATTCGAACATACAAATGGTATGTATTGCGAATCCGTTATTATAATATGTGCCGACGCTGATGTATTGTTAACGCTTATACCATATCGCTACTATACTCCGCTATACTATACTATACTATAACTGCACTCCGATATACCATACTATACTATAACTGCACTCCGATATACTATACTATACTATAACTGCACTCCGGTATACGCTAACGGGAGATCTACCACGATCCCAAACTTACGTAAAGTTTCACCATTTTAACTCCGCTCAACGTTCTAGTGTAGTTGTTCTTCTGGTCGGAGGGGAAACCCGTTGGAATATTCACGTTTCCGGCGTATACTTCGAGTTGTTGATCGGAGAACGGGTAATTCGACATCTTCATATTACACGGGTACGGCTGTCTCTAATGAAGTGACGAGTGAGTGTTGTTTATATTGTGCCAATGCATATATATATGGATATAATGTAATTATGTCAATATTATCATACTCGTTTAATATCTGTCAATTACGTAACTACTTCTTCTAAATATTATTCAATACTTGTATATATTTTGTAATTTTGAAGGACAGTTCATTAAGTTATAATATACTATAAATAAAATCAGTTAAATATTCAAAATAATCCGCATTATAATAAACTATGTTATAATGAAAAGTAATTATAATTTATATTTTAATAATGTAATATTTAGTTATTATAGATTATTATAATCGTATATATTTTAGAGATACCTTATATTATATAAAATGAATCATAACTTCGGTTATCATATATATACTTTATAATATATAATAATAAGTATTATATATTAAAAAGTGGATCTATACAATTTTAACATATATATTAATTATTCTTAATAGTTATAAATAGTAATTTACTTAGCTATACAAATGAATATAAATGAATTAATTCCGATATAATTTAGAATCATAATTATATGTTATAATATAATTATCTATTATAATATATAATTACATATTATAATATATTATAATGTATTCTAATATAGTATCATAATACAAACTCTAAAACATCGTTTAACTTCTTCCGATATATCATCTTGTCTCTGAATTTCATTTATTTGAGCTGACTTCACATATATAACCAGCAATGCCAGTATCGGATAGAAAAAAGTCATTTGCATCTATATAATTAGGAAATATAATATATTATGTTTTAATATATTTTAATGTTTAACATTTTATAATATGAATAATATTATATTATTTTAACAATATTTTTCGCATTTTAAAAATAATGTATTATATTTATTATCTTATTACTATTTAATATGTTCAATAGATTTAATATCACTTTAAATGACCTAACCTTGCTTAGGAATCAAATCTTGATGTATACAAAATATGAACGCAGCTTATATACTCCTTAACAATAACTGAACCAATTTCTTATCAACTGGCGATTAAATACTATTTCTGTAGTCATAAAAAACATAACGAGGCGTGTGCACCAATATAACTTGTTATAAATCAGCCAATATAATCTAGCGAATACCAATAAATATTATATATTTAATTTAATAATATTTAAATGAACTAATGTAATTCATTTCTCTATTGAATTTATTTCTGTAAATATTACATAGAAAATGTAGTTTTGATAATTAGAACATTACTAGTAGCTGATAATAAATATTATTAAAATAATTGTTATCTACGTTTGTAAAACAATAGCTTCTTTTTTTTTTTAAATAACAATAAATATTTTAATATTAAAAATATAAGTCTATTTGAAAAATTTAATAATTTAATATTATTAGACATTTACATTTATTTTATACAATATCTGTAAATATTAAAAAATAATATTATAATTTTACATATCTATAATATATCAAACTAACATATATATAAGGTATTATATTTCATTATATATTATAATTATTGATTTAAAAATGTCCTTTAAAAACATATAACGCATAACAAAGATACACATAATATATTTTTCCAGAGAAGCATATGTAGTACTATTGTAATGATTGGCATTGTAATCAATTTAATATGACATACTAATATACCATATTATACTTGTATATATTTATTATTTTCGATCTTTTACAATATATTTTATGTAAGTGTTATAATTTATTTCATGTTTGATTCGAGGTATTTAAATGGTATATCACTTTTATTCTATAACATATTTATAATAGATTTATCATATAAGTTAAAAGATGACACGTTTCTTAAATATAACTATATGTTATACTAGAGTGTTATAGTACATACTATTATATATGATAGTTAGAAAATAACTATCATATATCAATGATTCATGATGGATCAAAAAATCGAGCAGCTCTGATAAATAAAAGCCCAAATATATTATTAACAAATTAACATAAATAACATAAACTAGGCCACTAAATAGCTTTATGCTGATTACATAATATTATGAGTTTTAATATTTATTAGTACGTGAATATAATAATAGGTAACTTTATTAAACTCTTCACTCACTTCTCTGAAACATAACCCCACATTTATTATAAATATGATTACGAACAGAAATTGTCATATTACAGCAAATCTTTATATGATCACATATCGAATAACATTTAAGTTTTATTTACGACTGGTTTAGAATAACTATAATAATTGTGGTTATAATTATCTTAATGATATGATACTTAAAAGAATTAATGCAGTTATAATTAACTAGATGTAAAACAATAAAGCCATAATCATGTAACGTATCAAAGAGTTTTTTGTATAAATCACTTTCTAATGTGAATTTAATCCTAATTAAATATAAAAGATATTAAAATGTAAAAATAGATCAAATCCCAAACTAATGAACTATTATACAGCTGTAATGGCATTACATAAATAGTGTAATCAGTGATTGTTAGAATATTCTATTCAATATATACTATAGTAAAGGAATCTTATAAATCCATAATTATTATATATTATTTAGTCATTTTTTAAGGTTATTGTTTCTATTGTATCAACGTAATGCCTAGAAATTGAAATTAATTCCTCGAATATTTTGAGCATTTGAACGATTATTTGAGTACGTGTTAATACATAGAAGATATATTTAATAATTAAATTCGAAATCTTTTAAAAATATAACATATTAGCAATGTGAATCAATATCAAGAACATTTTGAAAACATATATATATATATATATATATATACATATATGTATATATATATATATATATATATATATATATATATATGAATGTATATACATCCTGTATTTAATATAAATATAGAAATTAAATATTGTTTATATGAATATAAATCATTTATATAAATACTTCATATAACTTTGTCAATATTTATCGTGATAATCTGAAGAAATGAATACGGGTAAAATAATCATGATTCATGATTCATGACTCATGAGGCGAATAACAAGATAAAATAAGATAATCACAGTGTATGCTATATATATATATATATATATATATATATATATATATATATATATATATATAAAGCTTTATACCATATATCAATCTCAACAAGGAGTTTCTATTTACATATAATATAATGTTTTTGAATACGTATTTTAGTGTTTTATTACTGTATATTAATGTATTTTATAAATATAATAATTTTTTCAGAAATTATCATAACATTATAATCATTTTTATATTCACATTAAGATCGAGGGAATTAAGAACGTTACCGATAATAAACCTATTATCCTAATATCATACTGGCATTGAATTCATTTAGAGTAGCTACTTAACAATTGATCAGTGATTATAAAAGAGTAATTTACTAAGGTATCGATGACATCATATATATCTAATTAATCATAGATCCATGTATATTAGCCTTCCTATTTATATATTCCCAATGAATCAAACATAATCTTATTATTAATTTAAGTTTTTATTGTTATGTATAATTTTATCTCTGTAGTAAATATAATATACATTTTTTAAAAGAACGCCATTAAAATTAGATGATTTTATTACCAGCCTAAACCTCAAATCTATACAGCTTTAATTTGCAATTCAATTTCGAATGATTTTCGATTCTTTGTCGACATAAATTTGCTACGATTTATTGTCGAAAATTCTAATCTATGGCTATTCTATAAAATAATCACAATTATCTTTACAAAATATCTCGAGGTTTTATTAAATGCTCAATGAAATTGTTTCATTTTGTTATGGCGTGAAAACAAATATACGGAGATATTGCGTCATTAAGTACACTTGTCAATGATTATTCAATGGAAATAAATAAAAGTATGTTTATTATTATTCGGATATTTAAGTTTTTTATGGTTTTTTATTGTTTTAATCATAGATGTTAGGGATAAATAATTGTAGATAATATATATATATATATATAGAATATATAATATTTCAACAATTTCTACTTCCTGTAACATATTTGTAATTAGCATAAATAAAGTGCCACCATATTAATTATTAATATAGCATCTTGAAATTTACCAATTTATAGGAAAATATACAAATGAAACTCTATATAAAATAAGTTTAAAATTTATATTTCGATTTGTTTATTTATAATTTTAAGTCTACTAATTGATTATTCTTCGTCGATTTTATATGGAAACTAATCTTCGAAGATTTTCCATTATACTTTGATGTAAATTCTCTACGATATTCGATATTCACTAGTATATATAATGCGTGATATACCCCAAGGCATGCATACGCTAAATAAATCTATAAAATGACAACCGTGTAAATCAAAGATATAGCATTGTATACAAATTAATAAAAATTATATTAGTAATTTTTAAATGTTACTACCTAAAATATTTTGTTTTTTATTATAATTAAATATTAAGTTATATAGTCTTGATTTAATTACATTTAGTAATACTATCTTCAAGATAATATATATATTGAAGAAATATACTTTTTTATAATTGATATAATTAGAAGAAATTCATTTAATTCATTTAATCTAAGAATAAATTTCATATGAAAAATATATCATATTATATTAATAATATATTAACGATATTCTATAACGAATTCAAATATAAAAATCAACGTTGTTAACTAGACAGAATAAATGATAGAGATATTTAGTGCTATTCAAATACTACTATTGTGTTAATCACTATATTAAATATATCTATTAATCGATAATAAAATACTACGAAACCACATCGTTAAACAGTTATCGGCTTTTCATCTGTTACCCAATGATTTTCTATAGATATCCGAGAATATTATCCTAGAATGATATAGATATTATTACTTTAAAGTATGGCACCATTAACTATATATTAGCATGATATTATATAAATTGCATCCGTATACAGTATATATTTATTACAATCATTACATATTATATATATTATAATCTTAATCACATATAGTATTTTAGAGACTACCATTACAAACGATATTAATATAAAGTATACAAAATATGATTATATTTAATAATCATATACACTTATTAATACTGTAAATAAAAACATTTAACACATACATAATTATATTTAATATTATTAATAAGAAAATCAACTTGTACAAGGAATATATTCAATATATTTGCAAATTAAATCGGTCTGTTTATATTTCCTGGCGTGGTTTAATTAATATCATCTTAGTTTAAAATAAAAATACATTATTAATATATAAGAAATAATTTAATATTTGATTTGAAACTGGCTTGAATTTACTTTAATGTGGATTTATTGATTTGTCAAAAAATATTATATAGAGATATATTAATTATGTTTAAAATAAATACAATTTAAATATTATTCTTAATAATATAAAAGAGCACAATGCTATTGTAGTTATCAGCCGTAAGTTGTAGTTATCAGTCGCTAGTTATCAACCGTAAAGATATGTTAAAAGGTAGCACATTAGACATTAAATACTTTTTTTGGAGACAATACTTTATTGTATTTTATTTAATTTAAATAATATTTTTTTATTTAATTTAAATATTGTAATTTCTATATATAATTGGATTTAATATTTGTATTTGAATGATTCATTATGATAAAGTTTTACTTCTCAAATAAACGTTCGTATTAAACATATATATATATATATTAAACATATATGGCTATGTTGATAGAGGTCTAGCATGATGTATGTAGGTTTTGTACAATTATGAATACTAATTATGTGTAAAGAGCATTATTTTAATATTTTGTAGAGTTGAAATGTATTTTTTTGATGTTGAGCTTTATAACGAGAAGATGGGAAGATAGTAATATTGATATTGATATATAGAATAATTTAAATAAAGTATCATACGTTCAATATTTATATGAAAAATAGATTAAATGAACGTGAAAAAATGAAGAAAATGTTGATTGTAACATTGGTATGAATTATTTATTTAATATATTAAGATGTTGTAGGGAACATGGACATATTGCTATATAGTTTTGGATGTCATTTAATAATCTTTAAAAAACTATACCGTATAGTTAAAGATGCACATATCCGTGGATTGCATAGTAAGTAAGCCATAATGGACTACGTTATTAGTATAAGTGGGATATCGATTGAAATAGTAATATAGGAGTACATATAATTATAAATATACCGGATATATAATCCACATATATATATATATATATATATATATATATATATATATATATATATATATATATATATATATGTAAGAAAGCATGTTTGAGGATATATTAAATAAAATCAGGTTCACTCAGGAGTTGAAAAATAAAGTTTTGCTAATAACACATGATGCTCTATGTTATGTTTTATTATATGTTATATTATATGCTATATTATATGTTATATTATATGTTATACTATATGTTATATACATATTATTAATATTTTATTTTAATTAAATTATTTATATTTCTTACAATCGGAATGAATGTATGAAGATATTATGGAAACATAATTATTCGAAGAAATAATATGAAAAATATGCTAATTAGTATAGTAGTAGGAGATTAGAAAGTTGTCTGATGGGCATAATATCATAAAAGCATACAATAGAATATTGACAATGAAACATTGAAATGAAAGATTATCAAATGCACAATAAGATATAGTAAGATATAGTAAGAACATATATAATATAAAGTACTATGCTATAACGAGAGAATACATAATATAATTTAATGGCCTTAGATTACCAACTTGAAACAGATTGGTTATTGTTGAAATGATGTGAAATTGATAAACCAGAGAGTAGGATTTCGAGTTCGTTAGTAATTATTACAAAACGTAATAGGAACATATTACTACTTAAGTTCGGCATGTTAATTCGATATACTTTATACTTCTATACGTGTACGTATTATTCTCTTTAGAACATATATTTAAATATTACATGTGGAAAAAGAAAATCGATGCAAAACAGCATTTAGTTCTAATTACATATTATCATGGTTTAATCAAATACAATTTAAATTCATTAATACTAATGCATTTGTAGAGAAGTATGGAGTAATTATTCATGGAAGAAATGGTTTATATGTAATATATTATTTTAATGATATATTAATTATTTCAGAGAGTGTGAATTATTAATAAAGTTTTAGCTTTGAAAGATGTTTAATTAAAGTTGAATTTTAAGTATGCAATGTTCATAAGTAAAATTAAGTTTGGTTAGAAATGTAAATTGTAACGGTATTCGTATTATAGAACATTTATAAATAGAAACTAGTGTATCAATAACATAACATTGTTAGTTATAGATAAAGATAAAGCTGAAGAAAATATGCGTAGAGGAGTACATTTGTAAAGATTGAATAGAATTATTGACTTGAATATGCAATAATATTTTAGAAGTTATTTATCTACAATTATTAGCCATAGGAAAATATAGACAATAAGTGTTCGTAGCAATAGAGGCGTCAACATTTGGATTACGTGTAATATCAAATTATAATATATATGTGCGAAATTAGTAATTATAAATGCATGTAGATCTTTAAGAAAGGGAATAATAAGATTATTTATATAAAATAGACATTCTGTTTACCATCCGTAGTTTGGGATTGCATGAAATAGTTAAATTTTATTTACTTGGGTCTAAGATATTAGGTAATATCTAAACATCCCAGTTGTCTTGATACATATTAAGACAAATCCTATATGCATTATAATAAATACGGATATCAGAATCGGTTCCATTCAATATTGATATAGTATATCGACCAAACAGAAAATATACCTTAGTGATGAAATAAATCAGGAATATATAGTACAAATATGAAGATATAGATCACATTACATATGTATATGAAAAGTTAATCTGGATGTGAATATATTTTATATATGATTTAATATTTAATATATAATATTTAATATTTAATATGGTAAGTAATACGTATACTTTAGTTTGATATTTTTGTTTTAAACGAATATAATTGTTAAGAGTAAAATGTATATATTTATGATATTATATCAAACAAAATTTGTGTTAGATAACTAAATAAATATACTTTATTTTACTTCTTACATATTATTATAATCATATTAGTATCATAGGATACTTTGCTTATATATAACGGTGTCTTTAAATTGATATATCTTGAATATTAATTATAACTATAAATAATCATCAATTTAATAACTAGGCATTTTAGCTGAATATAAATTGATCTGAGATCCAAAATCACGTTCATAATGAGATATATCTTAAGGTAAATTAAATAATATATACATATTATAATAAGTATCGTAAATTCGTAAAATATAGTTATTTCCCCCATTAAATTCCCCCAATTATTGTAAAAATATTTTTAAATTATAGTTTGTAAAAAATTTAATAAATAAAGTAAAATTGAATACTTTGTTTTCATTTGTAGTATAATGATTGATCTCTATCGGCTTTCTTCGCGAAGTATAATCCTAAATTATTAGAAATAGGCTATCTGATGTAATACTTTAAAGTGTGGAATGAAATCGATGTGGGGATATATAAGTAATGGTATTTTTAAAACTGAGTTACTTATATTTTATATCATGTGAGAAGGCATAGGAGTTAGATACACTAGTTGGGATGTGATTATATATCTGAAGCAATACTGATGAATGATAACTCAGTTTCTTTATTAATGATGATTATTGAATATAGGTTGTATTTTCTATTATTTTTATTGTAGGTATATGTATTTAGTAATAGTTATGAAATAAATATAATACTGGTATTGCGGATATTAAAATGATAATTGTTAGTGAAAGAGCCAGACATTATTGGTTCTCTAAGAATGCTTGTATGAGACCTTTGAAGTTAAGGTACAATTCCTCATATTTGTAAGCGATTAATGAGATTTAATGTTTGCTTATAAGATTTGTATTTATTATATACGTTAATATATAATAACATAATTTGATACAATATTAACGGTGAAGTTTCTATATGATTTATAACTGTATACAGATTACTCTAACTCAAACCAAACTCCAAACTAAAACCCAAATTTCACGATGGTGAGTGGTAATAAATGAACACTACAAATAATTATATTCGCATGAAATATTTTAAGTAAATAACGAAATAATCGAGGACGGGAGAAATTATGACTATGAACTTTTATCGAAGAAGGCATAAAGTAATTATAACATATCATGAACAAAATATACATAATAATAGTATTAAATGTTAATAAACTATAATAAAATAGTAATTGATATGATAGCAATAATATATCTTAAATGGAAACATTTGGTATTGAGTATTAACAAAAGATAAATCTCTCTTGTTTGAAAATTACATTAAGGAGTATTACATGGATAATATAAGTGATACATAGAACGTGAGGACATAGCAATATAATATAATATATGTATCATATATTAACACACACATACATACACACATACACACAGACACACATATATATATATAAATATATCAATATATAAATACCAATAATACAGTTTAGTAATATATTGTACATTATCTTAAATATTAAATGAATTTATAAAATTAAATATATTTCCTAACCAATTTTGATACAAGTTAATGACATTGGTTTGCTTTGTATTAGATATGTTGATGATATAACTATTAATTAATAAATCATAATAACACATTGATTAATGCGGGCATATTATTAATTTACAAAATGATAGAAATTATATAATAATTTAATTTATATATATATATATATATACATATATATATAATATTATTAGTTAATTTAGTATAACAATTATATCGTTGATTTCATCATATTTTTATTCGTATGTTTTTCTTTTGTTATTAATTATTTTGAATCTTGCACAATTTTTAATTTTGTTAGCATGTAAATCATCAAGATATTTCTATTTTATAGCCTACCAAATGCAAATTATGCCTAGTTAAAATAAAATAAAACATCTGTATTTAAAATGTATTTAAATAAAATATGCATTGAATCACATGGAATATGAACATTGTATATGGACTTTATGTACGAATTACACATTCCGATGTAATATATAAATGATTGTAATCAATACTTGAAAATATAAAATATGTTTATAACAAAATAACAACAATTATTTTGATTATATTGCTTTAAATTTAAAATATAAATTATATCCATGTAGATATAAATATATGATATTATATATCTAATTAATTATTTTATAATTAATTAATAAATACTGAAATGTGAGTAAATTATTCTCAATGACTATAATGTAGTCATACTTATGAATCATAATATTATTAATAATAATAATTTACCTAATAATATTAATAATAATAATGCATCGGTTTCTTAATGTCATCTGTTAAATAAAGAAAATTATTATTATTATTATTCTGATTATTATTATTATTATTATTATTCTGATTATTATTATTATTATTATTATTATTATTATTATTATTATTATTATTATTATTATTATTATTATTATTATTATTATTATTATTATTATTATTATTATTATTATTATTATTATTATTATTATTATTATTATTATTATTATTATTATTATTATTATTATTATTATTATTATTATTATTATTATTATTATTATTATTATTATTATTATTATTATTATTATTATTATTATTATTATTATTATTATTATTATTATTATTATTATTATTATTATTATTATTATTATTATTATTATTATTATTATTATTATTATTATTATTATTATTATTATTATTATTATTATTATTATTATTATTATTATTATTATTATTATTATTATTATTATTATTATTATTATTATTATTATTATTATTATTATTATTATTATTATTATTATTATTATTACTATTATCCTGATAATTAGTAATTAAATAAATTAAATAACCTTATCACAAACAATAAGACGAGACAAGATATTAGTAGAAATATAGATCTATGATGATGCATCCGTATCGAAACGTTAAAATCGAATCCATCAAATGCTGTAATCAAAATAATGTATTATATTAAATATAATATAATATACATTATATAATATAATAAATATCATAGGACATTATATAATTATATCAAACTATAAGTACAATAAAAATAAATAAATTATAATTAAAATAATTAAATTATATGATCAATTATATATATAATTGTAATTCTCAGAGTGTATTTGATTTAAATCCGATAAAATGATAAAACTGCTTATACTTATACGTATCTATATTAATAAATAATTAAATAAAGACTAAATATTGCCAGAATATTATTTATACAGTTATTATATATGTTATTACTTTACGCTAACCTCTGACACAACGTGACACTCTGGAAACACAGCCGAAACATTGAAGGCCGGACGTACAAATCTTCCGTTTGCCAGTAGGATCGCAAATATCACCTAGTCGTAGTGTAGTTTGAGCTGTTAAATATTAAAGTTATGTTAATATATTATTAACTTTATAATTACTATAAAATATGATCTAAATGTTTCAATATTAATTAATATTATTTTCAAACAAGATTTTTTTTTAATTTGAAATTATTTTGTATATAACAATTTTTATGAATATATATATATATATATATATATATATATATATATATATATAATATATTGATTATCAATATATACCACATTTCTATTATGTAAGTGACATTGTAATTAAGATAAATACATAATTCGCAACTATATAACTCTAATTATATTTATTAGATTGCATTAGAAAGCATTAACTGTAAATTCTATCATCACTTATAATCTACTTTACAATATATGGAAATGAACCTTTAGGAGGGATGCAGAGTATATTGTCTCCATTGGATGGTATATAGTTTCCTGGACATTGGCAACGTCGGTATTGACATAATGCTCCACCTCTGCAAGTGTCGTCTATTCGGCAGCCTCTTTCATAAAGATCATCTGGGGTCAAATATCGTGGTATTAGATAATGCGTAATGCGGGATACTTTGAATATTATAGATATACTGTTTTATCAGATATTTACTTTAGTAGTTCATTAGTACAATATACTAATAATACTTTTATAATACTATTATGATATTATCGTATCTACTTATTATTATGATTAATGAAATCAGTGAATATCTAATTGTTTTAATTATTTAATGATTATTTTTAATAATCGCAACATCAAAAAATTAAATTAGTTTGTATTATTTAAATATACAGGGAGAATGGTTTAAGGAGTACGATAATACATTCGTTTGTTTTATTACCCGTATATCTAGATTTGACGAGGTTTCAATGGAAATCTAAAAACAGCAATGCAAATAAACAAAACCCCTTTAAACATAATGTTATTCCTACACTAAACACGACACACGCGCGTATTCATCCTTAAATGTATCCCAATACAAATTAAACTAACGAAATAAGGACCACCACGGGTTCGAGTATCGCCCTATTTATATTTGTCGTATAATAACTATTCCATCATAATCTTGCAAACTACTTATATGTATAAGTTTGTTATATGGGTGTTAGTTGGAACAAGGGAGTTAGTTGAAGTACTAGTAGGGTTGATATTTGCTTTTTTTTCGGTTGCTGGATTATATTGTAGATGGTCTGTGATACGTGCACCAGAAGTTAGCGATACGATGGAGAGTACGATGTATACTGTATAGTCTATAAGTTACGTATGCAAAGTTTCGGTCAAATATCATAATCTGTGGTGAATCTTCCTGGATCGGTGGCGCATATTTTATTGAAGCGCGATACCGCCAGGGTGCGGAAGATCCGCGGAGCGGTCGAGCACAAACCCGCACACTCGCTTCCCGAGAGAGCGCTTCCACTGATAAACTAAGCGGTTTTTATCGACGTCGACCGTTGACCTATTTTATGCGTTCTCGTGCCGGTCTCCCAGACCCCATTGTCGCACATCCACACGACACTGGATATCCACGCACGGACCCTCGCGGACATCGGGATCGTAAAAAAACAAACGTTTTAGCGACAAGAGTTATATACAGCGTTGTACTGGGAATCTTGCCCGATAAGTTCTAATAAATGCCCGCTATTAATCAGCTACGAGATATGTACACTACGGCCCGATCACACGATTGCTTCCCTGGATCGCCGTTAGAACTAACATTTTCGGCATTTGTAGCCGTCGCGAATGAATTTATCTTTGCAACGACATCGCCCCATATGACAGGTAGCTTTCTCCGTTGAGTACGCATGGTCTAGACGGGAGAGTAGATATTAGGTAAGTACTGGGTATCCGATACGACGATTAAGTAAGTAATAGATACACGCTATGATCTTTATGTAAGTATTGAATACGATTTCTGACCATTAGCTAATTAGCTATACTAAAATGTCTAAGAAGTTATTATTAAGGAATACAGGCATATACTTATATAAGTATTCTTAATATATATATATATATATATATATATATATATATATATATATATATCTAATATGAGCATTTTTTTTTATTATACTACTCTACTAGGAATGATTTGCACATAGGAATACTTTATCTCATTTTCATTTAGTGCGCAAATATAGAATTATCGATAGTTTTTTATGTTATTGTTTTCGATATTTTATTGCAAATGACAATGCTTGTTAAAAATACGCCCACCATATTATTAGAAGCATAATGGTCAATTAGGCATGAATTACATAATACAATATTGAAGTATAAGATATTTTAATACAAATATCTTCTTTTTGTTATACCAATTTTACA
Source organism: Osedax frankpressi (assembly GCA_964035775.1). NCBI lineage: Eukaryota > Metazoa > Annelida > Polychaeta > Sabellida > Siboglinidae > Osedax > Osedax frankpressi. The sequence goes on along the minus strand of OZ038315.1, from coordinate 20,933,014 downwards.
TGAGATTTACACAGGATATGCACGATAATCATAAGAGATTTATAAGAGATTTAGTTAGTGTAAATATAATCTTTAAAATATAATTGACTTATAGTATATATGATATGATATTGTATTTGGTGTCAATACAAATACCTGATATACCTATTAATACTTAATTAAATAACTATACTAATACTTAGTAAGTATTATTTACCTATATATATATATATATATATATATATATATATATATAATCTAATAGTAAACTTATTTTTAATATACTCCTGACTTAATTTACTACATAAACTTACATATAAAACCATACAAAATGCATTATTTTAAATAACTACATTCCTTTTATAATCCAATGTAAGTTTACTAAGGATAACAACTTTGTAACAACGTCTTACTCTTATAATAATGTACCCCACAGTCCTACAATCCGACACCAACCTCCTTTAGAAAGACACCGTGAATGTCTATCGCATACATCTCCTATAAGTCTATCTTCTCTCTCCAGGCACCTCAAACTATCTTCACTGAGACGTTGGGAGGCTCTGCAACTGCACAGTCCGGAATTGCATCTCATACCTCTGATACAGGCGTCGGACGGACTGCATGACTCACCACCCTTCTTTCCTGTGAGTGAACGGAGTTATTGATAATTAATAGAATACTATGATATATATAAATATATATATATATATATACCATACATATATATATAAATATATATATGTATGGGTAATGAGATAATGGTGTTCTATCATTTATTTAATAATTATATAAGACATATATCTATTGGATTTGAGGAATGGGAATACGGAAGATGTATATTAAAATGGTTTGTGTTCTGTATTGTTGGATTAGTGTTTAATAAATAGAATTAGATGCCAGCATATATAAATACTGCTTATAAATAATCAGTATGCGAATGTACACTCATTATGCGATAACCAATACGAATTGTAATGAGAAGTTATTGTTATAATGTAAGAGACAAGCCGACTGTTGTAAAAGTGAGATGTATCTAATAGAGATAATTACGAAATTAACTTAATACGGGTATTGTTTAGTTTATACTTGGGATATAAGTTAGTCGAGATTTGAGATATCAGCATTATGAATATATCTCTTGAATGTAAACATGTGAAGATAATTTATAAATAAGTTAATTTTTCATTACCATATTCGTAACGATGTCAGATATCGGGTTTCATGAATATTTATATTATTTGTATAAGAGCAGTTTAATAATGAAAATATTAATTTTATCGTAAACGACTAATATGATTGAACATATTCATATTTTGATATGATTACAAAGAGTTACGTAATATATTATATAACTCATCGCAGTTGAAAATCTAATGTGTATAAAAATTAAATAAGAAGAATAATAAAGGATATTCTATAAATACAAATTATTTACCATAAATCGATTCTTATTAGTCAATAAATATTGATGAATAGGAATAATGTAGTGTTCGAGAAATATAGAAATACTATTGTCATACTATTGTCATACTATTGTCATACTATTGTCATTCTATTGTCATGCTATTGTCATACTATTGGACATAGTAGAAGTAGACATCGGGTTACAAATTCTATTGAACACCGAAGGTTAGTGTACTAACCTATATGTTTAGTAGATAGAGATTTACTATATAAATATTTAATTAACACTATGATGCAATCGTTAACACTACAATGTGTGTTGTTAATGATTGCTAATTATTCATCTTCACAATACTATTTATAGAGGCGATAATTGCTATATATCGGTAAATCTAAATTCCGTTAAATAATATGAAATATTGATTTATATGTTTCTACGGAAACTCATATTTATTAAATCAGTATTATATGGATTATTATTTATATTTATAATATGTATTAGTATACGCGCGAACACAGACATACACATACACATACACATACACACACACACACACACACACACACACACACACATATATATATATATATATATATATATATATATATACATATATAGGGGCTACCCTTAGGGGTTATACTATATGAGTTATACTCTATGGAACTCGGTGGTACCGTGTGGACTACGCTATATGACTTACTAACTAGATCTACAGTGCTGGGCTGCTGTATCCCTGAATTTGCCTGGTTCGCACCTACAAATTCCCCGACCACAACCTCGACTTCGATCCCAAGTGCAAATCAGACCTTTCACCGTATCGCATTCCTTATCCAACTTGCAAGAATTCGCCGCCAACTGAGGCAGGTAAGCTGTGAGTGTATGGTGTGACGTGTGAGATAATGTATACCTATAGCGTAGGTGAAATAATGGGATGAGTAAGGTATGGGGTTAAGGGATGTATGAAAATATGCTTTAGATTTGAGAAGATATATATTAAGGAGATTTAATTATATTTCTTGGTAAATAAATATATATATATATATATATATATATATATATATATATATATATGGATGTAATAAACATATATCTGATATTTTTCGCTTTACTAATTCCTATTCATGAAATACTTATATAACGTAATATACAATGTACGCCGTAATGGGTGCACATTGCAGGTTTTGAGATCATATTGTATATTATGTTCTTGGTGGTATATCATATCGTCTTTGCACACAATTGCCCGACTAGTTGGCATATGATCACCGTTGTTAATTAGCATCGCGTGTTCTATACACGAGAAGACACAACACGACATCCCCAGCTCACATACGCGTTTATAACTGCGATGAGTAGTCGAAATATAACGTTCACTTCTAGCCGCTAGCCATCAGCTCACACGATGCGTTGTATAGAATGTCGGGTACCGACTTACGCTACCTTATGATTGTTATATTAGTTAGTACCTTTAAGGAAACATGTTTGATAACCAACATAACGGTAATGCTATACTGAACAGTCACTAACTGTAATGTTAGAAATAATGCTATACTGCTAGACTAACCTCTAGACTAGACTATCATGATGATCTCTACAATACTATTCTCAAATTAGAATACTTACCACGTATTCATTACCCTTATATGTGTATCTTACAATTCTCGCTGTCACCATGTAACTATACAGAACTCTATAAATAGACTAGCGCCCGGGGCATCAAGTCTATGGTTACATCTATAATTTTCTAGGAGGAAAAAGGTCATAAGGTTAAAGTTTACATATCGTTTCAACCTAAACAATAACTGATATTGATTACTTGATATATATAACATTAGCGTACTGTACATTTAAATTGTAATATATCAGGTCATAGTTATATTGTAATCAATAAATCATACTAACTACTTTAACTATATATAAACCAAAATCATGATCTTACTATCCAAACTAATAAAACTTATGATATGTTTACAATAAAAAAAAATTACTAGAAATATTATATACCATATATTAAATATTAACTTTAACTTAAAATGTATGACTCCGTAAATACAGTTTTTTTCTTCTTTTTAATAAACTTTTTATTTTACTAACAAGAAACTATGTTAAGATTATTTTGTTAATATATTATTTTAATAAGTTATTAATCGTGTTTATCTCATTATTTAATTATTACTTCAGTATATTTGTTATTGATTATTTAATGATTTCCAACATAATAACTTATTTTTTATTTATGTATCCTTTGTTATATTCACTTATATGGTTTTACTGAAGATGCATTATTTATATAATTATAATTAACAATTATTATCATGTTATCTTTTTATCTTTTACGCAAACATTCATCTTTTATATTAATTACTAAACAAGGGAGGACAATTAATTTGTATATCCTGGAGTATTTTGTCTTTATCTAAATCTCATATATATATATATATATATATATATATATATATATATATATATATTATATATACATATGTTCGCCGGTTATTTTTTATTTTTATACTATATTGTGATATTGTAAGGCTAACATATTAATTTGGACGAACTGTTATGCTCAGTTAATTAGTCGATTAAATATATCATTATTATATCGAGTCATATTTAGTCAAACAACATGTCACATGGTGCGTTTAACAGGTTCCATGTGGAGATCGATATTAAGGCCGATAAATCAAAACCAGTCAGAAAATGTGGATGCAATATTCCATTGGTATGATTTTAATGGATCAAATATTAATATGGTGTAATATAATACAATAGGCTGTTCTTAATAATACCAAATTAGTTTATAATATATATACTATATTTCTATATAATTATTTATTATTGATATTGATAAATACTCATTTAGTTATGATACATTATTGACATTATCACGTATAACGCATTATTAATAAACCCATTCAGTGCATATCTATTTATATTGTGCACATATCTTATATAATATTTAGAATTTGGAGAGATTGTATTTATCTGATCTTATTCGAAATTCGCCTCTCGTCATACTTCCGGGAACTCTCGACCTCTGACCCCTGACCCCCAGCGGGTCCAGGAATAGGCAGTGGACGATAATTTAGACATCGGTGGCATTTGAATGTGGAATAATCGATAAGCTATTTGAATATAGATATAATTACCGTCTAGTTCCACATCGCATGTGTGGTGTATGCGATTTACTGTCCAGTGCGAGAGGAGACGGTGCGATTAAGGGTGTGTATGTGGAGTGAGTGGGTGAACGTGGGTACGCAAAGTGAGAAAGTAGATAAGTGCCCGTAAATACGGTAAATATAGTAAATATAGTATATACGTTAAGTACGTTAAGTACGGTAAGTACGGTGAGTACGGTGAGTACGGTGAGTACGGTAAGTGCGGTAAGTACGGTGAGTACGGGAGTACGGTGATTACGGGAGTACGGTTAGTACGGTGAGTACTGTAAGTACTGTAAGTATGGTGAGTACGGTGAGTACGGTGAGTACGGTGAGTACGGTGAATACGGTATTAGTGTAGATTTTGTAGCCCAAGTTAAGCAAAGACGGGTGTTGATGTCGGTGTGTGCATGTGTGGTAGTGTTTGTCTGGTGTAGGTTCAGGTGTAGTTGTGGGTACTGATTTGAATTCGCGAGTGATTGAATTACATCTCGTATAGAATTGCAGTTTCATTAGCAGACGTTATATTTACAATTGACTTACATTTTACATCTCACTTGTTCGCTGATTTCATTAAATTGTATATACATATTATTTCAATTGGAATAAATATAACATTATCTTAATATGTCATACTATATATCTAATATATATATATATATATATATATATATATATATATATATGTGTATATATTTGTGTGAATATATTTGAATT
>OZ038315.1:20920258-20925258 GCA_964035775.1 Osedax frankpressi | reverse complement strand
AACAAACCTTGCATACATGTCATATAATTTGAATTATTTAATATTAACTATATTTAATATTCCTTAATATATAAATGTATATATATATATATATATATATATATATATATATATATAATTCTAAATATTATTCTATACATCATTGTTTTTCCATTTCTATGTCACTGTTTTCTTTATTTATCCATATAACTGTCATAAACATACTAGCATGTATATATCGTATATACTCTCTATACTTCAATTGTTTATATTGCGAATTAACTCATAAAATAAAGTAACACCAGAAACAAATCATTGCTTTGCCTTAATGACATTACTGCTTTGTTTATAATGATATTAATACCGTGCAAGTTAATTTGTATTGTATGAAATACATTTCGCCGTAGCTCTGAGACATTATTACCGTTAGTAATGGTAATTAATAAGAGTACTTATTTATAGAAGACAGCATGGCGAAAAAAGTCTTAATTTAGATATAAAAATAATAACACCTATAGTTATAAATAGCCTCCTCTATAGTTGTAAATATATTTCTATTTGTAATTATATTATAGTACTAACTCTCTAGACCTAACTACAGTATTAATATAGTCCAAACTGTATTTATATGTAGTTATAGTATAGTAATAACTGTAATTATTATACTCTCTTAACTATAATTATAAATAGTCGTAACTAGAGTTATAAATAGAAATATATGTTGAAGATTGACAATTTTTAAAGACATAACGATAATCTTTTAAAAGAATACAAATAACTGACAATAATAAAATACCTCTTAACATTCATAATGCTCTTATCTTGTATTAATTCATACCATAAACACATTATACGTAAACTAACTAGAACAATGGATGCTACATGCATCATATCTTAACTATTGAGAATACACAAGGTGCGATACAAAGCATACTATTTTATCTCTGAAAATTAGATAAGATATGCAGAAAAGGTATTACAAAAATACACTTTAACTATAATGCTAGCAAAATGTCTATTGTGTGTGTTTTTTATGTGCTTCTAGATGAATGTTTGTATTATTAAGATTCGGAATATTGACTAAACCCCGCAGGGAATAGAATATCGAATATTCCATTTTATATCATACGGTTCCGATTGAACTGGACATAGATTAAAAATATATATATGTTACAAATATAAATATAGATAAGAAGAAGGAATTAATAAAAAATTACAAGAAATAGAAATCATTTAAAAATTACATTTAAGTACATAAGTTAATTAAATAAATGATGAGTTGATTATAATAAATATATATTAAAATTTAAATAAGACTAACCATATTCCGCTAGCTGTGAAGTGGGGAATATAAGGAATATCATACAGAGTATAACGGGTAGCGAGATTTCCATTTAAAATCCGACTAATTTGAAGTTCAATTAGTTGTAGATACTGGGCAACTATTTATGATGACGGTATATAAATCCTATTCAATAACGGGATATAATTTGAAATCGTCTTACTTTGGCATACAGGATTCAGTGTTATCTTAATAATCGGGTTTCGAGAATAACGCTCACGCTAGTTCTTTAAGTTAGTAGTTTAGAATACCTTTTATAATAAGAAACTATATATTTGGATGCGACATATGTTCTCACACCAGTTAAAGTTATGTTTAATTATTAGGATTCATCTGAATTAGTTTTATAATATTTTCTTTGTTCTTTTGTGTTTTTCTATGTTAGTTTGGTTATTTCAATTTCGGTAAATTTGTTTGTAGGAATAGCTTCGCTTTATTGTTCTTATAGCTTTGGAGTCTGTGAATTGTGTGTATACATATTAACATATATACATACACGTAGATATGTGTTTTATAATTATATCAGTTTGCTGTCTGTTTTAATCATACAATTAATTAACGGCGCACATATTAATGATTTAATCTTTCTATGAGATGCGCTATCAACTTAGAAGAACTACAGAAATAGAGGGAATACTTAGAAGTTACCTAACCAACTACACCATGCATACTCCTATATATATATATATATATATATATATATATATATATATATCTTAATAAGCGAATCAAAGGCATTGGTTTCTTATTGATTTACTATCATGCCTAGAGCTGGTGATACTTAGTGCTAATGCATAATGAATGTACAATAATTACGTAATGCTAAATATAATCAGCGTGTATTAATAAATATAATATATTTAGTTAGTTTCAGTAGTAGTAGAAGTAGTAGTATTAGTATTGGTAATAGTATTAGTAATATTAGTAATAGTAGTAGTTTATTTTATAGTAGTAGTAGAGGTAGTAATATTGTCATTAGTAGTAGTAGTAGTAGTAGTAGTAGTAGTAGTAGTAGTAGTAGTAGTAGTAGTAGTAGTAGTAGTAGTAGTAGTAGTAGTAGTAGTAGTAGTAGTAGTAGTAGTAGTAGTAGTAGTAGTAGTAGTAGTAGTAGTAGTAGTAGTAGTAGTAGTAGTAGTAGTAGTAGTAGTAGTAGTAGTAGTAGTAGTAGTAGTAGTAGTAGTAGTAGTAGTAGTAGTAGTAGTAGTAGTAGTAGTAGTATTATTAGTAGTAGTAATAGTAGTAGTAGTAGTAGTAGTAGTAGTAGTAGTAGTAGTAGTAGTAGAGTAGTAGTAGTAGTAGTAGTAGTAGTAGTAGTAGTAGTAGTAGTAGTAGTAGTAGTAGTAGTAGTAGTAGTAGTAGTAGTAGTAGTAGTAGTAGTAGTAGTAGTAGTAGTAGTAGTAGTAGTAGTAGTAGTAGTAGTAGTAGTAGTAGTAGTAGTAGTAGTAGTAGTAGTAGTAGTAGTAGTAGTAGTAGTAGTAGTAGTAGTAGTAGTAGTAGTAGTAGTAGTAGTAGTAGTAGTAGTAGTAGTAGTAATCGAAGTAGAAGATAATATATATATATATATATATATATAAAATACTAATATATCTATAGTAGTTATTTAGATATTATATTATAAAAGATTATTAATATCTCGTAATAATAAATATCATTAAATATCATCAAATAATATGACAAAAGTTACACAAACTAAATAAGACGGTTATAACTCCACTTAATATTACCCAGGAATGTTCAATTGGCCTTGGTTAGACGTAGTTTGAATTACTGGGTGGAGATTATAGTTAATTACGTAATGAAAGTGTTGCGTAGTTGACCTCGGCAGTTCATCTAATTATTACGAGTTTATGCGATAGCTAATCATCCTTGAACACAATACCGTAATCGATCACTACTCACCCATTATAACTTATTAATAGTCGGTGTTTAGTATTTTGCGATATCGGTAACCCTGGAGGAATGAACATCGTGAAATGTAAACAATATGTTAAATATCCTTGAGGAAGTGTTCTCTGAAAGTCTATTAATATAACAGGAGTTGGTTGTTTTGGTATCGCCTAAAGTTACATGGTAGTGAAATGGTAATCTAACTAACGTACAGGACAAATTAAAGCTATATATGTAACGATATTAGGAATTAGGTATTATCTAATGCTTGTTTTATTCAACAGGTGATGAACATTAATCGAAATTAAACCGTTTACGAATAATATATATTCTGTTATATTATATAATTCATTCGATAAAGTCAATATGTGTAGATTTAGCTTATTATTAAGATAACTTGTATATATTGTTATGTGTTGTATACTATACAGTTAATCATGTATAGAGTATGGTGACTACTATACGATATACATTATACACTATACGATATACGGTGTCTAGTGTACGTAATACTAAGAACGGTGTAGACTGTACACAAAGTATACTCTGTCGGTTTACACTGCACAATATACAGTAGATTATACACCTGATTAATAGACTGATCTACAGGTAAACACATGCTAGAATAATCAAACCTACACAAGTTATATAAAACAGGTATGAGTTAAAATTGAAGGAGTTAAGTGAAAGATAGTAATGCATCACATATTTTCTTTCTATAAAGATATTGATATATATATATATATATATATATATATATATATATATATATATATATATATATATATATATACTTAACATACATGCACTAAGATATATGAAAACAGATGTGCTGCAGGTATATAAGGCTTTATGTATACATCGCATAGCGTATATTACAAAACGTACATCATATTATATACATAATATACTCATAATATATAGATTGATAGAAACTGCTATCCTAAAGTGAACAATGCACGTGGAAATCCTTTTTTCGCAGATAAATACCGGCGAAAGACGATGGTAGCGATTTCGCAGGATGAATTAAACAATAGATCACATCTACATTGTGTCTTTAATATACACGTGGTGTAATTCAAGTACACGTAGAGGTCATTAATATGGTGTTCTTCTTAGAATAGGCTTTGTGTAACCTAACCTTATAAGGTATGATATAATATAATTGATATATATATATATATAACTTCAAAATATTAATAAAGATTCATTTCTCGTAAAAATATAATTTGATGGATTATAATATATGATTGATAGTTAATTATATAATATTGATATGTATATATATATATATATATATATATATATATATATATATACATTGGTATATATTATTGTAATGCCATATTATGTAATTTGATTTTATGGTTACCGCAATAAATGAGATAAAGGTTGCTATAGAAACACAGGTATCCTAATATAGAGTTGCACGTCAGCATGCCATATAGTGAGAATTAATGCGTTGATATATTTATCTGCAACTAAAACAACTCTACAACTTAATAGAGGATTCTGATAATTTGAGAAATTACAGACTGAAGTTATATAAGTATTGGTATCACAGAATTGGCTTTTAAATTAGCTGTATAGTAATATATAGTATACTAATAGATATTATAGGAAATATAGTTTAGGATTAGTTAGTATAAGAAGATATTATATAGATATTATAAGTATATTAATATACTAGAGCAAGAAATTGCCGATTGCAATAACATATAATAATAATTAACAATTTCAATAATCGCGAATTAGTTTTATAATTATATATAATGTTATTTGAGTTGAGTCG
>OZ038315.1:20882758-20915258 GCA_964035775.1 Osedax frankpressi | reverse complement strand
AGGATACATAATGTATACAGATATCAAGTTTTGGTATTACTATTGGTAGAGATAGTACCGCCGATACACGAATACATATAAAGGATTAGCAAAGACATATGTAGGGGGTACTAATGTAATACTTAAGATTTACTCTATGATTTTTCTAAACATTAATTACAATTTAAGTGCCACTTAAATGAATCTAATTATAACTACCGGTACCATATTAGATTAATGTTATTGCAAAAATGTAATTGAAGTAGTATAAACGTCTGCAATTTACTGCTTGTATTATTTTGCTTGTTACGCGTAATACATTTAAAGTATATATATACATTACTATGGAAATATATATTAATATGATATGTATATCATATATAACGTATAGTATCAATAATATAAGAATACATTGGTTTAATCATTATTAATAAGTCTCAAAACATAAACAATATAATTGTTTATCTTGTAATATATTATTTTGTAGCATTTTGCTTATATAAAATAACTTTAATAAAAAACTTTAAACTTAAATAAATAACTTAAAACTAGTAATAAAATATTAATTTCTAATATCATAAATTATCATTGAGCATAAATTAATTAATCATAAATCACTAGTTCAACAAATTAAATGTAAGTTGCAAGAAAAATAAACTCATAAATGCTTTACTTATATAATAATAATAAGCTAATACAATGTTAATATTTAACGTTTATAAATTTTTGATAAATAATATTTGATAGATAATCGAAATAAAATTACTGTCAGTTATTAATAATAATAACTAACAATAATTCTACATTAAAAACTGTATTAAAACTATTCTTTAACATATGTAATAGTTTTATTAGTACATGAGCGAGGGTTAGATATATTAAGTAACTTTTTTTGTATATCAATTATATTATTAATTATATTACAATTGTTTTGAAATATTGAATTGATAATTTTATTAATTAAATAACTTACTTAGCTAACTATACAGTTAATATTTATATGTGTGATGATTGATGTTTTTAATTGTTCAAATTAATTAAATAATTACTAGGTATACTTCTAATTATTATTGAATCAACATAATTTCCAACCTCAATTCAAGTAATCCAATTAAATGTTTTTAAGTATCTAATTATTAATAATAATATACCATCTAATGGTTACGTGACTGTTGTGTATCTAGTCAGGCTTTAGATCGTAATGGCAATTTTGAGATTAAACTCGTTATTTGTATTATTTTACCAGCACACGCAAAGTGTGCGCAACATCTCGAACTTCAATGGCTCTAACACACGCAAATAACTCGCCAACTACCGCGAAATCATAGGCGACATTTACGCGTGCGTTCATATGTCATTCTCGGAACGTGTTTGCGTGCGGCCCTACGGAATACAATATGGGGCGTGTCAGAGCGTCGCCTATGCAATACGGGGTTGTGTATATATATAGAGGATGATCACTTATGATCGGATGGTCGAGTCGTAAAAATAACTGCTACTATTGTTACAGAAATAACAAAGACTGAGCGACATCGTAAGACAGACCACAGCTTTAGATAAAACACTTTTTTATATTCACTTTATAGCGTTACCGTAAATAATAAAACTATGTAGCGATATAAATAAGATACGATTGCTATTTTTGTATTTGATTAACGTTTTAATTCGCTTTGATATTAATAAGTTACCACTTATATACAAACATGTCTATACCAGACATATTCATATATAGATATTCATATATTTATATATATATATATATATATATATATATATATTTATATTTATATATATATATATATATATATATATATATATATATTAAATGATTATTTATGGATTGAGACAACTAAAATAGTAATTGAATATAAATAATGAAAATAATATTATAATTACAATATAATTAAATATAAATATGCATTTAAATATATATATATATATATATATATATATATATATAGTATTTTTATAATATTATATAATATCCACATTAATTAGATGCTATTAAATGCAATAATATCCGATTGAATAATATCGATCTATATGATAATATAATGAATAGCAGCGACTGTGTTCATGTTATACATGGAAGTTACTTCCGTATATATTAGATGTGTACCCTGTACGTCGTACACTAACCCATATGAACTGAATACACCGTACGGCGTACATTGTACGGCGTACATTGTACGGCGTACATTGTACGGCGTACATTGTACGGCGTACATTGTACGGTAAGCTGGAGTTACAGAAGATAGTCACCTATAGTTATTATTAACCAATCGAATATCTCACGGAGAGATATCGATACCGAATAGTAATATTAATAATGTTATCGTGGTAAATGTGCGGTGTGCGGTGTACGATGTGCGGTGTGTGGTGTGCGGTGTGCGGTGAGCGGTGTGCGATGCGCGATATAGCATGTTAGCAGTATTATTGTTGGTCTATGTGTGGTGTGCGATGTGCGGTGTGCGGTGTGCGGTGTGCGATGTGCGGTGTGCGATGGCGATACAGCATGTTGGCAGTATTATTGTTGGTCTATGTGCGGTGTGCGGTGTGCGGTGCGCGTATTAAAGTGTGGTATACCACATATATGTACGATATTAGGTACAATGTGTGGAGTGTGCTGCGCGGTGTAAGTAGCAATGTAAAATATATGATGGATCAAATGTGCGATATGAGGTGCGGTGTAAATTGTGCGGTGTGAGATTTATAGGTGCAAAGGTGTCAAAGGGTGGTATGGGGTCATGTTGAGGTGCGATTGTATGGTTTATATTTGCGGTGTCCGGTTTGCTAGTGCTGCTCTGTGTAGGATGTGCGCTAAACGGTACGCTCTGCGAATAGTGCGGTGTGCGAGTGTGTAAGATGTGCGCTAAACGGTACGCTCTGCGAATAGTGCGGTGTGCGAGTGTGTAAGATATGCGCTAAACGGTACGCTCCGTGAAGAGTGCGGTGTGCGAGTGTGTAAGATGTGCGCTAAACGGTACGCTCTGCGAATAGTGCGGTGTGCGAGTGTGTAAGATGTGCGCTAAACGGTACGCTCTGTGAAGAGTGCGGTGTGCGAGTGTGTAAGATGTGCGCTAAACGGTACGCTCTGCGAATAGTGCGGTGTGCGAGTGTGTAAGATGTGCGCTAAACGGTACGCTCTGTGAAGAGTGCGGTGTGCGAGTGTGTAAGATGTGCGCTAAACGGTACGCTCTGCGAATAGTGCGGTGTGCGAGTGTGTAAGATGTGCGCTAAACGGTACGCTCTGTGAAGAGTGCGGTGTGCGAGTGTATAATATGTACGCTCTGTGAAGAGTGCGGTGTGCGAGTGTGTAATATGTACGCTCTGTGAAGAGTGCGGTGTGCGAGTGTGTAAGATGTGCGCTAAACGGTACGCTCTGTGAAGAGTGCGGTGTGCGAGTGTATAATATGTGAGCTAAACGGTACGCTCTGTGAAGAGTGCGGTGTGCGAGTGTATAATATGTACGCTCTGTGAAGAGTGCGGTGTGCGAGTGTGTAATATGTACGCTCTGTGAAGAGTGCGGTGTGCGAGTGTGTAAGATATGCGCTAAACGATACGCTCCGCGAAGAGTGCGGTGTGCAAGTGTGTAATATGTACGCTCTGTGAAGAGTGCGGAGTGCGGTGTGCGAGTGTGTAGAGCTATGTCCGTATGCGCGGGTGTTGCTATGTAAAAGTGATATGGTATATAGAACGGTGCGTGCACTGAGCAGATAGGAATGTACGGTGCGTAGTAAACAGTTCTACAGTTGAGTAAGCTGGCATAACATATTAATACAAAGAGGTAATAGGAGAAATCTGTCAAATTTGTTATAGGCGATTTCGAGGTTATAGGAACAAACGGACTGCAACCAGCAGCATTTGTATACAAACGACTTACATCCAATGAAAATAAACAAGAATGTATTAATAATAAAATAATGATATGTATATATATATATAAATATTTATATGCATATATATTTATATATGTATGGGGAGATAATAATTAGGATAATTTATATATTATAATAGATACGAGAGAATGTTATATTAGAATATATATTTATTAATTTAAACCTACACCGAAATAATAAAGAAGCGACGAAATATTGCAATTCAAACAACACAATCGCAGGATATTGGATGCAATCTCTTAGCTGATACAGGAATTACTTAATATGCTTTAGATATGTCTATATATGTATATATATGTCTATAAATATGTCTATGTATATCTCTATATATATATGTCTATATATGTGTCTATAAATATGTCTATATATATGTCTATATATATGTATATATATATGTCTATATATATGTCAATATATATGTCTATAGATATGTCTATATATATGTCAATATATATGTCTATATATATGTCTATAGATATGTATATATATATGTTTATATATATGTCTATATATATGTCTATATATATGTATTTAGACCACCTGCCCAACCTCACCTCTATGAGTCATTTTGGATAAAGCCTTAGCGGATTACTCACTAAGTATACTGAGAAGTTAAATAGGGGTCATCGATTTACCGATTAACGGTTAGAGCTTATATCACTTAGTTCGTCGTGTAAATTACGCAATGTACCTAGGTTAAAGTAGATTTTGGAGTGAATTTGTCTCCATAACGGAAATATTCAAATAGGTCATACATATCAACGGATGCGATGTTACATCATACCTACAAGTGTCCGAGAATTCAATTACTCTACTAGGATGGGCGTAATATGGTGGTGTTATGGAGTACATGATGAAATTGATGTAGTTGGATTATAGAGTATTTGAATTAATTCGAGATTTAAAAAAATACAATTCCAGGAGTATATAATATTTACGTTTTTCCACTGAGTTATTAGAAGGGGGCGTGGCTAGTATAACGGATCTTGTTAGTGGAAGTTACCGTTGAAGTATTGTAAATTGCATGTAGCCTATGTAGTATTGTAGTTAGTGGCGCGAATCATATAGTAGAATTGGTGTAACTATTGGAGTAGTTTTAGAAGTTGAGTAGAGTATTTAGTTGTTCATTTAGTGAGGTAAAATGTGGTTAGTATCGAGG
Organism: Osedax frankpressi; assembly: GCA_964035775.1. Classification (NCBI taxonomy): domain Eukaryota; kingdom Metazoa; phylum Annelida; class Polychaeta; order Sabellida; family Siboglinidae; genus Osedax; species Osedax frankpressi. The sequence goes on along the minus strand of OZ038315.1, from coordinate 20,910,221 downwards.
GTATGGTTAGTGCAGTGATTATTTTTGTGTAAGGAGATGTGTTTAGAGAAGTAGTTACGGTAAATGAAATGATAAAGGCGTGGTTAGTCGAGAAGTTATATATCTACTAAAATCACGAGTATTCGTTACAATACCAAATATATTAGCGAGTACAGTGGACTAAGATGGATACTGGGCATGCAATGGTAGTGCCGTTATTATTAATGGAAAAAGCTTGTTAAAGAAGTAGAAGTCATTAATTATGTGGGCGTGGTTAATGCAACGGGAGTGTTTCGTACAGTGGGCGTGTTTAGTTCCAGGAACACGCTCATTCACGTCTACTTCAGTCTGGATATTACTACACAGAATGCCACTTTCTTAACGGACCTCGGAGTCGCAGTATGTATACACTACATCCTGGACGCGTTGTGCATTGTAATTGCTCATATCAACTGGTTAACATAAGTACTGGGTAACATAAGAACCATTGTAAACATAATGAACTAATGAATACTGAGAAGGGTGTGACTATAATGCTAGGCGAATGTCTTGTATCCAATGTATGAAATACAATGGGTACTTTTTATATTGTTATAATACAAAATCATTCAACTTCGGATAATAAATATTTTAACTTTTTATATATATATATATATTTATATATAATACACTATTTTAACTACAATTACATGGGATTACTAAATTATATTATAATTATTTAGAATACTCACTACTTTTAAACCGTTATGTATTCAAAAGTTATATAAATTATATAGTGTATGTATGTGAAAGGTTACAATAATACACCGTTGTATATAATTACCATAGTCCTCTTATCTGTGGACTTATCTATCGAAAAACTTATTATTATATAATGTATCGGTTATATGTCCGTACATTGTACGGCGTACAATAAAGCCATACCTATAAGTAAATCTCCTCTGTACGCCCACTATACGTTCTAGCTGATATCAGTTGTGTCCTCTATATTATCAGACTGCATTAAGTTACGCCCACTATGTCTATTAACTTACCGTCCAGTATACAATACGCCCACTCTATGCCCCGCCCATTAGAAGTCATACTAGTGCTACCTAATTGAATTCAACGACCTCGTAATCACTGAACAATAGCTTCCGACCACTGGAACGATATAATGAGGTCAAAGGTCTCGTACTCGTAAGAATGACCTTTAACATTAATCGCATACGTATTAAGATAGAGTGGGACTGTGCATACGACATCAACATACCGGCAATGGGCAGTTATAAAAGTAATCCAATGATTCCGTAGTGTCTAAGCTTTAGACGAGAACTTGTAAGATATATTTACTTAGTCTAACTCTAATAAATTAGTAGTGATCGTGATTGATTTTTAAAGAAAGTTTGTATAATTAAAAATAATAATAGGAGTGTCAAAACCAATTGTTAATTTACAATGAGAAAATATTCTCTAATTAGTAGAAGGGGGCATATATAGAGATAGGCAATGATCTCTAATGCCCTATGCATACCTATACCTACTTCTAATTAATGATATATATCTTAGGTTATCTGTATTAATCATATGTACCCCTATATACTTTAACTTTATAGAAATGTAAGTAAACCTATTTGCTAATATATACGACAACATATCTTATGTAATCATAATTACCTTTTAATAATTGTGTATCCATATTTATACCTATTTAATCCTAAGTTTCTGCATACCTGTATTTACCTATATTTATGCATATATTTACTATTTACATCTATGTATCCAGAGTTATCTCTAAGTATATCTATATATCATGTTTATCATATACAAATATAGATTACTATATAGATTACTATATAGATTACTATATAGATTACTATATAGATTACTATATAGATTACTATATAGATTACTATATAGATTACTATATAGATTACTATATAGATTACTATATAGATTACTATATAGATTACTATATAGATTACTATATAGATTACTATATAGATTACTATATAGATTACTATATAGTTTACTATATAGATTACTATATAGATTACTATATAGATTACTATATAGATTACTATATAGATTACTATATAGTTTACTATAATAATATCAATTAAAGTGTATAAGTATTTCCTCAATTGTACATTTAAAATATGAAATATGTTATATAAAATTGAACTGGTTTAGGTCAGGTCAATTTTGAACAGGTCATAGATATTCGTCGATATTTCCAATATTATTTCTATGATTATTTCGAATTATAAATGTCATTGCCAGATGATCGAAATCCGATGACTTCCGGAAAGTAAAAATTGCAATACTATTCTGACTAAAAATCTATATAATATGGTAATGCGTTTGATTGACGGGTGGAGTAGAGATTTCCTGTTGGTATATTACTTATCAGTATTACGAATCAATATTATATTGTATTTGGTATTTTATTTGACACACGGTCAACGATTTAAAGTTTATAGGGTACAACTTATGAGTAGAAATCTATTCTTAGTAAGGAACTAATTCAAATTATGATCCGAGATGATTTATGCCACCCAAATTAGATGATCGAATTCATATTCTAATTAATGGTATTATTTTTAATCCAATGAACGTATCAAAATCGCATAAATCATATTGGACTATTCTAAATATAGATACGTTATACGTTATACTGAAATCGACCATAAAACTAAATATGGAGATTAAAATCTAGTTTATTTTTTTCTAGTTAATAACAAATAGGTGGTAATTAAATTCATTATAATAAAGATAATTAACTAAATTATATCGTGAACGTCGTAAAATAAATTATGTAACTATTTTAAGAAATAAGTATAGAATTGTTTTAGTTTTTAGAAATTTAAATATCTATTTCTGTGCCTGGATATTTAAAAAATTAATATTTGTATTGTTATAATGTCGAAATCAAAATATTAACTGTGTATTAATGTAATACATCATAACTAATAACGTACCTCTATCTAATATTCTACCGCTAGAAAACTGTTTCTAAACATCACCAATATTGATTTTAAAATGGTAAAAAAGAAGCTACATACATGTATCTTTTTAATGTATTTCATTCTTCTTCATGAGGTATATACATTTTAAATATTCAAGAGACCCATTCTATCATGGACCGCTATTTATGTAATAACTCATCAGTTTGGATGAGGGACGTGGTTGGGAACGATTACCATTGTATATGCGGAGATAAAGGCTGGCGCCGGTATTTCGTAAAAAAAACGCGAGATTTGTCTATATCGTTATTTAATATCTTACGCAATGACTCACTAGCTGGAAATTGAAATGCGCATGACGGAAATTATTAATGGATCCTACCCACCACATACTCAATAAATATACGTTTATGGTTTTATTTATTATTTTATACATAGATTAATGTTATACATTATATATATATATATATATATATATATATAAATATATATATATATGTGTGTGTGTGCGTGTGTGTGTGTATGCGTGTGTGCGTGCGTATAGGTATGTGTGTATTTATATATATATATATATATATATAATTAAATACATATTAATATTTCAATGTAAATAATTGTAGTATAGTGTACATGAAATATGATGACCTAACAGAATGTAAATTGACTCGCAAATACAATATTTAATTATAAATGCTAAGAATAAACATTCATTTAATTATATAGAATAGTATACCAATTTAACATAAGGTAATGCCAGGTCTATTATTTGAATTTAACCTTTAACCTTAGTAACGAAAATTATTTATTTGTATAAGCAAGGTGAATATGGTACACGTATGTGATTATGGATCAAGCAATAACATCACTAAATCTTTACGTTTAGTGTTTCCACTATTAGTAGTAGAAAATTTTTACAAATATATTCGCAAGAATTATATTCACGTTCACATATATGAATCATGATTATTTAAATGCTATATTATATACAAATAAACTCATTTGTTGAATATAAAATAGTTGTATATTTATATGTAATATTATAGATATTGCAGTTATAAATGATAGATTAATTAAGCATAATAAATATATAACTTTATAAAATTTAATTTAATTTATAATTTACAATTATAAGTTTTAGTATCCTAAGTAATTAATTTAATTCCATATGTTTATTTTAATGTACACCTAAAATATGATATTTATTTAAATGGACTCTTTATTTTTCATTATACTCTTATATTTCTATTAGCTGAAGGGTAGTGATTTAATAGAATGCATTAAGCATATAGGTGTTTATTTCAAATTACACGAACAGATGAATATGTTCGTGAAATACAGAAGTTGTTGGATCATGTGAGTATCTCGATACACCCACATTTCTTGGGGTCAAAGTTCAATGGGAATGATTGACAGCCATCGCGGGCAGGTAGTTATTACCGGTAATATCCGGTTACGATTCACCATTATGGGTAATTGGAAGGGGAGCGAAATGCACAAGAGTATGTTAATATGAAGTTCGCGGTGGTTCAATTTCTAGGTCAAGTGTCTGCAAGATGAAGATATCTTAACCACAAGCATTTCTTTGAACTCTAAATAGTAATTGTATCCTCGTACTACTTCTATTACAATATCAATTTTACATAATTAATTAGTTTATGTATATTATGAAATATTTTATATAATATAACATATCATTTATTAAATAAAGAATAATGATAAATAGAATTTAATACTCATAATATATAGGAGGAAATAGTAAATGATAAAAGCACCATTACGAAATAAAAACATATTATAATTAGTATTAGAATAACTAAACTACATTCATTTACTTCGGAATATATATATATAGTTTACATAAGTATATATTATACACTTTATATAATACTATTTTGTATTGATGAACTTCAGTGAGACACTAAGAGTTAACGAATCGAAAAGCTGTACAATTGTATTGTACAAAACTATATATAACAGTAAAATATAACAATAAAATAGGATGTTTACAATTTAGAATTTTTTAAACTTGCTTAAATTTAAATAAATAAATTGTTTCGAAATATTAAATAGTTGTGTTAAAAGAAAAATAAATATAACTATTTATAACCTCCTAGTTGGTGTTCCGTCCCATCGGTTTTTAATTGGTTTATTATATGTTCGAAACGATTTTGGTAAGCTTTCGACCGTTCCCGGGAATTGGAAGGTGGAACAACCGGAGTTTGGAAGCAGAATGAACATTTCCAATTTGTTTTATTTGAAAACAGGCGATTTAAAATAAAATTCTAAATTACCTAAATTAAGTATATCGAATATAAATAAAACTGACACAGCAAACTATCAGTAAAATATAACTCATTATTTTGTTAATATGTTATTTACTCTTGTAGATGTATTGCTATCATATAAAATAACAATATTGTTAATATAACTTAAATATCAAATTATTATTTTGACTAACATTGTAATATTAGTTAATTTTCGATAGAATTTATCGAGTTATTAAATACACACACACATACACACACACATATATATATATATATATAAATATATATATATATATATATATATATATATATGTGTATATATATATATATATATATATATATATATATATATATTCTACAGTGCATTAATACCATTACCATAAATAGTAAATATCAAGTTAATCCCATTTCCAGGAATAGTTATTCCAAAGTATGCAAAATAAATTCAATTAACTTTAGTTTTATTTTAACTTTTATTAGAGATTTTAAAAATGTATAATAAAAGAATATAAGATATTTTTCAAATAAATTAAGTTACATTACCCATTAATCAGTTATTTTCTCAAAAAAACATAATATACAAATGAAATACAAATACTACAGTTATTATAATTGTATATATACACTAATTATAAGCTTATATATAAGTATATTTAGATCTAAGCGATGCTGCAATTAATAATTTAAAAAATGTATTCGTTATTAATACTAAATTCAAAACGTAAGAAATTTGGTTGAATAATAATATACATTTTTTCATTATTAATATAATTAATTTGTTTTTTATTATATTGGAATTAGTTTATAATATACTTACCATAGCATATAGACATACTACAATTTAATAATGCATTTGAATCTAAACTGTAACTAATATACAAACATTAACCCAAACACATTCCATTGTATAGCAACTGAATATTCTAAATTAGATTAGAGATATTTAATACAAAATATAATATATTATAAAATAATAATAATATATCAATTAATAAAAATTTCTGAGTTACTTGATAAAATAGCATTTAATTTGAATTGTTTGGACAAATAAAAGTTTATTAAAATGTAGAAAAGTCTAAAATTAATATAAATATTTATAAATATATAAAACAATGTATATAAATATATACTATGTATGTTTAAATTGTATTGTGGTAGATAATTACAATAATTAATAAGTATATTTTTTTATTTATAATTAGTGGTACATTACATTAGTTTATATAAATAAATAAATTTCGTTAATCACTAACTTAAATTAAAAGTTTATTATAACGATGTTTATTATTGAGATTTTTTGTTGAATATTGAAACATTAAAAATCCATAAAAGTTAACTAATAATTACTATACTTATTTTATAATCAAAATATTATGAAAACTATACACTATATATATTACTATAGTAGCTCAATATAAACTAAAAATAAAAAAATCTAGATTATATTTATTTGTAAATCTATAAATACTAAAATCTATAATTAACTATACACTATATATATTACTATAGTAGCTCAATATAAACTAAAAATAAAAAAATCTAGATTATATTTATTTGTAAATCTATAAATACTAAAATCTATAATTAACTATTATAAATATAAATATTATTTATTAGGCAATATAATATTTTTATCATTTAATATTAATTTCCATTATCATAAAAGTATAAATATCTAGATATTTAGAGAGATAGTGTTTCATATTAATATCTAAATTAAAAAAAATATTAAAATAATGATATAATATTAAACAATATCCTGATGATTAGTGTATACGTTGTCATGTGCAAATTAGGTTGCTATACAAGGTGGTTATAGAATTGAAAATATGGTATTTTCTATTATCGTATACTGTTAAATAAAATTTCAAATAATCATATAAGTAAAATATATTATATCTCATATAACGTATTATAATTGTTTATGGTGAAGTTTGAAATATTTAAATTAAAATATTTGAATTTCAAGTTAGATACGCCCATAATATCTATCGTCCTGTACACTTTTCATTTGTATAATATCATATTTATTGAATTGTGCTAAATAATTTATTGTAGCATATACTTGTTCATAGTTGTATTACTAGTTACATATTGATAATTTGGCATTTTTAAATAATATATTTATAATTGTATACAATGAAATCAGATTATGTCAGGTGAAACGATCCAACTTGCAGAGTAACCCAGTTTGCATATGAAAATGTATCAAACGATTTAAAACATTGGCATACTATATTCAATAGGCCATACATATATTAGACCATACAGAATATAGATAATAAATCTATTATTTTGATAAATATATACCAGAATATAAATATAAATCATGTTCTATTAATATGTGTGCTTTGATTAAGTTAGCATGCTGTTATCATTATGACACGGGTTATATTTCATTATTTGTATTATATTTAATCTACTATTAATAACGCAATTTTAGTATCTTATGTTGTACTTGATAATTTAAACAAATAAACTTACTTAAATAACTTTATACTTAGTAAAACAATACTTATTCATAAATCAGTGTCTAGATTAAATTTCATTATCTGTTTCATTAAAAATGTGTGACATAAACATATTTAGATTAAAAACCTATATCAAAAGTCAGTGCTGTAGTTGTACAAGCATTATTTATAAATACCAAAATTATGATAGTATTTATTATATATATGCATGTAAATTATATTTTAAAATTAAGCTATAAATAAAGTATTATTAATTACATTTTATTCCAATTTTACAATATTATACTTTTAGTTTACATATATTATCTGTAAACTATATTATATTATACATAATTTAATTAATTTTATTAAAAGCAATATTATAATAACTATATTATAATATCTAATTGCTATTATTATATAAGTAGTTATAAAAAGTGGAGATAATAATTAATATTCACAAATACGTATAATAAATATTCTTTGAAAATTGAAGAAGAAAATTAAGTTAGTTTCATTAAAAATGAATATTTAATAATTTAGAATATTATTTAGTTTTCTGCTATTATTAAAATTAAAAATCATTACGAATTATCTGGAATTGATACACATTTCGCAACGATTCCAAAATATATTTCAGACTATCTTAAATAATAATTACATACATAATTATATGCAATTTTCTATAATAATATCTTTATAATATATATTATTAAATATAATATTATTTTATAGAAAATAATAAGCTTTAACAATACATTTAGTAAACAGCCATATATGGATTTATAAGAATTTAATGGAAATATTTATATTATAATTAGCCAACTATAGATATAGATTTATAGATAAATATATAAACATAAACTTAATAATAAAATATAAAATAAAATCAACACAATATAAACATATGTACATTATTTTATCTATTAAAACGTTATATTTATTTATCAATGAATGTATTAAAATGCCAGTGAATTAACTAAATGTACTAATTCACTTCCGGATAATATACTATATATAATACTATGTATAATATACTATTAATGGATATAATGATCTTAATAATTTAGAATTTTAAGTTATTATTTCGTATAAATAATACAAATATAGGAGTATAGCTTTGGTATATTATTTATAAATACTGTAAATTTATATAATTATACAAATATATTTATATTTTTTATATTTAAATATAAAATTTCTATTTCTATATCGCATATAATTAGTAATGTTATTCTGAGATATGTAAGCATTAACAATTACATGCATAATTATAAGCAATGTTCTATAATAATATCTTTATAATATATATTATTAAATATAATATTATTTTATAGAAAATAATCTAGTAAAATTATATGAATATAAATGTAATTATTCGTAATTATCAGGTAATTTAATTGTTATTCCATTACACCTCTACAATATATATATATATATATATATATATATATATATATATATATATATATATATATATATATATGTATCAATATTAAAACTGTACATTTTGCATATACATTTACGTGTAAAACAAATCTTTTATAAATTAGATATTCAGTGCAATGAAATCACTCGATGTGGCATGTATAGATTTTAAAACAAGTTTGGGCCTATATCGATGCACCCTTAGCAACCGTTGCTACTCGAATCTTACAAACCCCTGGATGTACTATTGCAAATCGCAATTCAAATTTCGTGAGTTCGGTGTTGAACCTGTGTTTAATATATAATTCGACGTATATCCTAATTAATGTGGTTTTATTTCCAATTTGAAACGTGTATAAGAAGTGTATAAGAAATGCAAGACTTTGCTCCGAAGATTGAAGTGATGAGGACAACGGTAGGGGACATTATTTCAGCTGAAGATTCTACAGTTAGTATGTACTATGTTTAACATTAGTTAAGCAATTCACGATATTATATACTATTGTCTATATATGTTGATCGATACATAGTAATCATTATTAGTTAATATAAGCTATATTTAGTTAAAGTATAGTTAAAAAAATAATTGAGCATTAATAATAAAATATAAATTTATTATTTAATTAATTAATAAATATGTATTTAATAAATACTATTTATATGGATACTCAATAGTAAATAGGATTTGCAGGCAATATTGATCTAAATGTTATTAATACTGAAAAGTACTAAGAAATTGATTATATTTCTATAAATAATATAGAACTATAATTTAACAAAGCACTATCGCTTATTTTCGTTTATAATTACTTATACGTGAAAAAAACTATATAAGTATATTAACATTAAAAATTATAAATTAAATTAAATACAAATGATAATTAATATTGTTAATTGGGTACTTACATGAATAATTACTTTATGAATAATTAGTTATAAAACTATAGTCATGTAAATTTCTATATAAAATACATAGAATCTTATGTAAATTCAATTTAAAAATAGTGTAATACTCATCACTTATTCAATTGTGTTAATAGTATTAATTTTTATAGAGAAAATAAGGTCTTATTTTGTTATCTATTTTACATAAACATCAATAAATTATAAATGTAATTATAACGATAAATTAATATGTATTTTATAATATGAGTATTTATAAGTTATAAGTAATGATTGTTTATATTTGAGTATTATATCTGTTAAAATATAGTAATTAATAAAATTATTTTTTTTAAATCTAATATTATTTAGAATTAACTACAGATAATATTCAAATATGATTTATAATATGACACATGTTAAATATATATAAATATATACACTTACACGTATATACAAAGAATAATAATAAATATTATAATTATATACTAATACATCACCATATTAATAATATAAATAATATATATAAATGTGCATATATATATATATATATATATATATATATATATATATATATATAATAAGTCGTATTCGTAAAATTATTTATTTATGCACGATCTGTTATAATATACAAACGATTATGAATTACGATTAACAATTAACGAAAACAAAAAACGATTAACCATATAATGATTCTAACCTGGTCATAAGTAATCTGACACGGACTACTTCTCCGGTTAGCATTTGCATTATATAATACGACCTGGTCAAATGGAACTAATAATTATAGATACACAAAGAATATGTGAACATAAAAAATGTATTTATCGATGCATCATCGCTTTGCAACATATATATATATATATATATATATATATATATATATATATATATATATATATACACTGTAACAAAATAGGGAGCTTTTTTAGGATACGGATCAAACAAAAACGATTGAAATTTGTATTGTACCCGAATAAGAAGACATGATTCAATAATCAATTAGAGTCGAAACGATTAATTTCTAGGGTACACCTGCACTATAATTTAGGGTACAAGAGGTTTGAAAATGCACAATTGTTTTGTGTACCCTAATATTATATAAATAAATTTTTAAAATTACAACTATAATTGGAATAAAGTAAAAAATACTATTTTTGTATTTTTATTACGTATGTTGTGTAAATAAGGACGTGTGTTGTTTTTTGTAAAGTTGGTAACTTATTTGTAAACATTCATTGATCCAACATATAACTAATTTGTTAGTATTACATATATATTTGATGATGAATAAAATATTATTTATTATATTAAACAATAATCATATTATAAATAATATAATAAATATTGTATTATATAATTAATTTATATATAAAGTATACATAGATAACATATCACATACATTATAGCATATAAAATTATTATAATAAATTTGATAATATTAATAATAATTAATAATAACTATCGCTATCCTCTAGTAGATAATAAATAGGGAAAACTTCACACCTTTCCCTCTCATTCTCTCTATCCCTTTCCTCATTCTCTTTCTCTTCCTACACCTCTCCCCTCCCTCTCTATCTCCCTCTTCTTCTTCTTCTTCGTCTTCTTCTTCCATTTCCCTCTCCCACTCACACTCACTCTGCTACTCCCTCCCCTCTCCCACTCCATGCCCACTCCCTAATCTCACACTCCATCCCCGCTTCCACTCCCTCCCACCTCCCTCTACATAGTATTCTACTATTCTAGCCATCTCTCTAAATTTAATTACTTATAATAAAGTTCAAGAGTAATGTAGTTAATATTGGGTATAGGTTATATTCCTATACTTGATGTTATATTCATATCATTGTTAATTGAATTTTTGTTATATACTTGTTGTTCTATATATATTTTCTCTTATAAAAAAATTGAAAAATTATTTTATTATTATTTACAATTTATTTACAACATCATAATTTATCAGAAATATAAATATCATAATAAACTAATATGAGGAAAATAAAAATGTTAAAAACTGAATTATTTATTATTATCGATTTTCTGCGGTTAGTGTATACATGTTTTGATTATGTGATTCCAAAAGTCAATCAAATAGCTTGAAAAAATAGAAATCATTTTTCAAACATTCAATATTCTTATTCAAACCGTCAACTACTCATCATATATATATCTCTTACATACTATTTTCATTTTACTTGTCAGAATATAGTTATCTTATATTTATAATTTCATATTAGTTTTATTATAATCATATTATATTGTTTATTTGTTACTTTTGATTTTTTTACTTTGAATTTATATAAATAATTTTTTAAATAATTTTTAAAATACCAAGATCAAATAAACAAAATCAACACCTGATAAGGATAATACTGAATATTATATTATATTTTATTATTTTATATATATATTCACATTATATGACAAGAGGAGATGAGTATGCACCAGGAGAAGGCTTATAAATATATGATTTTATTCTGCATTTTATAAATTTTATTTATAATTAGATCGATTTAAATTTTATTTATATTTTATCGATTTTTCTCATAATTGTTTTAAAAGGGAATTTCAAAATATTTCAAAGTACATCAACTTTATTGTTATTGGAGGAATCTCTTTGATTTTTTTTCTATATATACATGTAATATATATATTTGAACTAATAGAAGATATTTTATATTTAGTTTGTAATTCAATTTATTATGTAACTTATAAAATTTAAAAAATATATAAAATTATAATAAATATATGTCTAAGTCTAAATATAAAATATATATTAGATCTATAATATGCAAAATCGCTTCATATTCTTATACTTATAAATATACTGCATATATTTTGTAAACAAAATTGGTTGATAGGCTAGTACTTTTTATCACATTCAATTTATAAAATGAGTGTATTTCTCTATATTTACATGGAAAATTCCTCAGTATCGGCGTGCCCTTATAATGTAGTTAATAATTAATATTTAATAAAGTAAAATATAAAACATGTAATTGATAATATAATGCTTTTCAATAAATTCTAATATAAAATGATGTCTACATAGAAATAATTATTTAATAATAAAATAAAATGTATATATTTTAACTGCAATTACTCGCGATAATTGCTATAACATAATAATATCTAGTACCAAATTAAATTTATAAAAAACTAATGAGAGTATTACAATAAGAAACATGCATATATTTATGATATTTTATAATAATGATAGTAACACTAATTTATATAAATTCATATTTTTATAATAATTAGAAATTATTTTTATAAATTTATGATTTTTATTATCTTTATTCGTTAAAACAGACATGATATAATCCATAATTCAACTTATATTAAGAAAATAAATGATAAGCAATTATAAATTAATTGAATATATTGAGAATATATCGGAATTAGATTTTCTATATATATGTATATATAGCAAATCTAATATATTTATATATATATATATATATATATATATATATATATATATTTATATTATATATGTATATATAAACAGTTATTTTACTAATATATTTTTACATTTAAAAATTTAATTTAATCTTTATTAATATTATTTGGTATATTACTATATATTAAATTATTAATATTATGATAGTAATTTATTTATATAGTTAATAGATAAACAACATTTATAATATAATATATATATATATATATATATATATATATATATATAATACTTTCAATAATGTAATACCATATATTATACAATTTTAGATCTCATTAAAATCAGCAATGGTATATATAATAATATATTTTGTGTGGATGAACAATGGATATTGACCATTCATTATATATGAATAATAAAGGTTAATTTTAATTTCAACGTGAAAATACATTCGTAATAAAAATGTGTGTATTTAAATTATTATAATGACTAGTGTTGATTGACTGATTGGATGATATTTTGATATTAATATAATAATTAATAAATTATTTGATTTATGTGATAAACTATTTTATTTCTGCATTATTTAATAATATATTATAATAAAACAGATTTAAAAATCAAATGACATACAGTATATCAAAAATGAGTATATGCAATGAAGGATATTAAAAAAATACATCATGTTCTTCATTTTGTTTCTATATTTATATATATTAAATAATAAATGTGTTCTATTTTATGGATTATTATTTTATTATGTAGGATATTTTAATCTATCCAGGTAATAACACAGTAATATTTATAACAGGGTACATGGCTAAGTTATATTTAGGGTACATGAATACCCTTTCAATTAAGGTACACGAATACGTTTTAATTAGGATACGCTAACATGTTTTATTTAGGTACATATGGGGTACACCGTAGTTACAAATGTAGGGTAAAGTAGATATATATATTTAGGGTATAATTTGTTTTATTTCTTAAGTACTCTGATTAGGGTACTGCTATACGAACATGGTATGTACCCTAATGTCCGATGTATATGTACCCTCATTTTTTTACAGTGTATATATATATATATATATATATATATATATATATATATACATATATATATATATTACTAATACAACTAAAGATACAAATAGGTATCATAAATACAATTATCGTATTATAGCAATAAAGACTTCGTATGTTCGTTTTTCAGATGAGATATCGCCCTTCCTTGTTGCAGAAGTGGAAAGAACATTACAATTCACCGATCTATAATGCCCCGAGAAGCAATTTCTTAGAAACTGGATGTATTATATATTTTCTCGCAAATGTAATCGGAATTTTCTATGTTACGATTAAAGTTTGTTGTAAAGATTTGAGTATAGAATGTTGTATATACAGTAATTACTAACTTATTATATCAACCTTACTTAGTATAAAAGCATCTATTTTATAAATATCATTAACCTAACATATTTAATCATACATTATTAATATATTTATATTAATTGTTTAGTATTTATTAGTCACACTTTATTAAATATGATATAAATATATACAATTATTTATTATATTAATTGATTTCATTCCCTACATCAGACATATGAAGGTGATCATTACTATCTAGTATTGACGTTGCAGTTTTATTTAATGATTCAGACATTTACGAGTTGGGTGAAAGTAAGAAAAGAGGCCAAAAATAATGTATGCGATGAGACTATATCAAGAAATAAGGTTATTTATATTTTATTAAATAACTATAGTGTCATATATAAATTTATAAATATATAAATGTAACTATATAAATATATATAATATCTTAATACACAAATTAATTAATTATTAATTAATTAATTAATTAATTATTTATGATATTGAATATGTTGTTACAAATATAAAATCAATAATCAATTGAAAATATTATTTATTAATTATTCTGAGAAAATAGCTTCAAAATGTATGCACTTTATAAAATTGTATTATAATTTATAAATTGATTAGGTTTTGTATAAAATTGATTAGGTATAAAAAATAGTATGGTTTGCAATATGTTTATGTTTATTATTAATGAATTTATAAATATTTAATGTGATATCTACATATATACAAAACAATACCTTTATAATGCCATATATACACATCCTAGATAAGCATTTGTGCTTATATAAACTGTTCGATTTAAATATATAAATTGTATACAATGTCCAATTTGCTTTTTTGGCATTTTGGATATAGGGTATAGTTAATGAGAACAAGGATAGGAGATTATCTCCATTTATAAATGCAATCAGTGTTATCAACAGTATCAATATATTCATTTATAAAGATGTCCCAGATGACATAGTTATTTTGTTATGTGAAGCAGATTCTTCAGTAACTTCATCCGTGTGAATTTCAATAACTGATTCCGATGTCTATTATAAATAATTATTATAAATTATTATATAAAATTGTAATCAAATAATCTATAACTACTTATATACATTTTTGTTTAACTAACATTCAAGTTAAATTACAATTTTAATGATTGATATTCGTAATAATTTTAAATAGTTTGAATAAAAGCAGATGTGTTTTTTACTTTATTTTCTTATTAAATATTCGAGCATGAATGCTATATTATATAAACATATTAATTAAGAAATTACATTTAAAAATTGTCCTTTCATTTATTTATTTTTCTTTATATTTTAATTATGATTTAAAATAACATATATATATATATATATATATATATATATATATATATATATGTGTGTGTGTGTGTGTGTATATGTGTGTTTATATTGCTTGTATTAAATAGATAAGCACCAACTACGCTACAGAAGGACACAGGGATCCTGATACACCAAATCCTATGCTTTGGAAATTCTGCGAAATTTGTAATTTAGACGTTCCTCCCCGATCACACCATTGCAAAGTCTGCCAGGTTAATTAAGTACACTTATTAATAATAACTTTGATTTATATATATATATATATATATATATACCGCCAATAACATACAATAAATACTGAATAGGTCTGCGTATTAAAGAGAGGCCATCACTGCTATTTGACAGACGTATGCGTGGGATTCCACAACCAAAGACATTTCATGAAGATGTGCTTGTTTTCAATCTTGTATGGTGGAATGGGATTATCTATCGCCTATGACTACTTGAGTACCAGCGACGAGGGAGAATGGTTATATTTTAGAATTTATAGTTAATTTAACGCAATTACTTGATTGAAGTTATAATATCGAGTAATTAATCTTACTTTTACACACATTTATATATATATATATATATATATATATATATATATATATTCAATCTTTTAGTTACACACATTATATTTCACATGCTTTTATCATTTATATAAGTATAGATATTTCATTTCTCACACATACTTCACTTTCTTTGAGATATTTACGGCTGACGACATTTATTCCAATGTAGGTGATCACTTCATTACAGCTAACTTTATTTAACATTTTAAATTTATAGACAATTAATTAATACAATGTTGATACATGTTTTCACTACCGTGTGTTGTGAAAGACTTCAATCCATAAATATCGAATTATTTCATACTATATGCATTATCTAAGTCTTAGAGTGTTAATTGTTCTAGTTATATATACTGATCAGAATAATAAAAAAACAGTTTTAAATCAAATATATTTATAAATCACAATATAAAATCAGAAATGGGAATATTGCATATTCAATATAATTGAATATACTTAATAAATAATAATTGCAATATTGCATACATCATATTAAATAATGCAACCCATACCTGATAATGTGTAATCATATCAACATACCATAGGCACGTGAAAACAAAATTTGTAACCGTCTCAATATGTAGATATTTGGGCATTCCACATAAATTAAATATACGATTATATCAATGGATACAACTAATCAAATATTGTAAATAACAAGAATAGTAAACATAAACAGACGTATTGTATTGGTAACCTATAAAAAGAGATCACATTGGATTTGCATTTACAATATGAAACTAGAACACCTAATCAAGACCACGAAAACCAAAGTAATCATTAGAAAAAGTTCATACAAAGAATATATATTAAGGGAACTAATGCCAGGTAGAAATAAATGGAAAATAATAAAAGCAACCATAATTTATTTAAATTTTACCCAAATAAAGCCATATATGGCTTTATTTATATGGCCAGATATGGAAAGTACTAATATATAGCTAATACTAATTATACTTATGCTACAACTCCAATATATTATTAAATATATTTTACTATACTTATTTAAGAAAACAAACTCGTATATAAATATAATATAGTATATACATTTTTGATTAAAAGTAATTATGCGTAAAAATCTAGATAATCCTCTTTATAGAAATCCTGCATAAACTAAGATGATCAAAAAAATAACCATTAGGGACCATATAAATTAGAATATATACATGTTATAGTGAATAAAATGAGCACTCTAATAGAATTGATATTCGGTGGTATCCAAAGATCTGACATTCATAAAGTATAAAAGAGAAATATAATTTTAATAAACTAAAAATATCTATTGATACCTTAAATTATATGATAAATTCACTTACTTAAAACTAATAATTAACTTTAATAATATTACTTGAATATCCTAGTAATTAAACTGACATATATAGCGATAATAAAGGCTATGATTTCTAACAAAATCAAAATAGTGATTCGAAGAAAGTATACTTATACTCGTGTTACATATATTCAAGAATTAAACTAACTTGTTTATATAACATCACTACTCTTTTGTATTTCTTTTAAATTCCAAATATAAAAATCGCTGATTCCATACTTTAAATATTTAAAACAAAATGTAGCAACGAGCTTTCTCCCTTCTTTTTCCTTTATCTTTATTTAGGATGATTCCTGAAATTTTCTATTATTGACATTGTAAATCAACAAAAACTTTATATTTAGTTACAAACATAACTGACGATGCGGTAATTCATTTATTTTGTTCTATTTCATGAATAGTGGGGTTTTAGGGTTTCAATTCACAAAGCAAATATTTATAAGCTATTATATAAGAAAGTCAGCTATGATCTCGTACTAACGATATTATCAATATAGTTATGCTATAATGGTAATATTGTATATGATGAACAATATAGGTGAAGAGCTCTTTATTTCTAATTTAATATCGGATCAAAAAATCTACATCATATTCATATATATGTTATATTAAATGTGTTAATATACAGACGAGCTCATCATGAACTTATAATTGTATAGACATTATATAAAGAATATGTCATACGGTTTATCGAAGACATCTTCATATGTCTGGTAAATGCCGTTAAATATATTCAATAAATACTGATAAATAGTTGATAACTTCAATTATTGAGCTACTCTCCCCGATGATATGTAGAGAGGTTTCTTCTTAATAATGGATCTTGAATGGTTAATTAATCAATTATTAAATATCTATATCATTTTAAAGTTTAGAACTTCTTAAATATTCTTAAATATTCCAGATAATAAATTAAATATAAGATCAGTCAATATCAGTTTATTTTCTATAAACAAAATATTACGATCTAATATCATGTTTAAATCGGGTTTTACAAATTATATTATCGATATTAAAATTGATAATAGGAGTTGTAAAAACATAAGGAATGTTCAAGAAGTAATATATCTTAGGATATGTAATTTGTAATTTAATTTTATCGTACTGATCTTATATAGTAATCTGATAACATTAGAACAAGAGTGAGTTAGAAATGAATGATCACAGTTACAGGCTGTTATAGATGAAGCAACAAAAAGAAATTGAATGTTCTTAAATTTTACTATCTACATTCTTTGGTCTGATTTTGTATTATAATATTTTTAATATTATACTTTAATATGTTATTGTATTTAACTAATTTATTGCAATTTATATATTATTTATTTTAGTCGTTCATGATTATAACGAAGATTATGATTATCTATATAGGTTATATATATATTATCATATTTTATTAACGTTTACTATTATATATCAGAATATACCTACCGTGCTTTATAATATATATATATATATATATATATATATATATATATATATATATATATATATATATGTGTGTATATGTATTATAAGTTACGCTATTTTATAACTAGATGTCTACATATAAAATGTATGCCATTAGCTAATTATAAATATTAAGAGATTTTTAATCCAAACACATAAATATATAATATATAATTAGTATGTATACATACTAATAATTGATGTGGGCTGAATTAATATATTTATTTTTGAATAATACATATTATTGAATTTCAATAAGTCGCAATTATCATGTAACTCTAGAATTATAACAAACTATAGTTTGTAATATGTATACTTAAGATATGTTATGATGTTATATACATTATGTCTTTATAATGAATACCTTAAATCTAATTACGCCGAGTAAAATGTAGATTTATAACTTTCACTTTACCATAATATATCAGCAAGATTGTTTCAAGACATTATTTTAGACAATCTATTAAGGTGTAAGTAGTATATCATTAAATTTCTTGTTATTTGATTAACAGATTCCGAATTCGAATATAATACAATACAATTCATTAATACCTCGTCATTCATTAAATCATATTAATTATTAACTATTTAATTCTAAAATGTTCATAGGTTCGACTATATTTTACCTGTTGCGTTTTTCCGATTTTTCGCCGGGTACCTGGAACTACATCGTTTAATGGCCGTGTTGACATCCTGCTATACACTTTGGTGGACGGTACCGATATCCGCCGGACTTCTGACTTCGCACGTCATTTCTATGATGGAGGGACGCACGCAACACGAAAGCAAGTACGATTCGCCGGTGCAAACGCGTGTGACGCGAACGCAAAGATTACGCGCCGTACTCGGAGATAACTGGGGGCGTGGTTTATTGTTGCCTGGCAACCGCGGTTGGCAACCTCTAGGCGGCGACGGTGTAGGTTGGAGCGATCTTGTAGTACAGTATAGCATAGCGAGAACATCTCTACCCGTATACGCTAACACACGACCAGAAACAATGTCAATGGACCATATTTAGAAACAGATATGCTATTTACTAAACCGGATATGAATTCATTTTATTCAATCGTATTTATAAAACTATGTTTATATACTTTTTTTTATATTAAATAAAAAAAATAAATCGCTTAGCATTTTATTATTAATCGTAATATATAAATTAATAATATATTATAATATTTAAAACAAAACAAATATATATATATATATATATATATACAATATATGATTAATATAGTATTACTCTAATATATCTATAATTACGTTTTAAGTAACAGATTCTAATATATTTACTTAGAAAATCAAGTACAAAAATTATGAAATAATATTTACATTTGTCTGTAATTATATTCTAACATATGCAAGTACACATACATGTTGATGATAGTAGTATATCTTTTATATACTAAATGATAAGATTATTTTTATTTCATTTCAAAAATTCATATTAATATTTCGAATGAGATAAGATTTGAATAAGAAGAAATATTCATTACAGTTTAATATTTTATTACCACTTCATATTACCGAATTATTATAAAAAGTTTAGAATAACTATTTAATATTTTTATTTTACTAACATTGACAATTAATATATTGATATTTAATATTGTAAATAATTATAGTTGAAATCTTGAAGATCAAGTAGAATTATTTACAGCATTAAATATTGAAAACTATTTTGTTTTGTCTATTAGCTCATTAGTCTTGCAATTGTTCATCCAAATAAATGAACCGTAATGTTAATTTAGACTAAATTTAATATTTATCTTTTGTCTTAAATCATCTATTAGACTTATTTATATGATAATGTGTGGGTCAAGGGAGCGGAATGATTTATTATTTCAGATATTACTGCAGAATAATATGATTGTTAAAGTATACTTAATAATTATAATTACTTAGATATTTTTTATTAAATACCGATCTAACATTTTTATCTATATATGTGTTGCCATTATGTTAATTATAATGATAAAATGCATAAATACGCATTTTATCATTATAATTATAATAGAAACTTATAAAAATACTTTATATTAGAATTTAATTGGGTAGTTTTCATATTTCAATTGTTATATAAGAATATTTATAAAACAATTATATAACAAAGTGTATACACTTATAGAAGTGAAATTGATTCAATGATGGAATGTATAACGACTATATGATGCTATCTAATGTGTTTGTATATATACATAAATATATATATAAATATATATATATATATATATATATATATATATATATATATATATTTATATACATATATTTGATATAATTAAGGATTTTAAAGAGAATGTACTCTGTGGTTTAAATAATAAGTAATTAATGCAGATTGGTTTGTATTAGTCATATAAGTATAGCGATTAAATTAACATAAGGTTAATATATTGATATGAATATATTGAATGATATTATTGAATTTCGAAATACACATATTGCATTATAATTAAATGTTATCTATTAAATTAATTATTTAAAATAAATTAATCGTTTTAATTATTATATCATAATTTCAAAGTAGACACATAAATTGTTTTGATGATCGATTGCTATGTCAATAATAAATGAATGATATTTTATTAATAATCACATTGATTACAAATTTGATCATTTTTATTTATTAATAAATTTTACAAATACTTCCATAATAAGAGAACAATATCAATTCACTGTCTAAATATTGACATTACTGTAATAGGCATTGTTATACAAGACCTTTCTAGCTTGATATGTTGCATATATATATATATATATATATATATATATATATATATATATAAATATCTCTCTTTATTTCTTTTTCTATAAATATATTGAATATATGATTAATAGAGAATTAATAGAGGAATAATCCAATCCATTTATTACTGCATATTTATTCATCATATTTCTTGAAATTGTTACAATTACTATAAATACAATATATATAATAAGTATAATAACTATAATTAATAATATGAGAGCAGATAATATTATATGCGCTTTTATAGTACAATTAATATGCATATCATTGGTTATATTGTGAATCAACATAATACTACAATCGCATGTTCTGTATTAAAGTCGGTTATTAATTAATCAATTTGTAAAACTAAAATATTGTATCCGGGTGACTATAAACTATTAACGATATAATTCACGAACCGTTGATCTAACATGAAGAATACCTGAGCCAACAGATCGCGTACTCTACAATATTCTAAATAAATCTGGCCGTTACTTTTAGTCGTTTACAATATAGATGTGAGCGATATTAATTAATATCTTACCCCAATTTATAGATGGTGTAACCCAGATGTACAATGGCCATGCACATGGTTGCTATACATTAAACTATAGTTAACGTTAGCCCGCCTTATTCAAGTCGAAGTTTCTAAATCGTTAATTTGAATTAATAGGTCTGGCTTATAATAATTGATACGATTTCTCTTTTTACGTCTTGATGAATTATCGCTTTACTTGGAGCATTATCGACATAATGTTATAACTCGAGACACCGATAGCAAAGGTAAGAATGAATAGGATGCCAGTAGCACACCTGCAATCAAATGTTGGAATCTACTATACGCCTGGGCTGTATTCATAATAACGTTTACTATATATACATATATATATATATATACATATATATATATATATATATATATATATATATATATATATATATATATATATATATAAGGTATCGTCTATACTCTATTATTGCATATATTATAACGATATTATATATGTGATTAAACGTATGAGGGTTCATATTTTAAGTAGCAATTAGTCACAATTATTATATATTTATAAAATAAAAATTCATATATAATTTATAGTAGAAATTATATAATTTACTATACTATAGCACACAATATGTATATACTTTATATATTCTTTTATAAGCACTTAACTATATAATGTAATATAGTTTAATATTAGAGCATAGATAAATTAGGGTAATAAACTAATATTAATATATTTTTATAATATTAATTAAATTTAATTTTAATTATATTAATATAATTAATATAATATTAATATATTTGTTTTTAAAGAAAAATATAAATTATGTGTATATATTATTCATAGAAATACAAATTTAGGAGAATTTAACCGATCATAAAGAGAAACACGTAAAAACATATTTAATTGTAAGTCCATAAAAGTATAATATTATTAAATATAATAACACTACTCCGATTTCTATAAAAAGTATTGCATAATAATTACCATTCTCTACAGTCAGATTATTCTAAATGATAAGTGAAGTATATTTATACATTTATTATTATAATAATCTTTATTAAATTCTGTAGTAGTTATATATTAACTTATCAAAAATAAATATAAAACTAAATATACATAATTAATGGTAACATTTCGATTTATATTTGATCTAATAATGTAGTGATGTAAACACTATATAGTTTATAGAGTATAATATACAGTGTATATTATACACTTTATATATTTGTTTATAAATACCATGAAAACTATACGTTTAGTTGTAATACTTACAGTATGTTTATATTACACATATACGATCTATCTCTCTCTATCTCTCACATCTCTCTCTCTCTCTCTCTCTCTCTCTCTCTCTCTCTCTCTCTCTCTCTCTCTCTCTCTCTCTCTCTCTCTCTCTCTCTCTCTCTCTCTCTCTCTCTCTCTCCTCTCTCTCTCTCTCTCTCTCCTCTCTCTCTCTCTCTCTCTCTCTCTCTCTCTCTCTCTCTCTCTCTCTCTCTCTCTCTCTCTCTCTCTCTCTCTCTCTCTCTCTCTCTCTCTCTCTCTCTCTCTCTCTCTCTCTCTCTCTCTTAGTAGTAGTAGTAGTAGAAGTAGTAGTAGTAGTAGTAGTAGTAGTAGTAGTAGTAGTAGTAGTAGTAGTAGTAGTAGTAGTAGTAGTAGTAGTAGTAGTAGTAGTAGTAGTAGTAGTAGTAGTAGTAGTAGTAGTAGTAGTAGTAGTAGTAGTAGTAGTAGTATTAGTAGTAGTAGTAGTGGTAGTAGTAGTAGTAGTAGTAGTAGTAGTAGTAGTAGTAGTAGTAGTAGTAGTAGTAGTAGTAGTAGTAGTAGTTAGTAGTAGTAGTAGTAGTAGTAGTAGTAGTAGTAGTAGTAGTAGTAGTAGTAGTAGTAGTAGTAGTAGTAGTAGTAGTAGTAGTAGGAGTAGTAGTAGTAGTAGTAGTAGTAGTAGTAGTAGTAGTATTAGTAGTAGTAGTAGTAGTAGTAGTTTTAGTTGTAGCATATTGATAGTGGTAATGGTACTGGTAGACTACCAGTGGTAGTGATAGTGATAGTCGTTGTGGTAGTGATGTGGTAATGGGTATGGTAGTGTTAGGTGGTAGTGATAGTATTAGTGATAGTGCTAGTGTTAGTGATAGTGTTGGTGGAAGTATTTGTGGTAGTGGTAGTGGTAGTAGTAGTTGTAGTGGTAGCATTACTGGTAGTGGTAATGGGAGTTGTAGTGGTAGTGCTAGTATTAGTGGGAGTGGTAGTATTTGTGGTAGTGGTAGTATTTGTGGTAGTGGTAGTGGGCATGGTAGTTGTAGTGATAGTAGTAATGGTAATTGTAGTGATAGTGGTCGTAGTAGTAGTAGTAGTAGTAGTAGTAGTAGTAGTAGTAGTAGTAGTAGTAGTAGTAGTAACAGTTATTGTAGTTATAGTGGTAGTAGTAGTTTTGGTGATAGTGATAGTGGATATGGTAGTTGTAGAGATAGTAGAAATGGTAGTTGTACTGGTACTGGTAGTGGTAGTAGTTGGTGTAAGGGTAGTGGTAGGTATATCGGTTGTATTAGAAGTATGTGTAATGGTAATATTAATGGTAATTGTAGTGGTATTGATATCACTAGTGGATATTATAGTGGTAGCCTGAATGGTAATGGTAGTGGTAGCTTTAATGGTGATGTATCTGGTTAAGGACGCGATGGTGGTAGTTGTAGTTGTAATGAAAGTTATAGTGATAGTGGATGTTGCAATGGTACTAGTAGTGGTACTGGTAATATTAGTTATAGTGGTAATGATAGTGGTAATAGTATTGATATTGTGGTGTATAGGGCGTTTACTTAATAAGCGCACGTGCCTCCTAAGCCACGCCCAGGGGCGCGGCTTTACGGACGACCGCACTGCGCAATGGCCCAAATAACTGAAAAAGAAACGGCTAAGCGATATTGCGACTATGTCAGTACTAGAAGCGGTAGTAGAAGTAACAGTACCGTTCCGTAATTGACGAGAGTCGAAGTAATATTACGTGCATCGTAATACCAGTAGTAGGGTTATTGAACTCCGTGCGGTCCTTATATGTAGAAATAACGATCAATATTTGTATAGTATAAATATCAAAATTCGATTACGTCGTACACTTCACGTCATCAAATTAAGTTCAATAACGGAACCTAACGGAACTTACCTTCACATTAACGAGTATAATTTACATGTCTACGTCCTATCGCGTTCCTATTATAGAATCTAGCTTAGGTACATAAGTTGGTCGTAGAACGCGTACCGGAACTACACGCACGTTATAATCTAGCGATGGCAACGATTGCGATGCGTAGCGATCCATCGACGACGAAGTGTACATGCCGGCCAGGTGAACCGATGAGTCCCGGAGTGGATTACCTGCAGGGATCCGCTACTATCCAGGCGAGGGGAACGCAAACGTTCCGAAGAGACGGGATATAGTTTCGCCGAACGCATGCGCAAGATCAGTGTCGAGTACGGATTGCAGAAACAACGAGGCAACGGATTTTTAGTAAAGGATTTGTATAGCGGGTAAAAGGCTAGCAGCTATAGATGTAGATAATATAAATCTATTCATTGATTCTCGAAGTAATTTTAGGTTTTTTTTTATCAAATATTAACTTTATAATGTCAGTTATATTAATATGAGAAGTTGCGATTTATATTATAATATACTTACAAGTATATATTATTGATTTCTGAGATAACACATAAGAGAAAGTAACGAAATAGATAGAGAAAATGAAAGAACGACCATCCATAATACGTGTAATTAAATTATAACGGATATCCCGTAGCTTATTTTAGCATATTTTAGAAACATCAGTTTTCGCTTACCTATCTGTTTACAGTTATTCATTGCTAAAGTGCATATCTACATAATGTGTACTCACTTTAATATGTAGCTACTAGTAAGTAAGATGTTTTTCTACCTAGAGAGTTGTTTGTTTATTGTTAATACCCGATTATGTAATATTATCTTTGCCCTTATTTCTCGTATAAATCTAATATTCCATTTCTCGCAATGTCATTGCGAGAAATGTCATTGTATGTTAATATATATATATATATATATATATATATATATACTAATAAACTCAAATATTCAATACTATACTATTCTTTGCTGTATTAAATCGCGTTTAGATTTGACGTTTTTTATAAAACATCATATAATTACCGACGTGTAAGTAAAATATATTATATATTGTGTTAGATATGTTGGACGTTAATTATTTGTGGTATTATTTAGCTATAGTAGGTTATAAGTTAAGTTGAATTGGCAATAATACTGCCAATAGTAAATATATAAATAATACTGTCAATAGTAAATATATAAATAATACTGCCAATAGTAAATATATAAATAATACTGCCAATAGTAAAGATATAAATAATACTGCCAATAGTAAATATATAAATAATACTGTCAATAGTTAAGATATAAATAATACCATCAATAGTAAATATAATAATAATACTACCAATAGTAAATATATAAATAATACTGCAATAGTAAATATATAAATAATACTGTCAATAGTTAAGATATAAATAATACTGCAATAGTAAATATATAAATAATACCATCAATAGTAAATATAATAATAATACTACAATAGTAAAGATATAAATAATACTGCCAATAGTAAATATATAAATAATACCATCAATAGTAAATATAATAATAATACTACCAATAGTAAATATATAAATAATACTGCCAATAGTAAATATATAAATAATACTGCCAATAGTAAAGATATAAATAATACTGCCAATAGTAAATATATAAATAATACTGCCAATAGTAAATATATAAATAATACTGCCA
>OZ038315.1:20869281-20882558 GCA_964035775.1 Osedax frankpressi | reverse complement strand
TGATATTTGCTAATATTGATTCATTTGACTTATTAGTAATTCACCTATTATACTAGGAAAGGTACAATGTTACGATACGAAGCATTGAATGGTCAATATCATGTACGCGAAACTATTGGATCTGGTTAGCAATCCTATTTTACATTAATTATTTCTACTGATTCTTTAACATAATTTGTTTAAATTTATCTTTATACATATTAAAATGATATGCAGAACGTAATAGTGTTGATTGATTGATTAACTAATGATTGTATTATATATACTTAGTAGTTTTATTTTGTGCATTAACAATATACAAGAAGACTTTGGCAGTAGGGATAAATATATTTTAAATCATTTGTATGACGAAGAATGAAATGGAAATAATTTATTAATATTATTTTAATAATTCTTGTAATTTTATATAATTAATATTGGCTGATAAGAGAATATTATATTTTATACAAATTAAATGTAAAGAAGGAAATTATATATTTAATAAAATAATACATATAATGGAAATACTTCTATAAAATAATATGTGGAATTCAATAGAAAGTTTTATGTTTTTAAACATTGTGAATATTGATTTTTATATAATAGGATTTTTATGAAATATGATTATTATATTTATTAGTTATTAATATTTTTATCCTGAATTGGAAACAATAGCAATTCTCAGTATTAAGTTATTAAAAGCATTATAAACTAAGTATTGTATCCTTTGTTTAATATTGCTTTCACTCTCGAACTTATTGCAGGTGGCTTCGCAAAAGTGAAACTCGGATTCCACATTCTGACTGGAGATAAAGTCGCCATCAAGATCATGGAGAAAGAAAATCTTGGTGTTTGTAAATTTTATTATTTACTACCATATATCAAAATATATATATATATATATATATATATATGTATATATTTATATATATACATATATATATATATATATATATATATATATATATATTTATATATACATATATTATATTATGATGATTACTTTTATTGTGTTCCTTTCCATTCACAATTAAAAATAATGTTATTTAAATAAGGTATGGGTGAGAATTAATAAATTAATAAAGTCAATCTGAAAATTTAAATCTTATTATCACTTCAAAATATTATGTATTAACAATATAATAACAATTTAAATTTGAGTTTTAAAATAAATGCTTAATTAGTTCGATTTGTTATCATCGTGATATCAATGTCTATCAATATCACAATAAATAAAATATAGAGAATATAAAGTATATGCAAGATTATTTCATAACATTTATATTGATTCGTATTTTAATTTTAATAAGTGAAGGATATGATTCTTATCAATTGAATTATATATTTTAATATATTATATTTAATATATTTTATTTCCTTTTTTAATTCTAAAAAAATAAATATTAGATTGATAAATATAATATTTTCCATTATAGATCATTTGTAAAGTGTACTTAATATGATTTCTGAACAATTTGCATCAACTTCAAATAAACATTATTAATAACCTTACTTTTTTTATTAATTTTATTCAATTTTAGCTATAATTATATTTTAATTTATACCCTAAAACACATATATATTACTCTCAAGATAAAATGTAATTTATTAATTATATTTACTATATCCTAATAAATTGAAAATAATAAATAGTAATATATTGTTTTCATAAAATATTGATAAATGTATATAATGCTCTATATTACCCATTAAATATATATATATATATATATATATATATATATATAATGGATAATTTAATTGCATTTAGTTTACATCTATAACTTAAGATTATTACTAGTATCTCATTACAAATATAAATAATAACATACCGTTGAATGATGATTAGCAAACATTTTCAGTGATTTCTCACGCTAAATTGCGGATGTCGAACTTGGGTAGATCTCATGTTAACTTTTATTTACCTTATTTGGTGATTTGAGCCAAACAAGGAATGTCTCCATTGCTTTCAATTGCGTTAAGCTATTTACACTACTCACAACTTCCCTCGTATAAGATGAACATAGACAGTGTATAGTTATATTATAGTTGTATCTATCGAACTTTGCTGTTTTCAGATGATTCATTAGGAATATTTTATATCTTTTTTATAAATTCATATATTTACATATAATTATGTAGTTTATATTAATACCTAGATTACAACAAAATTAGTATATTAATGTGTTTGTAAATAAATGATCTTTGAGTTCTAATAGATATGTGATCAAACATAAGAATTAGTATTAAATTATAAACTATATTTGATTTAGTGTAGTGATAAAAATGCATTATATTATTTTATAAATATATATTTTATAAATAAATATATATATATATATATTAATATTTAGTTATTTATCTTGTTATCAACATTTCAATAATAATATATCAATTAATAATAGATTATAATTCATAACAAAAATAATAATAATGTAACATCAGACTTCTGTTTGTCAAGTTGTGAAAATTCGTATAAAAGACAACAAGTTATGGATATATAACAATCATTTCTTTATGTGTGATTATCTTATTTTTCAAATCCTAATTGAAATGAGCGTATGAGATTTATCGAGACATAATCATATAATTAAAACCTACGGTACTGAGTTATCCATATATCAAAGATGGTGGTAATGTGGAGATATTTCGAGATTAATATATGCCATTGAATCCCTACAGAGATCTACTATAAGACTAACACAGAGGCTGAATATGTAGGCCCGCTTAAATTAATATAATACAGTGGTAGTTTTTTGTATTCGGGAGTTATATTTTTCTTTTCTTGTCTATGCATCTATTTTTCATGTCTATGCTTCTCCCTCTCCCTCTCCCTCTCCCTCTCCCTCTCCCTCTCCCTCTCCCTCTCTCTCTCCCTCTCCCTCTCCCTCACCCTCTCCCTCTCCCTCTCCCTCTCCCTCTCCCTCTCCCTCTCCCTCTCCCTCTCCCTCTCCCTCTCCCTCTCCCTCTCCCTCTCCCTCTCCCTCTCCCTCTCCCTCTCCCTCTCCCTCTCCCTCTCCCTCTCCCTCTCCCTCTCCCTCTCCCTCTCCCTCTCCCTCTCCCTCTCCCTCTAACCCTCTCCCTCTCCCTCACCATCACCCTCTCCCTCTCCCTCCCACCCCTCCCCTCACTGTATAGTATAAAAATAGAATCGCTATTAAACTACTAGAAACTTATAACCTTCAATTAAATTAATAAAAAGTTATAACCTTAGATTATATTTTTCTTGGTAATAATCATTGCAAATTAGTTAATATAAATATTTAGCGAATATAGTCAATTATTCATCATCGTTAACAATTTACATTTATATCCCATTACAAATTAATGATGACATGTGTGCTACATTTTACGTGACGAAATATAAATATAAATGCATAGCATTAATGTGCTTACTAGTTATGTATATATAAACATACACACACATAGTTATATATAATCTATTCTTATCCTATATTAAATATATATATTTTGGTATATTGCTCGATAGGAGTTGAATATTCCAGACGAGTGAAGCTAACTGTAACGGAATGTATTATTTGTTAGACAGACTGTCTTATATTGTATTATATACTGCGTTGTTACATAGCATACATATAGAATATGATATATTTATACACATACACAGACATATATATATATATATATATGTATATATATATATATATTAAATATCTATATATATATATATATATATATATATATATATATGTATGTATATATATATATATATATGTATATATATATATATTAAATATATATATGTATATATATATATATACATGTATATATATATATATATATTACTAGTTCATACAATGCATTGTTAATATGAATTCGTGTAATTGATAGCAATTTTTGAATACAAATGTATTACAATATAATATAATATTTTTACAATATATATATTACCTAAACATATTATATAATACTTATAATTATTATAACAGACCATAAAATCATTTATATAATTGAAATAAATAAAAAAATCTACTACTTATTCTATTAAAATACCAATAGATTTATTATGATTAATTTACTTATCATTAAATCAATAATATCTGCAATACGAAAATCACATTTATTACTTATAACATTATTAATTTTATTACATAGTGTGTTTATATAGTTACTATACCCGTTACGTTAAATAAAACCTTTATAAAAACTAACTAAATGATTCAAACACTGTTTACATATCATATCATATTAAAATAATAAATCTATTGTATATTTAAGGCAATCTAAAGTCATAGATATGATAGCAACAATAATTCCATTCAATTCTTTAAAAACAATTCAAAATCGACATTGCTTCAAAAACTCTAAAATAAATCCCTTCAAAAATTATAATTGCAATTTAATTCAATAATTTAACAGCAATTCCCTTGTAAAACACTAACAGTTTTCCCTTGAAAATCACTAACGGTAATATATTTTAAAAACATAACATCAATTCCATACAGCATCCAAAAGCATTCCTACTTAAATTCTGCAATTAATCTTTTTAAAAATATTAAATTTGTTCTCTTAATATTCCATTAATTATAGTTTTATACTAATTATATTAATATAAGTATTTATTGAGTTATAAGCATTTTAAAATGAGTATTTCAACATCGACCGACATCGACCGTTGGGAGGTTAATAAATAATAGCTCAGATAAACAAATTAAACAGAATAACATCCCATATCATAATAATGTCACAGTTGAAACACCAATGACCGTAAATGAAATAATTGACAGATAAATGAATAGAAATCACTTTCTTAAAGTAAATTCTAATTAAGTAAAATACTATATTAATAATTAAATAATTTACATTTCAACAGCACTTGCTTTTTCATTAAATAAATATAAATATAAGGTGGGTGATTGAAAACTAACCAATACAATCTCTGAAGTTCTATTGACCTGAGTTTTAATAAATAATATCCTCCTTCGTATTCTTTATTAAATACTCTTATTCTAAACTGTATTTATACAGAATAATAATACCGTACACATACACTCATATTTAGCTATTACAAGTATCCAACACTAGAATTTCTAATACTTCTATATTCATTAAATAAGTTACTTGCTCTATAAACAGATATTGAAATACAATGAACATTTTATCAACTAAAACTGATTCAGATATAATTATACACTCTATCCAGGTGTCAACCGAATCAGTTTCCATTACTAGTAAACATAGCGTAACCATCAAAATATAAATACACAAATTATCTTCACATATCAATTTAAAAACTATTTAAAAACTATACCTAATTTTAAAATGATCTAAACTATTTATATATACTAAACCTTATTACACGAATTAATTCAATAATTACTTGACAAACATTCACCAATAATTTACTAAACACTTGAAATCTAAGCTAATACTCCATTGTCTAACTCAGACAAATGCTCTTTAATACATCTGACAAATTCAACGAATCCATCATAAATATCAAAACATCCAGTACTACGAAATAAACAAATACTGTTTCCGTATATACATTTTAAATCAAGCTACGCTACTACTTCAAATAACTCTACATATTAAGACAATAGAACTTTATAAAATTACTGTGATATAACACCATTCTTACTGAGTGGTTTACTTTGTACATTTTAGCCTACTATTTCTTTGATAAAATATTAGAAATCCATAAATAAGACCATAGCCGTATCCGAAAATATATTACCTCTACACACTATCTGATAACCCCCACCCCACCCACCCCTATACAGTCTGATAAACTCCACCCCACTCCACCCCTATGCTGTCTGATAACCTCCACCCACCCCCTATACTGTCTGATAACCTCCACCCACCCCCTATACAGTCTGATAACCTCCACCCCACCCCACCCCCTATATCGTCTCATAACCTCCACCCACCCCTTATACTCTCTGATAACCTACCCCACTCATATACTGGCTGATAACCTACACCCCCACCCCCTATACTATCTGATAAACTTCACTTCGTCTCCATGCTCTTGTAATATAATAAATATATCATAATCTCATATAAATCACGAAATCAACCCGAATGAATAACATATTTAATAGTTATTAATAATAAATGATTATTATATAAAAAAGACTGGTGATATTTGTACAGTATTGTACTATATTTCAACTTCCTCTACTAATCACAATATCCATTAAATTGTTATCTATTAAATTCAAAGATGCCCAGTACAATAAGAATAAAACATATGTTTATGTTTCCTAAGATTTAGTCTTTTCACCGATAATGTTCTCAATGCAGCCTAACAGATATTTGCAGTTATATTAAATCTTTCCCTATTTATGATGTTGTTAATATACCAATGTTATGGGATGGTACACAAATACCACTAACTATATTGAGAAAAAAACTACGTACTAATCAATACTGACAACATCTGAACCACTACTTATAAATTCTATCAACAATGAACATAAATCTATAAATACTGATACAGTAGTTTTCCATATTGATAATACCTAACTAAACTCCAATACAATTAAATAACCTCTTACGCAATCTCAACTGATCTATTGTCTCAATCGACTAACTAACTCAAATAAAAACTACTTTATACTACCTATATAATATACGATAGGCACTGTTAAAATACTCACCCTTTGTACTTTCTTGACTCAATTTCCGAAAGTCGTTACTTATTTGTATTTATATTCATTGTTGCTGATTGTAACTGTATAGTAACCAATCATGATAAACATCTCCAACAGAAACCAACTTACTACACTACTTTCATGTCCTACTAGAGACACCAACTGACTGTTTTTAACGAATAATACAATACATTGTATTATTAGTGTATACACTAATACGAATACTATGGATTACTGATCACTACTGCTTCTTTAACTTCCTAGAGCCATTCGATGATTACGTTAAACCTTTAGGGATAGTTAATAGTTCATGATATACGTGTTAGGTTTAATTGAATAAACATAATACCAATCTTTAACCTACATAATAATATTTTAATAAATCTACAAAAATAATTTTTTGAACTATTTTCCATTGATATTTTATTATTATTTATTGTTTATATTTGGTAGTTATATAACATTACAGTTTAATACAATTACTTTTATTTACTATATATTACACTAACGGGAATATAATATAATACTGTAGTTTTAAATCAAATTAATATTGTCAATGCATTATACAATATGTTACATATGATATTATAATATCCTATTAAACAAAATTATCATTATATAATTGTATAGAATGACAATGTCAATTATAGTAAAGTATTGTCTAAGTATTATCATAGATTGAACTCTAATCTATGAACTATCTTTTACTATTACTATTTATATAAAGGTAGGTAATCCTTTAAACCTACCAATTAGCTACCTTTATGAAATTAATGAATTTATTATAAGTATTTCCAAATATTAAACCATTGAATTAACAATGTCAGAAAGAAAAATATATACATACTATTGCAAACGGTTGATATTGAGGTTGTACTTATAGTCCACATACACACACGCACACACGCACACATACGCACATACACATATACGTACATACATACATATGCACACACATATACACGCAAACAAAACCCAAATACACACACTCACGCACACACATACACACACATGCACACACACATATATACGCACATACACACACACTTACACATATACACATACAAACACATACTCACACACATACACACGCACACACAACTCAAATACACACACACGCACACGCACATATACGCACATACACATATACGCACATATATACACATGCACACACATACACACGCATATATGCGTGTGAGTATACTTACACACATGCACATGCACACACAACCAAAATACACACACTCTCGCATACACATACAAACACACACACGCACGCACATACATGCACATATACACACTCGTATGCATACACACATACACATGCACATACACGTACACATATATACACACACATATATATATATATATATATATATATATATATATATATATATACTCATATATATTAAATTCTACATCAACAAGTTCCGTTATAAAAGTAGTGACCAGGACTTATTGCATTTATATTTTATGTTTTGGCATTAAAATTCACAGCTTAAAGAATTATTAATATTCACATAAGTTAAATAATTACTAATATTCACATCAGTTAAAGAATTACTAATATTCACATAAATTAAAGAATTACTAATATTCACATAAATTAAAGAATTACTAATATTCACGTAAGTTAAAGAATTACTAATATTCACGTAAGTTAAAGAATTACTAATATTCACATCAGTTAAAGAATTACTAATATTCACATAAGTTAAATAATTACTAATATTCACGTAAGTTAAAGAATTACTAATATTCACATAAGTTAAATAATTACTAATATTCACATAAGTTAAATAATTACTAATATTCACATAAGTTAAAGAATTACTAATATTCACATAAGTTAAATCATTACTAATATTCACATCAGTTAAAGAATTACTAATATTCACATAAGTTAAAGAATTACTAATATTCACATAAGTTAAAGAATTACTAATATTCACATAAGTTAAAGAATTACTAATATTCACGTAAGTTAAATAATTACTAATATTCACATAAGTTAAAGAATTACTAATATTCACATAAGTTAAATAATTACTAATATTCACATAAGTTAAAGAATTACTAATATTCACATAAGTTAAATAATTACTAATATTCACATAAGTTAAAGAATTATTAATATTCACGTAAGTTAAAGAATTACTAATATTCACATAAGTTAAAGAATTATTAATATTCACATAAGTTAAATAATTACTAATATTCACATAAGTTAAATAATTACTAATATTCACATACGGTCATCTCCTCCTATTCGCTAACACAGTTTACTTAGACCGTTATGTTGTCTTGGTTCCACGACGTGTAAATCCGTATACGAATGCAGAAATAACAAAATGCTTTCTTCTCAACAAATAAAAAATATCATTTTATTTTTAGATCAGTCTATTGCTGTTATCACACGGCTGATTGAATAATCTGTGTCTTATGTAATTATATACATGTGTAGATAAGATTCACGGGTTATCATAAATAGTTTATGCAAAAAGTCTAAATTATGTTCGTATTTGTTCAATGTTATTGAGAAGGTACCTATACAGATCATCTATATATAATATAATCTATATGAATGTAAATCATTCATATGGTAGATATATATATATATATATATATATATATATATATATATATATGTGTGTGTGTGTGTGCATGTACGTGTGCGTGTGTGTGTGTGTGCGTGTGTGTGTGTGTGTATTTATGTGGGTATGTGTGATTATTATTTAGGTACTTATAAAATGTATAATCCCAACATATTGGAAATAAATAAAACGAAAAAACAATTAAAATTCATCATGTGCACTATATGTTAAGAAATCTATACAAATCGTGGGAATATGTAAATCAGTATTTGTCATTACACATGCAGAAGATTATAACTGGAGATTAGTGTGAAAGATTCGCGTATAAACATTATATTAGGGAAGGAGATAAACCTGACTATTTAAAAAATATTAAATGAATAGAACCGTATATATTGTTATTAGCGTTATGTAATACAATCCAATTGGTTTAGGAAGGTAAAAACCTATGGCAATCGTCTGCATATCCGGCTGATTTATCTCCAGGGTCGGGTGATCGAGCGACAGAGCGACACCCGCACCCCAAACCATTTCTGTGAAACGCACGCAATTTAACATGATCACCGGTCGCCTAGTCCTAAATCAGCGTCGATCTCTCACCTTAAATCGTCAGCGAGAGTAGAACTTCGCAGCCAAGCTAATTCTAAAGCTTCCGACAGCCACGCGTGACAATATCTCTTCTTCGCCCGCCGGCCACACCGTCGTAGCTTTCGCAGAGTTTCACTTATAGCCGACGCGGTATAGGAGGTTTACCGTACGGAATTTTCGACATTTTACATCAGCGGGTTTCGCGAATACTATGCGAATAACGGCACGACCTCTGATACGCATTTCGAGGTGATTCTAAAAATAGATCGTTCGCCGAGGAATTCCCCGCCGTATCAGCGTCCACATCTAAAAAGCGACGACCGTCCGCAAAACTTCATTGTTTCGGAACCAGACGCAGCTGAGGTCTCGGACAGCGTATCAGTGACCTTAGTGGCTAGAGAACGACAGACGTCAGAAGTCCGCTACTCGCACACGGTTCTAATATCCATTACAACGGTCTCTATCTAGTCGCTCAGTTTCGGTTATTCGAATCTAGCGTCGCCGAGGGGATACGCACCGTCAGTAGTTTAACGCGATAACATTTACTCCCGTGAACATGAGCGACACAGTGGCGTGTGCAGATATCAGACGCTCCGTACAGCAATTGTCCTTCGAACTCTCCACGTACGGAACCACTCCACGCTTCTACAAGGTAATGAATCCTCACGGATATGAGGATATATGGTAATGAATCCTTACGGATATAAGTATATAAGGCAATATATCCTTACGGATATGATGATATAAGCTAATCAATCCGTACTGATATGCTTATATAAGGTAATGAATCCTTACGGATGTTCCTCGATGCGATCTCGCGTCTTGATATCGCATATCTAGGCACCTTAGACAACACACCACACTCTATAATGTATAAGATAAAACCATCATAACCGTATACCCATATAACTATGGTAAATGTACTTTCTTTTATATCATCGCTCCATCATGTCAGCATTCTCTAAGTTTTCGTATTCTCTCATACCCTCGCATCTCACTTTCATACCGTTTTAGAAGAATACGTCATATTTGGCATTAGGAGTGCAATTTACAAGTTTGCGAGTTTCAATAAATAGAATCCAGATCGTGCTACATTATATGTTTTTATTTTACATAATGTATCCAATAATGTACACACCATATATTATTAATACATATCCTATGTAACTTATCTTTAAAACGTATTAATATGGCTTATCATATTCTGTATTTTTGTACCAATGGATGATATTAATTGATATCGCATATAAGTATATCGTATTACATAATATAGTTAATATAGAATAATGTTATATCACAAAACTTCAAAGCGAGGCATATATGTTTTAAGTGTAGTGAACACTTCTACATAATTGTACAGTGTACAATATACAGTGTACATTGTACACTGTACATTGTACACTGTACATTGTACACTGTACACTGTACACTGTACATTGTACACTGTACATTGTACACTGTACATTGTACACTGTACATTGTACACTGTACATTGTACACTGTACATTGTACACTGTACATTGTACACTGTACATTGTACACTGTACATTGTACAGTGTACATTGTACAGTGTACATTGTACACTGTACATTGTACACTGTACATTGTACACTGTACATTGTACACTGTACATTGTACACTGTACATTGTACACTGTACATTGTACACTGTACATTGTACAGTGTACAGTGTGCATTGTATATGGTACAGTGTAAAACATACAATATAAACACCATACCATGCCAACTAACATGATTTTCTAGCCTATAGGATAATGACGTTATACCCAGGAGGTGAGGTATGTCTCTTATTTATATGTACAAGGCATCCCGTTAGACTGTCATACGAACCAATGATAGCATCCGTTATCTCTACTAGCAAGTGTGGCGTATGATATAACAGCAAAGAATACATATTTCTATTTAGTAATAATTGTAAATAATAACACATCAGCATATTTATATTTCTCATGAGTGTGTATAAATATCATAGAATTTGCGTTTAAAATTATTTTTTTTACATCTTTACATTCCATTACATTTAATAATTATTTTGATTAATATAAATTTAATAATTAACTTTTAATAATTAATAATTAATAACATTTAATAATTAATAGTTAATAATTAATAATTAATAATTAATAACATTTAATAATTAACTTTGAATAATATAAATAATCATATCAAATACCGTAACAACTATGTATAATTAAATATAGAATTTAAAATAAATTACAGAAACTTCTGTTTTACGTAACAAACCTTTATCTATTTCTAGATTTATTTAAAAAAAATGATTATTTTTAAATTCTTATAATTATCCGTTAATTAGAATGAATATCGTGTGTTTTGTTCAACTAACCCCGCAGCAAAACGTAATTCAAATCATTATCTAAATGTAATATTTTTTTTAAATCCATTTTTCTAATAATTAGTAAAGTTTGATTTACAACTTTTGAGAAGGCTTGGTTGAAGTACATCATCTATACATGTATATAAACATCATATCCTCGGACAGTAATTTATTTATTTGATTATAATTATTTAATTAATTTCTGTTTACACTAGATTTAATTGATCTCCGTATACATGTAAATACATGTAAATACATGTAAATAAGCCAACAATTATAGTAAAATAAACGTATCGATGGTATTTTGAATCTAATAATGGTTTCTCATTTATTTAAGTGTAAATTTTGATATAAATATATTCTTTTTTTAATTTTTTTAAACTACTATATATATTGTACTACGCAATTGGATATTACTCATAATTATATGATTAGCTTAGGTAGACAATTATAATTATAATTTCAATAACATTTACTTTCCCATGATATTGTATAAAGTAATCAAGTGACATATTATATAATCAATGAGAATTAAAGATCGCTAACACTCTCCATATTATTTATTTTATTGACGTTTCTCTTAAGTCTCGGTGATAATAAACACCTGATCTTAATCACCATGGTTACTATCACCAATGTATAATCACCATGGTTACTATCAACAACGTTACTATTACTAACGTTACTATCACCAATGTATAATCACCATGGTTACTACCAACAACGTTACTATTACTAACGTTACTATCACTAACGTTACTATCACTAACGTTACTATCACTAACGTTACTATCACTAACGTTACTATCATCAACGTTACTATCACTAACGTTACTATCATCAACGTTACTATCAACAACGTTACTATCACTAACGTTACTATCACTAACGTTACTATCACTAACGTTACTATCACTAACGTTACTATCACTAACGTTACTATCACTAACGTTACTATCACTAACGTTACTATCACTAACGTTACTATCATCAACGTTACTATCACTAACGTTACTATCATCAACGTTACTATCAACAACGTTACTATCACTAACGTTACTATCACTAACGTTACTATCACTAACGTTACTATCACTAACGTTACTATCACTAACGTTACTATCACTAACGTTACTATCAC
>OZ038315.1:20856781-20866781 GCA_964035775.1 Osedax frankpressi | reverse complement strand
TCTAGTCCGATAAAGCATCTTTATAGAGAAGT
The DNA here is from genome assembly GCA_964035775.1 of Osedax frankpressi. Classification (NCBI taxonomy): domain Eukaryota; kingdom Metazoa; phylum Annelida; class Polychaeta; order Sabellida; family Siboglinidae; genus Osedax; species Osedax frankpressi. The sequence continues at coordinate 20,866,749 of OZ038315.1, read as the reverse complement.
AGTTAGGTGATGGTGAATAAAGTTAAAAGTCTGTTGAAGATGACAATGCGATTGGATTCTCTCCGAGAGTAGTGGAATGTGTAGTAATGGAGATATCAGGTTAAATATCCTTGATTAGGTCCAGAGTTCAGTAAGATATCTTAAATTTGCAATGTTTAGAGATATTAAGTTTGGAATAGTAGCTATATCCGGTAGTAATAGCATGTATACATACACGACAACATTCGTGAAATCCCTATTAAGATTATGTCACGCCTTCTAATCTTAAGTCACGCCTACTAATAATAGATCACGCCCTTGACGTAAACTAAACAAAAGCATTTATGATTGTATATATATAAATCGACTAGCTAAGACTACATAAGTTGGTAAACAAAGTATCAGATATATACTTATATAATATAGACAACCTATACATTACATATATTCTATATACTCTATATGTGTAGAAAATGTAGCTTTTTTCGTAGTCTACAGAAATTGCCCATAAATAGAATCTGTGAATTAGAATTCTCTCTAGACTAAACTCTACCTTCATGAGTAATATACGAAATATGAATGTCTGTTGTTGTTAAAAATGTAGATGTCTTCCTAGTAATCATATGGACAAACTATACATATCGTGTCACGTACAATTACGTTTGTTATAGACGGACTATTATATATATTACTCTATATGATATACCGTATAGTATGTTAGTCCATTGATTGTATTTTATGGGAAGTGCATTTCAATATCGGGGAAATATAATATTTATTTTGAATTGAGGACGTGATGGCTTGAAAGCTCCACCATTTACTTTGACCCTCGACCTAACCCCGACATATATCTATTTTTAAACTCTTCCCATCACACACACTTCAACTAGCTCTTCAATCTATTTTCTATATCTTATTCTCTACACCTCACTCTCCCTATCTCACTCACCCTATCTGACTCTCATATCTCACTTTCCACATCTCTCTATATCTCTCCCCAAGTCGCTCTTCACATCTACCTCTCATCATCTCACTCTCTCAACCTTGTTTTCCTCATCTCACTCTCCTCAGATATATATCTTCATCTCACTCTCTCCCATCTAACGCTCGCTCTCCCGATCATGATATACTAACCTCACTCGCTCAATCTCACCATCCCTATCTCATTCTCATCATCTCATATTCCCAATATTGCTCTACTCATCTCGTACGCTCCATCTTACTCATCCCATCTCACTATCCTCATTTCACTAAACTCATCTCACTATCCTCATTTCACTAAACTCATCTCACTCTCCCGATCTTATTCTATTTATCTCACTCTTTCTTTCTCTATCTCTTCATCTCACTCTCCCCATCTTATTCTCCCCAACTCACTTTCCCCATCTCACTCTCCCGATCCTGATATACTCACCTCACTCACTCCATTTCACTCCACTCCACTCGTTTCGTTTCACTCATCTCACTCACGTCATCTCACTCTCTTCAATGCATTCTCTCCTTTGTCCACTCGTCACAATAAGAAATCCTCATTAGTCCTCTACTACTAACAAAGTATCTTAAAGTATCTTAAAGTATCTTAAGTCATCAAGTTTATGAGTTATATAATTATGATAAGGAAATAGAGCCGCTATTTATAATCTATACGTCTAGGTAATATACATAAATGTATAGTATATACTGTACACTATACACTATATACACTATATACGTTGTAAACTATACACTATAGGCAGTACACTCTACAATATACGTTGTACACTCTACAATATACGTTGTACACTCTACAATATACGTTGTACACTCTACACTATAGGCAGTACACTATACGCTGTACACTCTACAATATACGTTGTACACTCTACACTATAGGCAGTACATTATACGCTGTACACTCTACAATATACGTTGTACACTCTACACTATAGGCAGTACACTATACGCTGTACACTCTACAATATACGTTGTACACTCTACACTATAGGCAGTACATTATACGCAGTACACTCTACAATATACGTTGTACACTCTACAATATACGTTGTACACTCTACACTATACGATGTAAACTCTACAATATACGATGTACACTATACACTATACGTTGTACACTGTACACTGTACACTGTACAATGTACAGGATATCCTGAGCGCCGTACAAATAGCGCTACAGTAGATATTAGACAACGGGCATAAGTTCGTACCAATGAAGGATGGAGTGACTGGCATTCCGTTATTGGGAACACATGATGCAATATATCAAGGATGACGAAACAGAAGGATCGGGATGCTAGGGGTGTGGTGGGTTATTTTCTGCGCTGCGATGAAGATGATATAGGGATGGATATGTTGTATGATGAATTAGCCTTTAGGCTAAGTAGAGGGAAGATTCGAGTATAAGACGATGATATATGTTGAACGGGAAGATGATGGTTTGACGGGGATATGGAAGCTGTCTATTTATCAATATAATCTTGGGGAATAATCAAATTATATAAGTATCAAATTCTAATTTGTATCCATTATATGCTCTATACCCCTTATGTTTATATAATGTATCTATTGTGTGCTCCTTGCGTATCCCTTGTGGATGCCTTGTGTATCGTTTGTGTATCCCCTGTATAGTCCTCATATATTATTAGTGTATCTCTTGTGTATATCTTATATATCAATTGTATATCCCTCATTTATCCATCGTGTGTCATTTATATATCTCACTCTCTCTCTCTCTCACACACACACTCACTCTCTCTCTCTCTCTCACTCTCTCTCTTACTCACTCTCCACCTTCTCCCTCTCTCTCTCTCTCTCTCTCTCTCTCTCTCTCTCTCTCACTATCTCCCTCCTTATCTCTTTCTCTCTCTTCTCTCTCTCTCTCTCTCTCTCTCTCTCTCTCTCTCTCTCTCTCTCTCTCTCTCTCTCTCTCTCTCTCTCTCTCTCTCTCTCTCTCTCTCTCTCTCTCTCTCTCTCTCTCTCTGTCTCTCTCTCTCTCTCTCTCTCTCTCTCTCTCTCTCTCTCTCTCTCTCTCTCTCTCTCTCTCTCTCTCTCTCTCTCTCTCTCTCTCTCTCTCTCTCTCTCTCTCTCTCTCTCTCTCTCTCTCTCTCTCTCTCTCTCTCAACTCTCCACCCTCTCACTATCTCTCTCTCTTTCTCACTCTCTGTCTCCCCATTTCTCTCTTATTCTATCTCCCCTCTATCTATGACTCTTATAAGGATATGTCATTCCATTTATCTCCATCAATCTCACTCTCTCATTTTTTTTCTCTCAATTATCCGATAATCTCTTTAAATTTATATTTGAATATTCATTATCTCTGGCCTAGATAGACGAGACGCAATACTTACAAATAACTGTTTACCAGGGTTTACCTTATTCGTAATATGCTTATTTACATTGTGATCTATGTCTTACCATTGTATTATAAATTTACTCTGAAGGCAATTTACTCTGACCCTTGAATACTAGAGAATGTGATTTCGCATAGTAAAGTAATGGTTATAATATATCATTAACATAATGCTATGTAAACATTATATATATATATATAATTGTACTAAATATTAATAATGGATATATGACTATAATGAGATAAGTATTTGCTTCAAAGAAGTATAATTATTAACGATATATTGACATTGCTTTAGTTTTTTTATATTCATCATTATTCTATGTTCTAACAAAGGTACATTTGTGATCATTCATAATAATCTTAAAATGTGGAATATAACTCCGTTAAATTTTAAAAATTAGATTACATCATCGCATTCTCTAGATTGCATAACATTGCGGCTATCGGATATCTAGCACATATGGCTACTAGGTACACATAAACATGATGCAAAAACATCACTATTTAATCGAATACAGAAGTGTGGGACATGTACACCGTACGCCGTACGGAGTACATACACTGTACGCCGTACAGTGTACGTACACTGTATGCCGTACAGTGTACGTACATCGTACGGAGTACGAACACTGTACGCCGTACGGCGTACGTACACTGTACGCATTACAGTGTACGTACACTGTACGCCGTACAGTGTACGTACACTGTATGCCGTACAGTGTATGTACACTGGATAGCGTACAGTGTACATTGTATGAAGTGAAACTGGATATATATATTATAATATAGTATTATATTATTAGTATGTACAGTGTATACTGTATACTAACATTTTAAAATGTATACAGTCTACTGTACATTATATACTGTACAATAAAAAACTATAAAATGTACAACGTACACTGTTCAGTGTACACTGTACGGTATTCACCATAATAAGTGTACTGTACATGTTTATTCTAGCCAATAGTTTGCGGTATTCGGGTTGGCTATCAATCTCTTTAGTCGATGAGTCATGATGTGGTGAGTCATTAATTTAGTTTTACTGCCGCGCATGGGCTCTATATATAAAGTTTATATATAAACGTGTGTATTTACGGTATTTATAAATATATATATATTAAGTAAATGTCTTATTTCTCATATGCAACATATGTGAAATTTCACATGTAAGATCACTATAATTACCAGACGACTCTTGACAAAAAAATAAATTTATCAAGGAACTAACATATTTACATACTTTTTTTATAATTTTTATTATTTGTTATCATTTAATTGTAATTTAAATTATTTAAAACTCCAACCTAGTTCAATTAAACCACTAGAATATCAACTTAAATATGGTATCTATGGTGTGCCTCGACTTTAAAGGTAACTTGAAATATATAAACATTTAAATTTATAAAATATTATAATTTTGTTCGATCCTTATTTGTAAATATTTATTTAGAAATATTTATTTAGATATATATATAATATTTAATATATTATTAAGCGAAATACTTATAATACAAGTATATTATAAATAACAACATGCCCATTTGTTATTTATGAGAAATATAATTCCGTTTCATATTTCTATTATGTCATCACTATGTGAAATCATATTAAGTTTACACTTTATATTAATAATATAAAACCCATTGTGATATGGATTATATACTTCACAATATATCCATAAAATATACACCTTATAAATACTGTATGTTGTACACTATACATTAAACACTGTACACTGTATAGTGTACAGTGTACAGTGTACACCGTACACTGTACATTAAACACTATAGATTAGGCATTACTATAACTATTGTGTAGCATCCATATATAGGATATGGGGTATTTTGAAATCACGTTACATAAAGTAAAACTGAATATCAACCAGTTTCTCATTACATCATCGATTACGACACACTATATTTTCGACTGCGTGCACTGCACACTGTCAGGGGCTATGGTGAATATATATTTATCGAATCACTCATCGGAGACTGCAGCCTGTGTACAGCAAATGAAAGGTCTAACCCGACCGTATGTACTGACTAGAGACATGAGCCCGAGTCACCTACACATATGACGTCATCAGATATTACTGTAACTACTATAGTAGTCTATAGACTCAAAATAGAAATTTCATAAATTTGTAAAATTTTAAATTTATTTTTGAGATTAATAATAATATAAACCATCAACTGAGATTTCATTGAATTCAAACAACTACACATCATAATTAGTATTATATGTATCATTATATTATATGTATACCATTAGAATAAAATCGTATACAGAATATCGTTAAAGAGTTTAGAATAAACTCGGTACTACAATGCCAATAATAAAGATTATCGTATATGCTCACCGTTAATAGTGTTTTTATGTCCATTTTAGCCGAAATCTTCTTATAAACATAAATAGGCCCAAAGAAATAAACAGCCAATTATACAGATATATTGTAATATCGGTTTATGTCTTTTTAGTGCGAGAGTAGTGCGTACGGCATATTTTAGAGCAGCTATTTATATTAGCCTGCATTATATATTACTCATTAAATATAACCCATTTTATATTATATTATATATATAATATAGTAATGCATTATATAATAACGTCGCTATTCATTATTATCGGGTAATGATCACGAAAATATTCGTTTTAAATTAATCATATATTAATATCGTATTGAATAGGCTCCACGATATTCTCCTCTTTATAAATAATATTAGCAACATTCCGCACTCTATGCGAATTTCTTCAGCTTTATCGATGAAAACTATGCTATTTATCTGCGTTACTTAGTTTCACTTTTCCTCATAGGTTGCATATTTCCCTCGATTAGATCTGAGAATGTGTCACCATTAGATGACGTTCTTATGGTATATGACTATGTCTTACACGTGTAAGCAATATGTTGCAGGCATCAATGGTATTATAATATCTATAGGTGTGTATTCATTGTATTTATGGTATGCAATGTAGGTTAACCTTGATGTATTCGCTATACATGACTAGTTCATCACCTCCAAACCATCGCCCAGATGATAATTATATATATCGCCAAATTCGAACTTTGTAACCCTTCCTCCTACCCCAGTACCCCATATACCGAAACCTTTGATGTACTATTTATAGATGTTTAGGCAGACAATGCATATAATTATATGTTACGTGCGACAGCACATTTTGTAGACTTGATCCCCCTGGATCAATACCAACGAACCTGGATTACGGATCCGTACCACGGCCCACTTCTCAATAATATATATTAATATTTGTACTAGGATATCACACCCTTGTAATATTACCAATAAGTGAATCTAAATATGGAAGAATTATGTATAGATATATTCTATTTGTATTATATACATAAGTGAATACTAATGAAAAATATATAACAATAGAACTATTGTGAAATATTATAGTAGATTGGTTGGTTGTTAAATATATTTAAAGACTTAAACAACTAATAAACGTATTCAACATTGAATACAAAAGAGACGAATAAGTTAACTTAATAGTTGCACTTATAAATATAATATAAACATTTTTAATTCTAGAATTTTCAGTTGTAAAAGAAGTATAGATTTGGGTCACGTGTTCCAAAAGAAATGTATTTTTTTTAATATAATTAAATTATATCATTCTACATACTAATTTATACAATATAATGAAAAGTAAAGTAAAGTAAAAAGTAAAGAAATTACATTTAGTAAATATATGTAAAGTTAAGTAAAGAATGTAAATAAAGAAAGGTATTAAATGAATATTATAATAAATGAAAAGGAAATGAATAAAGAAATTTAAAAAGTTAAGTAAATTAAATAAATAAATAAAAGTAAAGTAAGTTAACAAAAGTCAATGTAAATTAAACTACATTAATTTAAAGTAAAGAATAGTAAAGGTAAATTAAACTAAATTAATTTAAAGTAAAGAATAGTAAAGGTAAATTAAACTAAATTAATTTAAAGTAAAGAATAGTAAAGGTAAATTAAACTAAATTAATGTAAAGTAAAGAATAGTAAAGTAAAAAAAAAAAATAAATTAAATTAAATAAATATAGTAAAGTAAAGTAAAGAATATAAATAAACTAATTAAGGTAACGTAAAGTTAGAAATTATTGTTTCACTGTAATTATATAATCTTAAAAGATAATATAGAATGAATATTTGGATACTACGAATAGTATGATATCTTTAGTAAAAATGATACTTCAGTACGTATGTCATATTGTTTAAAGCTACTGAATTAAATAAATTCATTTCATAATACTATTGTATTAAAATAGAATTGTATTAAATTAAATACTAAATAATATGCTAAATAATAATATACTCATATATACAACTTAATCTACAAACAATCATTAGTTATTAATAATGTATATGTTATGTTAATAATAGACTTTTTATTTAAATTAGCAATATGTATATAAATACACATATCGTATTAATATATAATTATTTTATTAACAAATCTACTTTATATTAATAATAAACTTTAAATTTTCATATTATTTTTACATACTTTGATTTTTAGTCATTCCTGATGGTTTATACTTAATAATTTATCTAGATAATGCTATTATATTATAAATCAGTCTATTTGTATATTATGAAACAGCTAATTATTACGAATTAATTTAGTTTATTTAAATTATCATCGGAATATTTATATTAATCAATATAATTATTAAAATAAATTGATAAGGTTATAGAAATTTGAAAAATATATTTTTCACTAATACGAAATTCTTTTCAAATTATAATTCCAAATATAACAATAAGGTGATTTACTAGTTTACATTATTGTTCTGTAATCGATACAACGGTGTTGTAAGCCAATTATATAAGCATTTATTTGACAGGAAAATGAAATCGTAGAGCGAGATCAGAATCAGCCGTGCCTTTACTGCAAGGAGGTATGCAAGGGTTATAAAGCTCACAGTTGGAGGTTAGACAGCACCATTAGTCTACTAGCGTTAATAACGGCATACCATTTAGTTCCACATACTAGTTATGTGTAGTAATTTTAGAATTTATATTACTAGAATATGGCGATTATATCAAATGACCCGACACCTTATAGCATGTGTTACGCAATTGTAATCATCTTATATTAGTTAGACAATAGGGATACTTCAGATGAATACAATAGATCACCTGGTATTATACATTTGTGAATTACACTTGTTTACGTAGAATTTACGATGTAATAGTTTACGATAAATTGATTCGGGAACACTCACGAATTACATTATATTTTAACAATATTTATTTATAACGATGAGTATAACAATTAATCCGTATTGCAATATCATATACAAGTGTTTCATTATAATTCCATAATAATAATATTCTATATAAATGATATGTAAACTCATATAAAATTATTAAATTAATATCATTTATATCATTAATTAATATCATTAATAATTACTAAAAAACTTACTCGTGATGTATTATTAATAACATATATGCATTATATTGACTTCGAAAAAAGAGTTACTTTATCTTTATTTTTGTAATAATGATATCATCTGTTTTCTAGGTAAACGAATACATAATATGGGTGGATATTGTAATTTATTATAAATACAGATATAATGTATTATATTTTGTTATGCAGATGGCAAGCTATTTTCCGTGGCATGTTTCGATAAACAAATAATGAATGTAAAATATAATAGATAGGAATACCACCCAGAACTTCAAGATATTATTTATTTTATATTAATAATTTACATTCGTTAATTTAATAAATGGTTTATACACAAGCATAATAGATATTATAATCATTTAATTATATTATTAATAGAATATATTATCAAACTTTAAACTGATGGAAAACTTTATTTTAAGATATAGCAATGTAGCAATTTTATAGAAATGATACAATTTTATATAAATATCACTACCAACACAATTTCCACCATTACAACTAAAAACTAAAATTACCGGCAATATCACATATTATATTACACTATTAATTATATTATATTGTTACTTATATTACACTATTTAATTACATTAAAACTAAAACTACAACCACCCTCACATATACCATATGACTATAATTACTACCACCAAATATTTATCGTAGACACACCACAATCACTACCTCCATCACCATCAACATTACCACCACAAGTACCACTACTACTACCTCCAACACAATCAACATTAACACCGCAAGTACCACTACCACTACCTCCAACACAATCAACATTAACACCACAAGTACCACTACCACTACCTCCAACACAATCAACATTAACACCACAAGTACCACTACCACTACCTCCATCATAATCAACATTACCACCAAAGTACCACTACTATTACCTCCAACACAATCAACATTACCACCACAAATACCACTACTTTTAACATTACCACCACAAATACCACAACTACTACCACTACCACTATCAACATTACCACCATAATTACCAATACTACTACCTCCACTACTATAAACATTACTACCATAAGTACCATCACTAATACCTCCACCATTATCAAATTACCAACAAAATTACCACCACTACTACCTCCAGCACTATCAACACTACCACCATAAGTACCACAACTACTACCACTACCACCATCAAATTACCATCAATATTACCACTACAATCACT
>OZ038315.1:20841781-20851781 GCA_964035775.1 Osedax frankpressi | reverse complement strand
GAAATAAAATAATAAAGCTCACAAATTCAACTTATTGAGATATATACTTATTGTTATCTAGTAAACTTATTTTATAACACTCTTATATATAACATTCATAGTCTCTCCAGACTATGAATCATTAATCTCAGACTCCTATAAATTAATTTAAATAATTAGAGTAAATCATTAACAGTTATATTCGAATTATCTACTAACTGTCTAAAATCGATTAATATATATATATAAGTATTACCAAACTGAGTATATCATTCTACTGTCTCTACTACCAACATAACTATTTACAAATACTTTAACAATAACATGCATACTATTATTGCACAATAACCTTATTGTCTACGATAAATGATTTACTGGAAATAGTACCAAATATTGTATACACACAACTCCTCACCACTCATCGAATAACTTTTTCAGTATGTTTTAGTAGAAATGCTGGTAAATTTAATTTAACGCGTGGGCACCACAAATAAACTACTATTTAATCTCCAATAGATGTATTTAAAATATATAAATATTGGAATATTATTCACACACTCAATTACTCACTCGCACTCCTACCCATTACTCGTGCACTCACACACTCACTCACACATCTAGTCACTTACTTCTTCACTCACTTACTCACTCACTCAGTATCTCGCTATTTCACAGTTATGCATTGTCTGCATAGCAATATAGTTACCTAATTAAGCAGTAGGGGAAGTCTATTGACGATAAATAAGAATAATGACCTGTTGTTGTTCTTATATTCTGATCACGACATACTTGTAATTATCCCTGTATGTGTACATTCATAATAGTATAACATTAAGCTATACAATATATATATATATATATTTATATATAACCATAATATTTTGAATTTTCCCATCTTGTATAGTTAAATCAGACAATAAATATTCATAAATTGAATTATGTAATTATTTATCAGTTGGTATAATTTACAAATTTAAACTCGCCTATAATAGGTCGAAGAATACATGGACCAATTGGATAACAATAAAATCCCGAACTTGGGAAGTTCTGGACAGAGATACCGCCGGCAGCAGATAATTTCACAATTCCCCAGACAAGACATAAGTCTGGAATATTGTAAAACTATTAAGGTAACATATAATATAGGTGGTATATTATTAGAAATACATCGCTATGCACAGTAAACAATAACAATTACTTGATAATTGTAATCATTATTTAATAAATAGTGTATACTTTCTAATGGTATATACCAATATTCCTTGATAAACACATTACTAACTATTAAATGATATTTAATATATAACAAATAATTGTATAACTATTATAAATTATAATATTTAATAGATTGGTCATTATATTTACTTTGAGTTTTATTGTCTATTAAATATTTAAAATTATTAAATAATATTTAACTGTAATTAATTTCTTATGTATAATTCATATAATATGTATCATTATCATTGGTATATTGAAATGCATGGTTTTAACATATTATTTACTATTAACTATTCCAATTTGTAAAATGTTATGGTTAAGTTTTGATATTACTAAAAACTATAATAAACAATACTTATATATTTAAAAAGCTACCAAGAGATTAAATAGTAATCAAATATTAATCTTAAACTCATGAAGCTATACAAAAACTGATGATATATTATATTAAATTAGAAAATCCAATTAAAATTATCATATGAAACTTTTAAGATATTTTTAAATATTGTTTATAGTAATATTTATAATATGTTGAATTACATTAAATGTATAATTATAATATAATATAAATGTATTTTTATTGTTATATTATTTAATATATGATAAGTATTACAATGTACTGAACTTATGAAATAATTTTACTATTCATAACAATAGATAGATACAATATATCAAAATTGTATAATTATTATTATTATTATTAATTATTTTAATATTAAAATATAGAATGAACCAGAAAAAAGGGCATTCAATGCTTTCTGCGATATGAGGGATACCAGTGTATTGGACTTTGGCCTGGTCAAGCCTGTTAAATATGCTATGGTGAGCGAAATATCAAGTGTTGTGTATATCATAAGTCGTTGATGAGTGTTATAAGTTATTATGTATACCAATGTACAATAATTAATTACAGTACAATAATTAATAATATAATATCTATAAGCACATCATCTATGAATAATTAATCATGAATAAGATCAAGTGATTTTGTTTTATTGTGTTTTAAACTTAAAAAACTATATTTTACGTGAAATATAATAAAATTTATATTTTAATAATATATCATTCATAATATACACATATATAATTATATATATATATATATATATATATATATATATATATTTAATTTGATAATAGGATGCTAATAGAAAATATTAATAGTAACAATTGCGTTTTTGTATTTGCGAATTTGAAATAAACACCAACATATTATTTTAATATAAATTTTAATTTGTTACGATATCATATCAAATGTGTAACTATCTAATTTTTGGAAACTTTTAGCATAAACTAATTTATAGTCTTGCCATGCTTGTGACGGTGAATTAGAGCTGGGAGATTTAGCAGTCTTCGTTGCTCCAGACTTCCAAAACAAGTTTGCTCATTTGATTTCGTATTTACAATACTTGAAGTATTGTGTAGATCTATTGTATTACACTATTAATCATTATGAGATCAATTATGTTTTGTATTTATAATTTAATTTATTGTATTACATTCAAATTTGATAAAACTTCAATCAATAGTAAAACTATTTAAAAATATACGATTAAGAATGAAAATATTACTTTGTGATTTTGAGCTATTTTCCATTTGGATACAAAAAATAATAGGTTTCTTTATTACGCAGGGAAGCCGATGTTTGTTGGCATCCGGCATGTTTCGCATGCGCTAGATGCGATGAACTACTTGTGGACTTGGCCTACTGCCACAACCAGGGTCGTCTATATTGCCAACGCCATTTCGCAGAGATAATCAAACAACGGTGTAAGGCGTGCGACGAGGTTAGGCCAGCCTCCAATCTTCTGAGGTATCGCTGCATACATGCATGCGCGTATATGTGAGTTCGTACGTGTGCACCTGTATGGGTGTGTTTGAATGTGCGTATATATGTGTGTGCGTGTGTATGTATGTGCGTGCGTACGCCGTATGTGTATTTTGTTATTCGAGAGTTATTTATAAATAATCCAATTATTTTATATATTCAAATTAAAATTTCTATATTTGTCTAAAATATTTATTAAACATTCTAATAGTTTAAAAATTATATCAAATATTAACGTTATCTTGTATAATATCCATAACTCTCTTATATTTTCTAATTCAATGTATAGATCCTTTCATTTTTAATCGGTATTATATATAAATATATAATTTAGAACATATATTATGTGAAATAATGAGATAATGAGAATGGTTTTAATTGCTATTTCTTGTTTACATACAAGTAAACTTAAATATATATATATATATATGTATTATACTTAAATATATATTATTTTATATAATTATTTGGTTTTAAATTTGTAAAATAGCTATAAATAAAATCTATTATAATCGTCTACAAATAAAAAAGTATTTTATTAAAATAATAATAATTATTATAATATATTATATTTTCAATACACTCTATGTCTTCATTAGAGTGTACAACATGTACATTGTACAATGTACACTGTACATATTTAACAAGCGGATAGTATATACACTCTAATTAACAACATTTAGGACTATATGCTTAAATGTTGTGCATTATATTTAAATGTATATTATTTCTTTTTATAGTATTTTACTATATAATTAATGTATCAGTTATATTTCCACTTCTTATATTAATAACTTTACGATAATGATTATTATATAATAAATTTAAAATAAACATATAAATAAATGGTTAAATATATATGTTAGTATACATATATATTTATATATCATTATTACATAATTTTTATATATATTCTAAAATGTACCTATAATTATTTCTATGCATATATTTGTTATAATAGTTTTACAATAACTCACATATATGTACTAACATAATATAATAGTATTATATAATATTTTATTATATCTACAATCTAAAAATAGAAAAGAAAAATTAAGCAAACTATGTAATGCAAATGATATTTCTAGTAAAAAAAACTTAATACCAAGATATGCGGATTTTAAAGAATTCACTCGTTTTCTTATCTTGTACAAGGATTCTTCTACTAGGTATTTTATAAGTAGCATTTCATATGAAATATAATAATAAACCATCGGCTAACATGTTGCTGTAGATGAAAGGATATTATTTGATTGGGTGACTAAGTTATATTACAGTTTTATAAGAAATGACTTATGTTACGTTAAATAAAGTGTTCATTAATACTTTAAATAAATTCGTTGTATAAATAAAATGATATGACGTATGAAGATTTAAAATAGATTATAGTAAATACAGCATAAAGTATATTAATTATTAAGAAGATAACATATTATAATTTATAACTTCATAATGCGATTAGGATTTAACCGCATTTTTTCTGACAATAACATATTTGCCAACGGCTAAATACTGTGAGAGATTTTCTTCCTCAGTTCCGATATCTAGCTCTTCATGTACACTTCTTCCCATATCTCTCTCGTTATATACACGCACACACACACACATATATATATATATATATATATATATATATATATATATATATATATATATATATATATATGTATATATATATATATGTATATATATATATGTATTTCTCTCTCTCTCTCGCTCTCATTCTCATAAAGTCTATCTATCTATGATATTCCCACAATCCCTCTAACTCTCTCATTCTCGATATCTAGCTTACTTTCTATTCTGATACCTAGCTCATTCAATGTTGAAGTGACGAGATGATAAGCAGTAAATGTCTAGAAAAACAATACTAGTGGCTTCTGGTTTACTATTTGCCTGTTGTTGGTACAAATACCGCAACTATTTCATCGATATTAAGGTACAAATCCTTTATTTCCGGTAACTATGGGACTTTGTAATTATTAATACGTATATTATAATAATAGATCATTCTAATTATTAATATATACTTATAACAATAGTAATTAATATGACTATTTTATATTTAATATACTATTTATTAATATTAACGTATTTTGTAATTTTTTTGTTTATTTTAATATATCTTTTTTAAAGCTATATCAGTTCGAATCATATGTATAATATCCAATCTTTTAATCAAAATTAAAGTTCTTTAATCAGATTACTCATAAACTAATTTACTTGTAGTTTTATTTCAATTTCAATTTATATTTATTAAATCATGCATTATCGAATATAACTTATATTTGGTTTCTTAAATAATTAATCATTCTATAATTTAGTGTATATATATGTATGTATGTATATATATATATATATATATATATATATATATATATGTGTGTGTGTGTATGTGTGTGTGTGTGTGTGTGGGTATATTAATATATCACCAAATAAAGTTTATTTATAAGAAATATAAAAAATATACATAATGATCTATTGTTAAAATTAATATTTATAAATATTATATAAAACTTACTAAATAAATAAATAAAATATTTTATTTTGATTTAAGATATATATATATATATATATATATATATATATACATATATATATATATATATATATATATATATATATAAACTAGATGCTATATACCCGGCGTTGCCCTCAATTCCATTCAATATTTTATACAATCCTAATACATGTAGTTATATATATATATTTTTTTTTAATGTGCAAATATTCAAAATCTGGCTCATTTGATAATCGAAGTTATATTAGAATTAGTTTATAAATTATAAAAATATAACTATCCGGGAACCGCTGATACCCGGTAATCGATGTAATTTGTTGAATTAGTTTGGATACATATATATCGTATTATGCAAATATAAAAATCTAGGTGTTATAGATCCGGCGATGTCCGGTATACATATATATATATATATATATATATATATATATATATATATATATAGAATAACTGAATAGAGAATAACAGAAAACAAAATTAAATAAAGTGAACAAATGAAATTAAGAATAATAATCAATTCTTTTTAATTAAATAAAATACAATACAAATAAAATATATTAAGTGGGTTATCCTGATCGTGTTGATATTTCTCTCCGATATATATAAATAGAATATATCATTAAATATTGATAAATATAATATTCATAATTTTGATTAAAATTTATTACATTTGCAAATATTAAATATTACAATTTTGTTTGGGACTTATAATTATTATATTAATTTAACTATATTTATAGAATATATTGCAAAAATGGACTGAAAAATATGTAATACTTGTTATGTTCGACATATTCTTTACTTCAATTCAGAAAAAGTAATTCGTGTACATATAGATTTTATATTAATTATGTTAAACATATAATATTTGTACAGTTTACATAAGAAAATATTCTTCTTCTTATAAAATAATGTCTCAATATCCCGATATCAATAAGTAAATGTCCCGATATAAGTGGAGCCCATGCTCACTGTTTAATTATTCACTGGCGATTTAGTTTATAATGTACCTAGTAAATATGCAAATAAATTATAATTAAATTAATATAAAACGAATTGAGACACATTTTATATAAATAAAAATAACATATTATTACTATAAAATTATTAATATTGAAATTAACTAGAATTCAATATAAAGATAAGTTATGTTTATATAAATATGATAATAATTATTGATCTACTATTAACTTATGTATTATGATATGTAGTTGTACCATAAGTACCAATGTATACAACATTTTAGATTCATAGCTAAAAATTTTTATCAAGTTTTAAACAAATATTTAATTTAATTATTTTATTATATGAACCAAGATTACATTGGATGAGTAGTTAAACTTATTATTTATTAATAACATGTGAATGTTGATTATCGAAATATTACAGTGTAACAAATACATATAGTTATGTTATTAAAGCCGAAAAAGAAAAAATAATAATTTATTTTTTAAATACCCAATACATTTATACATACCTAGTATATACTTTTTAAAATAATAATTATATTTATTAAATTGTATATTATTGCATACATGTTTTATTAAATATATTATAGTACATATTAAGCAAGTTATCTACTTTACAATTGTTTAAATAACAGTTACAAACACTAATCTATAATTATTATTAACCTTTCAGAAATAATACCAATTATCCAGAAACAAAAAAGCACGCAATTAATAACAATAAGTAGGATATATTCCTTTAACGAAATTTTCAATGATTAATAAATATAAACATGATTGAAATCATTTATATTTTAAGTGCACATCATATGTCTGTGTTGGAGTTTCCTATATATATGTATTAATCGCATTCCAGAGATAATAATTAATGGACAATACAATTGGCATCTTCCTAGAAAGTTTTCTTTTATTTACTTAAAGTGTTTAGTTTTCCATGTAGTTATTTTGATATAAGCTATCAGAATAGCTTCATATAGTTATATATATATATATATATATATATATATATATATATATATGTGTATGTGTGTGCGTGTGTGTATATGTATATATATATATGTATGTGTGTATGTATGATTATGCACATAAGAATATGATAGTAATTATGTTGAAAATTAAAATACGACTAATTCGGTATATTCAATTTTAATGAACTTGGTTATGATTAACATGTTTAAGTGTTAACATGTATATTGACACGTTAAACTACATTCCATTAATCTACTCGTGTTCTTTATTTAATTGTAAACATGCTTAATTGTGGTGACTCATATCCGTTTATTATGACTCGCCTCAATGTTCAGTGAGTCATCGATTCCTACTAGACCCTGACTCACATGAAGGCCACAATACAGTGATTTACTTGTTTCTTTATTTATATTTTATATAAATAACTTTATTTAGATATACTCAGTCATAACATGGACAACTGAACTTCGTAACCGAAGTCAAGTTTAGTTTAAACTATATAATTAAACCATTTAAACTATACAATATGACTATAATAACTGTATAACAATCATAGTATGACTATTGTAAGCAAGATACAACTATTAATCTAGGTCATAAAACTCGATAATTATAATAATATCAAGTAGCATATGGTAATATTCTATTATTATATTTTTGGAGGCATTTTGCACATTAAATGTGCACGTATGTTAAAAATACTAATATTATAATCAAAATCTACTATTATTCATATTTAAATAGTGTATTAATTAAACAATATAATATAATATACATGATATTAT
Source organism: Osedax frankpressi (assembly GCA_964035775.1). Lineage (NCBI taxonomy): Eukaryota > Metazoa > Annelida > Polychaeta > Sabellida > Siboglinidae > Osedax > Osedax frankpressi. The sequence goes on along the minus strand of OZ038315.1, from coordinate 20,843,513 downwards.
AATAGTATACTATATTATTGTATTTATTATATAATGTATGTTACTGTAATTCTTATATTAGATTTTATAATATAACATTTAACAAAACATACTATAATAATATTGTCATACTATTTGATAAGTTAGTATATTTTAATATATATTTTATTATATTATAACATACTATATTAATACATAATATAAGTATATTATTATATATTAGATATATTAGAATTGTTATTATACAAAGAAAATAAAAAATAATAAATTAATATAAACGAAAATAAAACTAAATAGGAAATATGTTCTCATAATTATTCAATTATATATTAATATAGATTATTTATAATAAAACCCAGGATTGCGAGCTAATCTTGGATAATACTATTGTTTTATATATAAGAAAAACTGCAGATGATATTATATGATATTACAGAAGTATATGAACTATTATCTCAATATTTCTATTTTTAGATATATATATATATATTAATAATATGAAAAGTGCGCATAATTTCCCTAAAACCCACGCCACGTATACTTCTCGGTAAACGCACGCCATTATCAAGTATTAATGCCTAGAAATTACCATTCTCCATCACAGTTCCGATCAAAGAATCTGTCAAGAGGTATTGTTTTCTATTCATATTATATAATATAATAATTCATATAATATTATAAATATTATCAATTCCATGGTACCTAGATATCTTGTATATTAAGAAATATGAGCTCATGAATTTATATTAATTAATATATTATCACTGTACTTATAATAATTTTCAAATTTAATTTTAAGTACTTGATAATAAATAATATTTAAAAATATTAATTAGCATTGAATATATAATATGTATGTTTATGTAATATATATATATGTATATGTTTATATTATATATATATATATATATTTATATATATATATATATATATATATATATATATATATTGTATATATATATAAATTCTACTTTATATGATTATATTATTTTAAAATTTGGTTATTTTATAATATGCATTCAATACATTTATTTATTATTTATATATAGAAAAATATAGTATAAACTATACTGGCGTTTATTTTTATACTGTGTTATATCGCAAATGCTAGATGCGTACGAATTGTAGACTTCTAGGTCAAAGTAGATCTAGGTCGCGTGTCTATGTGTAACTACAAACATTGTGGAGGTCACACATTAGAATATATCTAGATGCATATAATTTTATGTACAAATGTATTTCGGGAATTTTAAATTTCTATTATACAATCTGTTTCTAGTGATTATAGGGCATATTATATATATATATATATATATATATATATATATATATATTACAACATATTAAATTATAATATATATCCATGCATTCCACCAATAACTAAAATTATGTATATTATTATTAAATTCATTGAATTAATTATTCCATTCTTAAGCATAGTTGAATGGTATATTAATAAATAACAATACAAATTTAATATAATATTAAACATTTTAATAGTTTACTAATTTACAAATTAATTAGAATATATAAAAAAATAAACCATCAATTAGTATTGCGCAACATTAAATTGAAAACAAGTTTAATTACGCCACTTAAACTAGTCGTATTGCATCATTACATCATTACACACGAATCATGCAAAATTAAATTATAGGCCCTAATCTTGCGTCAGTCAAAGATATCGCATATGTGATATCATACACGAAGATAACATATGTTATCTTCGTGTATAATCAGTCTATAGAATAAA
>OZ038315.1:20650882-20841581 GCA_964035775.1 Osedax frankpressi | reverse complement strand
CTGGATAATTAAGTGTAAACTTAGCCTACCTTTCATAACCTTTCATATCGAGTTGAATTAAATCGAATTAAATTGCAGATATAAATAATACATATATAATGATTCATATCTAGTGGATGGTAATATAAAAATGGTTTAAATATAAAGTATAATACATTTTATATTAGATATCACGAATATTCTAGTTGACGGTGTCTATATCCTTATTACGCCAAATAACCACGTCCAATAACTACAGTTGTTGGCAATGTGAGATGTCCTTGACGGGACATCGCTACATACTGAGAGATGAACATCCGTTTTGTATCGGCTGTTATGAAAAGCAGTTCGCCAACACCTGCGAGGAATGCAAAACTGTCATAGGCAGCGACTACAAGGTTAGAATTTTAGAAGTTGAAGTTCATAGGTGAGAGGTCATTCTATACTTTATAAAACTATTAGAGTTAAAATATTGAATTTCGTTTAAATTCTATCTCCGTGGCAAAGAACGTAGAAGTTAGCGATCAATGATGATTTGACCTTCGCTTAAACTTCCGGAGTCAGGTTTAATTAGGTACAAATTGGCATACGATATAAAAGATCATTCTTATTAGAATAAATGTATATGAAACTGGTTTAGATCTATTAGTCATTACCGTCATTTTGAATTAGTTGCAAGACGTAAAAGTTCGCATATAAGTTGAATATTTTCTGTGAAAACAGATGTTTCCTCGATTATTTTATCGATTCTACTATTATTATAAGTGAGAATGAACCATTAGGTTCAGTAATAAATAAATAAAGGATATATATAAATTTTACCAAAATTCTATCTTCGAATTCATCTTTTAATAACTCATAGTATATTAAATAGGCCAACCTGAATTCTTATGAACTGAAAATTCCAAATATTACTCTCATAAATTCAGCTTTCCAATAACATATATTATATAATATACGTTAAAATGTAAACAACTATTATACATAATATTATTGCCTACCTTTAAACCGCAGATATATGTAAAATCATTACCGTTCAATGCTACTTGCACTATAAGTAAATAATACATAAATATTATACATTCCTTATGGTCCATTAATAATTTGTAATTATTATTTCCCTCTAAAAAAATAACATTAAAGATGTTCTTACGTCTTGCAAATGTAAATTTGATGAATTACCTGTCTAAAAATAGCAGAAACTTTGAGAATTGCAATTCTAAATATAAACCGGTGTGCCATTTTATTAATTGTATAAACCGTATTAGTTATATTTACATATAGTAGAAAATATATACTCGACATTATACATTCTGCATACTGAACAATACAATACAATCTGCATATTACAACATACATACTCCATACTACACAATATATATATAGATTAAAGTATATATTGTATATGTACTATATATAACACACTAAATATAATATACACTATTTATATATATATATATATATATATATATATATATATAAATATATATATAAATATATATATATATATATAAATATATATATATATATATATATATATATATACAGCCTCCAATAGAACTCTATAGTTAAATGATCTATAATTATGTATTTTGTATTATTGTTAACTCGCATATTATATAATATTATTACCTCATAAAATGATATTTAATAGACCCTAAACCTCTGATTCAATTGATCACCTAATTATCTATTTATCAATCTATATATATAATGCACTCATTGTATTCCCGTTACCTTGATCTTTACAATATCCTCAATGCCTCGAGCAACTTCTCAGCTATTATTAATCACGTACGTCTTTTTTATGTAAAGGCGACTCTCTTGTCCGTATAACCACACCCTTCTCTCCGTGTAACCACACCCCTCTCCCCGTATAACTACACCCCTCTCCCCGTGTAACCACACCCCTCTCCCCGTATAACTACACCCCTCTCTCCGTGTAAACACACCCTTCTCTTCATTTAACCACACTCCTCCCTCCGTGTAACCACACCCCTCCCTCCGTGTAACCACACCCCTCTCCCCGTATAACTACACCCCTCTCTCCGTGTAAACACACCCTTCTCTTCATTTAACCACACCCCTCCCTCCGTGTAACCACACCCTTCCCTCCGTGTAACCACACCCTTCTTTCCGTGTAACCACACCCTTCTCTCCGTGTAACCACACCCCTCTCCCCGTATAACTACACCCTTCTCTCCGTGTAACCACACCCTTCTTTCCGTGTAACCACACCCTTATTTCCGTGTAGCCACACCCTTCTCTCCGTGTAACCACACCCTTCTTTCCGTGTAACCACACCCTTATTTCCGTGTAGCCACACCCTTCTCTCCGTGTAACCACACCCTTCTCTCCGTGTAACCACACCCTTCTCTCCGTGTAACCACACCCTTCTCTCCGTGTAACCACACCCTTCTCTCCGTGTAACCACACCCTTCTCTCCGTGTAACCACACCCTTCTCTCCGTGTAACCACACCCTTCTTTCCGTGTAACCACACCCTTCTCTCCGTGTAACCACACCCTCCTCTTCGTGTAAATACACTCCTATTTCCCATGTAATATCACATCTCTTCCCCGTGTAACCGCACACCTCTTAGGGTATCCATATTCCCCGTTATTCAGCATTTCCTTTATATATCCATCTAACGTTATCCTCGTCCAACCGTAACCTCTCCGCACCCAGGACCTGTCTTACAAAGATCGCCATTGGCATGAGAAATGCTTCATGTGTTTCGATTGTAAGGGATCTTTGGTTGAACAGCCTTTCGCGTCGAGAGACGAGAACCTGTACTGCGCGGATTGCCATGACAACAACTTCGCAGCCCGATGCGACGGCTGTACTGAAATGTTCAGGGCAGGTTAGTGTACGCAGCTGGTGATTAGTGTACGCATTGGCTGGTTAGTGTACGCATTGGCTGGTTAGTGTACGCATTGGCTGGTTAGTGTACGCAAGGGCTGGTTAGTGTACGCATTTGCTGGTTAGTGTACGCATCGGCTGGTGGTTAGTGTATGCAGCTGGTGGTTAGTGTACGCATCGGCTGGATAGCGTTCGCGATACAAAGCAGGTTAATTGGCATCTATGGTGAAGCATATACGAATTAGCAGAACATATCATTGTGTATGTGATTAGATGTGTTAAATAATACTCTTTAAAGTTACTTTAAATTATATTTCCAATAAATGATGATTATAGTTCGTAGCTCATTGGTAGCTCATTGAGAAATTTTGATTGTATCCAGTTGTATATTAATACAAATTAGATCCGGTTATGAATAGGATATTATTACATGTTAATTATTCATTAGAATAATCGTGTATATATATATATATATACATATATATATATATATATATATATATACATAACTGTAATGTATAATAGAATAGTATATATATATAATAGAATATATATATAAGTTAAAATTAATTATTATTATTAAGCTACGTACAAGTTATACAATTATATCCGTGAATTTAACTCACTAGCATTATAATATAATGCATAACGTAATGTTATAATCGATTATGAAATAACATGACCATCAACTATCCCAAAGGAATGAAGAAATACGAGTACAGGGGAAAACAATGGCACGAAGGATGTTTCTGTTGCCAGGTTACAAGATTAGGACATATAGCTATACTTTGCATACTAAACCAGCATTTATCTTAGAAGCATTCGCTTTATGAAAGAGACGGTATCGAAATAGGTAAATATCTATAAAAAAGGTGGATACTACAGCTGGAAACAGTGAATAACGAAATTATTTAGAATCGAGGCATATCGCCGAATCTACTCCAACAATATGATTTAATGGAATCCTCTAGCTCAAATTCTTCAACCACGTGGCAATTACGCGATATCCAAGTGCATATTAAAGATATATCGCAAATTCTATTTATTGCAACTAGATAATATTTCACGTGACTCATTTATGAGATTATATAATTCATATATGAATACAGTATTATATTAATATAAAATATTATATAATCATTTTCATATGTTCATATTAATTAATGACATAATACATAATTAATATTAATATATACATATTAATGTAATTGATGCATTCTATATTTAGACCCAAATATTTGATATAATGATGAATTATAAACATATATATTACATATATATATATATATATATATATATATATGAGTCAAATTCTTATCAGGTTTGCGAAAAGCCAATTGGTAACCAGTCATTCATTCCTCGTGATATGGATGTAGTGTGCGTGCCTTGTTACGAGGAGAAGTATGCCCAGAAGTGTGCTAAGTGTACCGGGGTTAGTTTCAGCGATGTTATTCAGTTCTAATGGAAATGTACATTAAATAAAGACATCTTACCTAAAGACAAGGACTTACCATGGGGACTAGGCATACATGATTTGTATTACTCGATAGTGGTGTGAATAGCCGATACACTAACGTTACACGCAACTACAACATGCCAACTCCACCCTCCAGGTTATCGACAAAGGAGGTGTAACCTACAAGAACCAACCTTGGCATCGCGAGTGTTTCACGTGCGTCAACTGCTCCAAGATCCTCTCGGGTGAGAAATTCACATCTCGCGAAGAGAAGCCTTACTGTAGCGATTGTTTCGGCGATCTGTTTGCTAAGAAGTGTAATAAATGCACAAAACCCATTACCGGTTAGTTGTTGGTGTTGTAGGCACTTTATAGAGGTCGAATTAAGGAAACAGTTCGAAATAGATAGTTCTTGCCAGTATTGTTATTTTAAACAATTCTAAACGCCAGTATTATTTAATATATATGATGGTTTAGTTTAATTTTATAATTCTAGTGAATTAACGTAAGCTTACTTAAGTCGTGCTAGTTTATATCCATATCATGTTTGTAATGGAATTATATTTCTTTTATAATAATATTAAATTATTATTAGTAATTGTATCCAGCTACATAACGTATTACAATACTCATATTATACGGCATTAAGTGTGATATATGAATTGCTTCGTAAATATATCGATGCGTCGGCATAACTCATCTAAATGAACTCCTTATAACCCTTACTCTTCAAATATCAAGGGTTAGGCGGTACGAAATTCATCTCGTTCGAAGAACGCCACTGGCACTCGGGTTGTTTCGGTTGCTACAAGTGCGAGACATCTTTGGTCGGCCGCGGTTTCCTCACCATCGGAGAAGACGTCCTCTGCCCCGACTGCGCCAAAGCCTGAAACTAGCCGTCCAGGTGTCGTCCAGGCGTCGTCCAGGTGTCGTCCAGGCGTGGCGGGGGACACTTTCGAGATACCCGAGGCTGGACGGCGAGCGTTTAGATTCTGAAATGCTGTTACCGCGACGTACACACACACCTATACCTATACTTTACACTGTTTGCTACTGCCCGTACGCGGGTAGGTCTTGTGTGTTTTTGTGCTTACATGTGCCTTATTAGTGTTCGCCTTTCGACTTCTTTATTTACCTCTCGACATCTGTCCCAAATCTATATTTCAGCAATAAATGTCCACAAACTGCCCCACTGCGAAAAATATATATAGCCACGTATAAACGTAAAACTACTACATTCGTAGTACTATTTCCCGTTACTTCTGATTTTGTAATAGTAATCTACATTATCGTCATCTGCATTTATATAAATAGGATCGTGCGCATGAATAGAAATAAATGATTTTTAACTCAATCGATATTGTTTCTGCATATTCTTTGTTCTAATTATATAATAACTTATGAATAATTATTAAAAATAACTTATTATTTAGCTATCTAGATATAGTTATTTCTATATTTAAGTGTATAGTAGTAATTAACAATAGTTTTTAATTTTATATACAATATATTGTAGTTTATTAACTATATTTATTAATTATCTCGTAATTTATTAATTATATTTATTAATTATAGTGCAAATATATTACTTATTAATGTGATTATGAAATGATTAAAACATATGCTATAATACGACGATATTAATCTCAATTAAAATGATAGAATATTTAATTCGTTCGATAGATGTGAATTTCGATATAGATATATCTCCATTAAATATACGTTACTTTACGTACATAAAGTTGTGTGTTGACTATATTAGTAAACTAACAATTATGTTCACTATTTAAAATTATAACATAGTTTACTTTATACAGTAATTTTTTCTAGCATATAGCTACATTTAAATCTCTGAAAGCTGAAGGCATGTTTCCTTTAACCCTAACAAACTAAATTTATAAATACGGTTCATACTATAACGATATTCATGTATACTCATGGCTAGAATAATATAATTAACATCGAATCATATTACAAACTTCTAACGTATTATCTATTCAAACATAATTATATATCAATGCACCGCATTCATAAATAGCGACTACAAAGATCGATGAAAGCCAAATTTAATATAAATATAAGTATACTACCATATTCATAATTTAAATACATATTTCAATAGACATCTTTAAAAGCGATGACAATTTACAAACTACTAAAGAACATAATATAGACTACGACACTTTCTTTATCACCGCCTACGCAAAGTCAATAATGGGTATAAGTTTCTGCATTCAGCGTGTTCATGTAAAATGGACGAAGCGTGTGACTACATAGGAGACTATATAAACATAATACCTGTATATCCAAGCAAATAGTAGAAGCATATATTGGGTACCCGAAACTTACGAACGCAACCTACCGGACTCAATTGTAGCAGATCATTTCGAGAACATATCTTTTCAATAGTTATTTACTTTATAAAATTAATATTTGATACAAATAAGTTGATAATTATTAAAAACTAGTAGTTGACAATCAAATAAAAAAATTAAAATGTATGGATTCAACAAAAACAAATTTAAAATGTTAAGGTTGTTGTATAAGCAATGATTACAAGCAATTCGATAACAGTTTCTATTAATAGCATTATTTAATTTTCATAAAGATATTTGGTACATTGATATTAATATAATCCTACAATGTATATCAAACAATAGGTTGAAAAAGTACCAGCCATGAAATCATTTATGAGATATTTACTAAATTTTATCTCCTAAATAAACGATCAATTGTTATTTTTTCAAATTAATATTTAAATTATTGTAAATATTATTTACTGACCATAATTTTCTAGTTACCAATACCTAATAATGATTAATACAATTACAAGTTATAGTTTAGAAATAGATACTCTCAAATAATCTATCAATTAAAACAATCGTGTAATATTTATTGAATCAAATATGCAAAAGTAAAACAGGATTAATTTAGAATTTCCGAGTTTGTATCTGTAAAGATATATCGTATCAAAATTATATTACAAGTAACGGTAACATATCTGTAGACCGGATTACCATCAATACTTTGATGTATACGAAGTACTGTATAGAATAGTTCTTTAATTGTTAACACCGGGGACTATAACTCTTAATAATTGAGCGAGACTAATTCGAATATGTTTATATATTTGCATGTATAAATATGTACTAAACTGCACTACTTCTGTTTATTATATGCTAGGTGTTAACAAGAATGCATTTTCTGATAATTATTTATGAGACACTATTTATTTATTAGGCCTACATATATATTGAATTAACTTTCAGAATATAAAGTGTATATACATTATATATATATTAATAACAAATAAATATATATATATATATATATATATATATATAATATACAATTTCCAATATAGACATTAATTTTCTAATAAAAGTACTAGCGTGCACAATTAAGCTATAGGGCTTGATATCAAATAAATATTTTGAATGAAAAAAAATAACAATCATAATCGATGATGTAATGTTGTTCATATACAATATTTAACAATTAGTAAACAATATTACAATTAATAAAATGTATGTTACATTTTGTATGTTACAATTAATAAAATTTTAAAAATAATATATTATAACTAAGTACTAAAGATATATAAATAATAATAAATCCATCACTTGACCACTCGATATCAATTGGTACAATTCGTACATTAATATATATATAATTATGATCCCGAGTTACACATAATAATATATCTTATGTTATTGATGTGATGCTTCCATTGAACTCATTTCAGAATACATTATAAATAACCTTTATAAGTAAAGCATTTTTATATGATATTTTCTGTTTTTATAGATTCGTAATTTACTCCACATTTTATTCTGTTTATAACTATATACAATTTTATAACGTTTTATTCATATATATATATATATATATATATATATATATATATATATATATATATATATATATATATATATATTTATATATATAGATATCGTTATAATAGTATACCTTTTATATCTATTAAATATGTAAGCATGTTTATTATGCATCCTCCTTGCATATACTTTTACATACACTTATTTTATTAGTATTTTAAATTGTAATGGTATTTATAAAGATCATATTGTTGATACTTAATTATTACATAAATATTAACCACATACTATATATATATATATATATATATATATATATATATATATATATATGTATAAAACTCTAACGGATGTCATTAAAACATCAATGTAGACATACATTATACTTTGGGTATTGACATCTTCGTGATAGTGTTCCCTTAAAAAAATAATTATAATCGAAGTGAAAATTTAATATATATATGGATCTAAAATCACAAGCAGTTAAAGAATTCTATTAATGTTGTAGAACTAGACGCAAACTTTTCATTACTTTGATCGGAGTTGGTCAGATATCATATGGATATGGTTTTATTATTTATCGGGTATATTAATGCGTGTTTCTAAGTGATTTTATCCATTTATCCATATATATTTTCTAGAAGAGAAGTAATATATAGATAATTATAATAGCTGAAAATACTTCACCTGTCGAGGAAAAGCTTAAATATTGATATGTAGAGATGGTAAATAAAAATTCGCATTGTCGGTTAAATTAATTGCAACGGTACACATATTAGTTCCCAACTAGTTGGAAATAAGTAAGCTAGTACAAATTATTAAAAAGATTCGACCACTAATCCAAAAAACTTCTGCTCTGTAATCTTATATCGTATTATGACAAAGAAACAATAAGATCCACCATTTATTATGCACTAGCCTCTCTAGCAATAATATAGTTCATGTTGTTACAACATATATTGATATACGTATGATTCCAAGATAATCATTTATCTCACTATTCCATTATATGATATTATAAATAAGAAGCTGAGTTTGAAAGTTAATTGAGGAAATATAAAGACTACGGAGAAAGGCTAACTTTCATTTTTAGATTACTTGTAATTGTATATGTCGCTAATAAAGTTTAAGAAACCTTGCAAATAACCTATAAATAACGAGTTAAATTTATGAGGGATTTTTTGTCTACAATTTTAAGTCTGCAACAAATTTATTTAAAAAATAATTTCTTCAAATTTTTACTAATATTTTTGATTTTAATGTTTATAATTCGCCATTTCATTTTTTAATATTTTATTCCAATAATTATTATAATAATAATATATAGTTTTTGTAATTTTTTTAGTTTTTTAATTTTTATAGTTGTTATTGTTTTTATATTTTATATATTTGTATACTGTATATATTTGTATACTGTATATATTTGTATACTATATATACAGTGTATATGGTTTCCATTATTATTTATGTTTATATATTCCAGTTTATGTTAGTATTATTCTTTTACATTAAGGTCAAGGTCCTGCTTACCATTCAACATAAATATATTACTATAATATAGTTTAATTGTTTATCAATGTTGTTGATCTTATGATATATATATATATATATATATATATATATAAAGTATAAATAAATACGTATCTATATATCTTGTATACATCTGTTTAAAATAATTTAAAAAATATTTACTTAATAATATAAAGTTTATATATATATATAAACTTTAAAGTTTATATATATATATATATATGTATATATGTATATATATATATATATATATATATATATATATATATATATGTATATATGTATATATATATATATATATATATATATATATATATATATATTATATAGAGTATATCTATAGTGGATAGCCAAAATAAATATATTTATTATGGACATTACACTTAATGTAAAGAATAATCAATACTGTTAATAAATGCATATTATTAACATATTAATAATTAACATATAGCTAATTATGTTCTATTATTACTAATATGGTTATTCTTGGTAAATCATGTTCGGGCCATAATAACAAAACCACTAAAATAACATTAGTTTTATGAGGTCATAAAAATAATACGACAGTAATAATAAACAAACTATACTTGTATGAATTACTTCTAGTTAGATAATAGTGTACATATGCACGTGATATATCCTGGCTGGTTTGTGTCAGTTATAACAATGTAATATAATGAACAGTTGTGTATTCACTTGGAACACTTGAGGTATTTACCAACTGTGGTAACTCATCCCGTTGTATTCGTATTATGTTAGTAACTCCATTACTTATCACAATCATATTATGATCTAAGTAGTAGATTGTTATACATAGTTAACTTAATACAAATAATCTACATTTTACTATTAAATAAGTTATAGTATACAATTATCTTATATATTTATATATAAGTATATATAAGTATATATACACCCGTATAAGCATATATATTATACTATTGACATGATATTTATACAGAAAAAATATATCAATATATGTGTTATTCATATATTTATTGGAACTGCCATGATAGCTTAGTATAATGTTCATGTATATATATATATATATATATATATATATGTATATATATATATATATATATATATATATATATATATATATATATATATGTGTTAGACTGTGTATATGTATGTATACATCTGTATGAATATTATATATGGAATATATATAATATATATAATAGTTATATATTGGTTATTCAATATTTGGCATAACAATAATTAAAATTATAGTAAATTGTAGATCATTTAAATATATCACCCATATATTATATATCTATTCTCTATAATCTCTTTAATCTCTATACTCTCTTCGATCATTTTAATCTCTATAATCAGTACAAAATAAACAGTATTACAACTTGCGAGATTTTGAGCTACTACGGATAGAAATCTTTTAAGTTAGATCGTCTACATAAAAATATATCTTAACATCTTACAGCAAACTAAACTTAATATTTAGTTCTAAATACTATTATACTTTATACAAACTTCAAACTAATCTTCTTGAATGAGTGACTAGACCTATAATGTATGTCCTACATATAGTATCTATAATTACCTATATTCTCAAAAACTTTGTGATTCTAACCCTTTTTCCATCTTATCTACTATTCTATATATCATTCAATTCCTTATCTTGTATGTTTTTTGTATGCTCATACATTTAATATGTTTAATACTTCATTCTATCTTACTTGTAAGTTCTTCACAACTTATCATACTTCCTTCGGTACTCGTTATTACTATATATAGTAATAACGAGTATACTAGGTATTGAAATAGTGTATCGCACATACTTCTACTTTCATACTTACTCTGTATAATTTATATTGATAACTTGAAATTATATAATATATATTAATACATAGAACACTTAAATTTAGTTTCACCATTAAGTAAACCAGACTCCTAAATTTAGTTGTTTCTGATATTTTATCTCCAAGTATTTGAAAGTATCTCTATATTATGCTATTAAGTTATAAAATGAACATCGCATTACAATTCTCTTTTTGAAATTTGCAAAAAAAAGACTTTATAACTCCATCTTGAATAATGAAAATATTAGATTTCTCAATGTGAAGAAAATAATAGGATATCGTAGTCGATATCGGATATCATTTTCACAGTTATATGACGATTTAAAATACGTAGATAATTTTTGAGACAGATCTGCCGTTTATGACGTGATTATAATTTTTAAAGTTGCAACTACTTTAGAATGTGAATACGAAAATACGATAATTATAGAATTAAGCATCTAATTATGAAAACAGTAAATTGCAGGCAACAATTTCTTCCTTATGTTTCCCTATGTATAATCTACTAGTCGATTTCTAAGAAAATGTATAGTTTATTTTTTATAAATATTCATACAATAAAAGTGAAAAATTAATGTTGAATTATAAGTAGATTACAATTATAATATGTTTAATTTGAAATTTTATTATTAATAATTATTATTTCCTTATGCATTATTTCATAATTGCATATTTAATAATCAGGTCCAGTTCAAATTAAATCCAAAACTTGAAACTATACCATTAAACCCGTACTCACTGATATATTATTTGACCGCAATCAACACGGTTATGCCTAGAAGTCAGAAGAGGATAGGTTACGTCGTGACCCCTAGAGGTATTCATGCCGTTGATATCAGTCACCTAATGGACAATCCAGACGACCAATACAATTCGTCGTTCTCGCGTGTGGACCGTATCGCCACCCGCCGAGTGACCTTTACGAACACGCGTCATCGTCGCCATCTGATTTTCTTGTTGTGCGTTTGCCTGTTGATCTCCTCGCAGGTGTACTACGCGTCGATGTCGGTAGGACACCAATTAGAAATAGACGCGTTCCGTGTAAACGTAGGCGGTACGGTGAATCAAAGCTTTTCCTTCGTGGACGTATCTATAAACTACGAATATAGCAGTCCTGTAGAGAGAAACCTGGAGAATAGCGACAAACTGAATCTCAGCCAAACGGTAAAGGAAAAAGTGTTTAAGAAGGCGTGGTTAAAGTTTCCTAAGTCGCGGTATCCATATGGAAAAGATATAGCCTCCGAGTTCATCGCAGTCGCTCAAAAAGCAGCTCACCCGGTCACTGGTCTGGTGACCTTGGCTATTATGCCTGACTTCAGTTACCTGGACATCGCGAGCAATTATCTTCGGATGTGCGAAAAAGCCTTAATTAGAAAAGTTAGTGTAACCGAATGTTTTAGTTGACCAGTAAATGTTTAACAAGTCGAAGCTAATAATACAATATAAAGAGTATTATTGAGTTATTTACACTATTAATTACACATTATATTTATTATTGCTTAATGAAAATAATTCAATATATATTGAATTATTTTATATAAAATTATTCAATTAAAATTATCATTGATTTATATTAATTAGTTAATTACACATATTATAGAAAGTATATATATTCATTACATAACCGATACTTTCAGATATTACATCATATGATTATAATAACCTTGGAAAGTAATACTTGCATATCTTTGAAAAAATACAATACACGTGTTAGTAATATGAGAAACATCCTTCCATTTATTTATCTATATATCCATTCATATAACTATATAACAATATATATATATATATATATATATATATATATATATATATTACTGATGATTATCACCATAGATTAATAATGCAAATAATGATTTGTAGTTATTCTGTTACTATGTACCCGGGTCGAAGGAAATAAAATTAGGAAATGATTTAAAAGTGAACTTAACTTTAAATAACTACAGAACATACTACACTTGGTTGTTATTGAAATTGGGATACACGGTAAGACTTACAGCCACATATAACAAGTAATTGGTATTTGTAAATTAAGGCATGTTAATATAGTATAACATAGATATTAATTATATTATAAGAAATGTTATATATATATAACAATTATACTGTGTAATTTACACACTTTCTTTAAAAAAAATTATATTATTAAATCAAAGATAATAAAAACGTTAAAATATATAAGTTATATAATGATAAATAATAATAAATGATAAAATAATAAATTAAGATTATTTAATTATTATTCCCAAACTAATAATTTTTAAAAATAATTAAGAGGTTAATCTTATTTCTAATATGTACAACTAACTATTAATTATAAATTAACAATAAACTACCTATTAAATTAAATATATAAATTAACTTTAAACTACCTATTAAATTAACTATATAAATTAACTATATAAATTAACTATATAAATTAACTATGTAAATTAACTACATAAATTAACTATATAAATTAACTATATAAATTAACTATATAAATTAACTATATAAATTAACTATATAAATTAACTATATAAATTAACTATATAAATTAACTATATAAATTAACTATATAAATTAACTATATAAATTAACTATATAAATTAACTATATAAATTAACTATATAAATTAACTATATAAATTAACTATATAAATTAACTATATAAATTAACTATATAAATTAACTATATAAATTAACTATATAAATTAACTATATAAATTAACTATATAAATTAACTATATAAATTAACTATATAAATTAACTATATAAATTAACTATATAAATTAACTATATAAATTAACTATATAAATTAACTATATAAATTAACTATATAAATTAACTATATAAATTAACTATATAAATTAACTATATAAATTAACTATATAAATTAACTATATAAATTAACTATATAAATTAACTATATAAATTAACTATATAAATTAACTATATAAATTAACTATATAAATTAACTATATAAATTAACTATATAAATTAACTATATAAATTAACTATATAAATTAACTATATAAATTAACTATATAAATTAACTATATAAATTAACTATATAAATTAACTATATAAATTAACTATATAAATTAACTATATAAATTAACTATATAAATTAACTATATAAATTAACTATATAAATTAACTATATAAATTAACTATATAAATTAACTATATAAATTAACTATATAAATTAACTATATAAATTAACTATATAAATTAACTATATAAATTAACTATATAAATTAACTATATAAATTAACTATATAAATTAACTATATAAATTAACTATATAAATTAACTATATAAATTAACTATATAAATTAACTATATAAATTAACTATATAAATTAACTATATAAATTAACTATATAAATTAACTATATAAATTAACTATATAAATTAACTATATAAATTAACTATATAAATTAACTATATAAATTAACTATATAAATTAACTATATAAATTAACTATATAAATTAACTATATAAATTAACTATATAAATTAACTATATAAATTAACTATATAAATTAACTATATAAATTAACTATATAAATTAACTATATAAATTAACTATATAAATTAACTATATAAATTAACTATATAAATTAACTTTATAAATTAACTATATAAATTAACTATATAAATTAACTATATAAATTAACTATATAAATTAACTATATAAATTAACTATATAAATTAACTATAAACTACCTATTAAAAATATTCCTTTGACTATATTTTGAATTTATCAAAATATATGTATTTTGATACATTTGAACGTAAATATGAGAGTTTATTCTATAGAATAGATTTTGTTAAAGAAACATTACGTAAATGGGTAACAAGACTATCAAATAAATTAAAGTTATTGTTAATATATAATGAAATCATAAATGTCAAAAATTATCTAAATTTATTTGCATTCTATTTTAAATGATATATTATTCAATAGTTCAGTAAATCGTAGATTATAATTTATATATAGTTCCTTTGCTCATCGAAATATATATATTTATATAACTCAGAAAGGCGTATGAATTAAATATGTTAATTATTATATGATCCATTATTTAGTTGCGAATGAAATAGAATATATCGAATAAGATATATAATTAACGGGGTAAATATAGTAGTATATAATTCAATAGAATATATATACCATATACAATTTTTTAAAAGTCAAAAAGATACAAATCATTAAAACAGAAAATCATTAGTACCTTTAATTACGTCTTATGTGTAATCATATTGTATGATATATTATATAATATGTACTAGAGTCAGAGTAATTACTAGGTCATTCTACAACGTTCAATCTATATTTTTCATATTCGGATTATTACAAATTATGTGTTAATAGAAGTTATTAAAGTAATTTTGAAATATCGAGTATGCCAGATATTATTTATACTTAGTGAGTTGCCCTTGTTTTGGTTAAATTTATATTAATTACGACAGTTTAATGTCTTTGAGATCATTTAACATTTGTTTTCTACAATTAGTAAGTATATCCGGCATAGGTATTTATCATTATAAACATCTTGCTGTCATATAACATAATCCTCGTGAACTATTTTTTAAAATGTGTTCGTTAGATTATCTGAATATTATTTTAAATTACTAAACTTTTATGAATATAGAAACAATGAATGAGTCATGCATACGTTTTCATCCTGTATATATATTTCTCTTTTTTAGTATTTTTTAGATATCTATATATTCTAGCTTATTAAATAGATGTAATACCCCAATCTATTCTAGATTCTAATTACTGCTTTAAAAGCAGTATTTGTGTATAGATTATCATGAATACTAGGTACCATAGTAAAATCTATTCTATATTTATATATCCACTTATTTATTATCGATATTAGTTTCCTAGAGTACCAATATATAATTGATATATAGTGTTTAGCTAGCTAAGTATACGATAATGTATGATATATCTGTAGAACCTTTATTATGGATTAAAGTAGTTTTACTCAACTTCCATTATTTTGAGATTCTGATTTTGTGAAATATTGCTTATATTAAGATGCCCTTATTTTCAATTAAATTTATCTGGATAAATTCCTATTTTTCTAATTCCAGAGAGTTGTTTATTCTCTACTTAACTTACCAAGGATTATATTTCTTTAAAAAAAGCATTTACGACTGATTTATCTAAATCATTATATTCAATCGAACATATATATATATATATAATATATATATATATATATATATATATATATATATATATATATATATATGTTTGTGTGTGTGTATGCGTGTGTGTGCTCACATATTAAATATATGCATAATCTCAGGTTGTATTTCCTTATCTTTTGTGATGGTAACGTCTACATAATTTGGGATGAATTCTTCAATTTCCATTCTTACTTTTTATTGCGATACACATTTTACTTAGTTTTTTTCTTATGTATAATTGATGATTTATTTCAACTCTGAGTGAATTCGCTGGAAATTAATTTCCATATGATCTCCAATAATTTAATATATATATATATATATATATATATATATATATTTATATTTATATATATAT
Source organism: Osedax frankpressi (assembly GCA_964035775.1). Classification (NCBI taxonomy): domain Eukaryota; kingdom Metazoa; phylum Annelida; class Polychaeta; order Sabellida; family Siboglinidae; genus Osedax; species Osedax frankpressi. Next base: position 20,824,551 of record OZ038315.1, on the reverse strand, counting down.
ATATATATATATATATATATATATATTATAGTTATAGTACAAATTAATAAATGAATGATGGAATATAATTTATTTATAATAATAAATACTATAAAAATGACATATATTTTGATCAGTGGTTGTATGTAATGCATTAAACAAAGTTTACACGGTTAATAGAAATTATAAAATTTAAAGTAGTTAATTTTCTAGAAATCTAATGTATTTTATCAGAATTAAAATTAAATTATTAATAATACTACTTAAATTGATTAATATTACATATATATTATATACCATACTCATAAGTTATTATTACGGAACGTATATTCATATTTATACACAGAAATGTATACGAAGGAACCCACTAATGTTTATGTAAACTATAATATGTAGGTGTTCGGCACCGATATGAATGCAATCTACCTTCGCGATCCTTTGGAACCTATAGCGGACATGCTCAACCCAGACACGGCGATGTTAGCGATGGTGGACGAGGCAGGTGGGAATATCCGACTAAACAGCTTATTTCATATATACGATATTTTATTGATCACTTGAAATCTAGTAGATTTTATTCCCAACAAAATATGTTTATTTTTTCTAGGACTACCAGATACTGATTATCACTATAAACCAAATTAATCAATTTTCAAATCCTTTCCTTTCCTCCACTTTCCCACCCCAAACTGACTATTCTTCCTCTCCAATTTCGACAGATATTGCCAACCCGTACTTCGTATACTGTACACCTGCTGCTGTAAATATATACGATGCTATGCTAAGATTGACGGCTTTCGCTGAAACTTTGGACGATCGAAACCAGTTGAACTTCGTGATGCAATTCTTTCGTAAAAGTTCAAGGGTCGTTTTATTTTACCACATATCTAGACATATCTATAATTATATCTTTATGAATATTATATATTTAAATAATGTTGGTTATAATGTATAAATATGTATATTATTTAAATTATAATACTACTGAAACTTTACCGGGCTACTCTCAGATAAATAAAATATATATTTATTTTAGACATGGCAAGGAACTTGAATATAAACTTAACTTACGATTTACAATAATATGGTTATCTCAATATACTCAAAACACTATATTTAGGACAATATTTCATTAATACAATTACAATTCATTTATTTGTGATTAATATTACGGATATTAAGTAGTAATGTTGACAGTTTGATATAATCCGATCACTATAATGAATTATCACATATTTTGAAAATTATTATATAAAAAAAATAAATATAAATTTATTTTTTAAGAATGTTGTATTTATTAAATACTTACTTCTGTTCGATTGAACCAGCATATCATAAAGTACATACTACATTATAAAAAGTACTACATTATTAATATTTATATAATTAAGAATCTTAACCATAAGTATTGGACCAATTTCTTTGGGTTATTTATGTATATCGATTATTATAGGTCACATTTACTTTAATCAATATCCATCTTGACTATTACTATAATAAAATATATACCCCAAACAAATTAAACTCTAAATGAAATTATTCAAAATGACTTTACAATATTTAGCTTAAATTTCTACTATCTATACTATATTTAATAAGCATGTACCACTAATTTATCACATAAATTGATAGAATATATTCACTAATAGAATACCTCACCTTCGTTAATCGTAAATCAACCAATTAAGCCAGGGGCACCGATTTTAAAGTACCTACCGCAAGCGAACTACAGCAGTGGATTATATTACTTTCAGACTCTACGAAACGTATTTCCAGTGAATAAAATTGATCCCGACACTGTGGCAATACAAAATAATTACATGGAGACAGCTGTTTGTAGAATATAGTGTATATATAATATAATAATACTACATTTTTCAAAAACTCATACTATATAGTTTTGATTAGAAATATTATTTAATACTTCTACATAGTGTAGTATATCTATATTATTTTGATCATATTCGTATATTTATAAATCTGCATACTTTTGTATAAAAATAAATAATTACCCTTAGAAATAATCACTAAAAGAATAAAAACTTCTAGGAACAAGACACCTTAAATATATTTATATTGTAAAATTAAATTCATAACATATAAATTCATATCAATATAAATGTATAATATATTTTATCATATATTAGAAACATATATATTATGAATGTGTAATGTAGTATATAGTTACTTAGTATATAATATATTACTATATTATATATAATATTGTAAACGAGAGTGTAATTATTAAATTATATATTAATTACGCTAAACAAATTTACATTTATAAGTCAAGGAGTAATCATGCATAAATTGAAATGAATAATATTTTAAGAATAATAATATAACATATTATTTCGACAATAAACAATCAAATATCTCCGATTCAATCGTTCAGGCCGGCAAGACGTTGCGGTTGAAAGAGCACGGTTGGTGGACGATGACGAAGTGCGGATATTATACAAGTTTTTCCGACGTGTACGCCCGTTACGACGTCAACCTTCTTCCCGTCGATAAGCAGTTGCAAGGACTTCGAAGGGCTTTCAACATCGCCGCCGACTTCGGTTTAATACTGATATTGCCTTCCCACGTCTACGGTTGCAAGATCGACACGAATAGTACGATAGAGGTCGCCGTGTCCAACGGAACCATGCGTTGCCCGCTGCAATCGATCCTGAGAATCGACAGAATCGACGAATATCTTGAGTATCGCGAATCTACGTACCTGAAAAATCGCGCTGCGATGGAATTTACAACGGGTAAGGGCGGAAGCGGCGTTGGCGGCGGTGCGGAGTTCCCGTGCAATACATTACTACGAGAAGCGGGTCAAAATTTCAAGAATTTCTCGACCTGGCGTTCGGCTCAGAAACGTCTCTCCGTATTCGCCAAGGCGTTCTCCGGTCGCCGGTGTTACTTGCTCGACGACCTGCTCAACTACCCGAACTACATGAAACAGATTTACTTCGCGCGAAAAATTCGTCTGGCGTTCGTGCGCTCAAATTATATACAAAAGTTGTGATACGTTGTACGACGTTCAATGTACGCCACGGAAAAAATATGCATTACTTAATACCATAAATCACATATATGTCTATAAAATAATATTAATATGTCTTAATATTATAATTTATTTAAGTTTTATCATGAATTTTATATATATAATGATACATGTATATCTATATATATTTTTATAATTATGTTTTATAATTACCATATAATACACGATATATTTCAAATGAAGTAAAATTGTCTTTAAATAGTATATAAACAGACATACTATAAAAAATAATAATAGTTAAATATTACCATAGAAAGAAATTATAAAATGAATTACAAATAATATAATGTATTTTATTTAATACAATAAAGAAAACATGAATTTGTATAGACCGATAGTATTAACTATGCATTTAATAGTGATGGTGAATGTACGGATCAATGAGATTAGTGTAGTTTATACCAAGTATTTCCATTTACACGTGATAGAACCTACACCAAACTCATAAATCTGATTAACGATATTTTTAAATTGAAACATAATTTTTATTTTAATATATAAATTCAAATTTTTATAATGATGATGATATTTCGAATAATTTTAAGTATATTTAATAGAATAACAATAGTATCATTTTTATATTATTTTATTTTGATAATTTATTTAAATTATAATATTTATATTATGTACATAATAAAAATGCATAGACTATATATTATAAACTAATATAAATATATAACAGTAAATATTCGTGTTGAATTATTAAATAGTCCGATTTAAGACATATTAATTCACCTTTATAAGATAAAAGATGAATAGATGTGTCCGAAATAAAATATTTAAAATGAGCGATATTTAAATTGTATAATAAGGATATTATTATGTAATATGTATACAATTTCAATACATCACACATCCGTATAAAACATACAACACCATTCTACTTTAAAAGTGCTATAAATAATTTCATTTACACCTTGCTATATTTAATACATTCTCTGATAAACATACGCACGAATATCAAATAAATGCGTAAATATAAATATGAAGTATCCGTATAATATTCATTATATTATAAACAACATAATTAACAATGTTACATGATATATATATAAATATATATTATATAAATCATATGAACAAATCAGAATGCTATGTAATTCTTGTAATATATCGCATAAGTTAATATCTTTATGAGAAAATTACCACACTACGGTTAAATAAAATAATCTATCAGATAATAGTCGATTAGTAAACATTATATATTCTATTTGACTGATATTATTGGTTCTTTAAAATATAGTACTTATGAAGATATTCTAGTGTTAGTACAGATATGCTAGGTATTTTATTAATTTATATTAAAATATATATAAAAACATTTAATTAAGTTTGTAATAGAATTAGATCAAATTATTTTTTTTAATTTTTTTATAAAACAATAAAAATAATAACTATATTAAAAATAATATTAATGAATGATTATAAAATACATTATATTATAATACCACTATAATATACGACATTAAACTTTGACTTAAAATATATTATATAGGAGGATTATATGTATTCTAATTTGGTTATAATATTATAATATAATAGACTATTTATATTAACTATATATATATCGATATAAAAAGTAAAATAAATAATAATTATAAAATCATAATATAATATATATTAAAAAATCTTTTAACTTCAAAAATATATCAATTAGTTCAAATAATTATCGTATATGAATTCACTACATTTAAGTCTCATATAATCAACTATTTATATTTTATGTCAATATATTTATATATTAATAATGTGTATTATTTAATAGAGTGATCTTACCGGTAAAAATTATTTCGCCATTATCATTGTTACACGGCACTACAGGATATTTATATATAGAATATTGCGTAATTCAATTATCACGTGACTAACGTCGACCAATCTAATATCGAATTGCATCTCAATTAACTGAATAAACCTAGAATATATTTTCATTGTCATATATGAGATTGTTATAATTAAATAGGCGTTCCTTTGAGAACCGGTTTAATCATAAAATATTTATTATCAAGGATATTAGAAGTGTTTTAATATATATAGATCAGAAGGAAGTTATTGATTATTAATTTTAAAAAGTATTTAGTAAATATACTAGTAAACATACTATTAGTAAATACTATTTACTAGTATGTAAATAATCTTAATATTTGTATCAAATATTATAAAAATCACTTAAGAAAAAATATATATATAATATTACAAAATCTAACATAAAAAAAACAATATTTTATAAATCTATATATTAAAAACGGTAAAATGTGATAAAAGATGAATAAAATAGATAACATCGTTAAAGTAGTTATATATAATTAAGAATTAGAAGCTACCGCATATGTCAGACACAATTCAGTTCATTTTTTAATATATCGTTTCTGTAGGTTAGGAACTAAGCTCTTCAACCATGGATAGAGTATAGATACTTAGTGATATTGCATGTAACATATACAGTTTAATTTTGAATATACGAATTTTATAATATTTACGAATTTAAATGAATGATTCATTAAATAAAATTGATAAAGTGTACATTACACATTCTTACATTTAACACGCAATACATATAACCTTTGTAAATTAAAGAAAGGTTTATTCTGAATTCAAATTTTATGGTTTATGAATATTTATGATTACTTTATATACCTCATTATGTAGAAGAAACTATATAATAAATATAAGATTATTTAATTATAATTAATTATAATTATATCTTAAAAAATTGATTAATTATAAGTTTATGCATATCTTTATTTAAATATTATTACATGCATATCGTATGTATTATATAATAAAATCAATATTTAATTAACCTCTTTATCCATATTTTCATAACTAGGAATATTATAAATATATTGATTCAGATTAAAGCTATATTTAATCTAGATACATTAAATTACATTATACGTTATATATTGAATACCTATGTATGTATATATACTGACTTCAAAGAAATTAATGTGATTAAATCTTAATTTAGATTTTTAGTTTCTATGGTGACGAGGAATATATTTCATTCTTCATATCGCTAATCAAATATTTAATTAGAATCTGCATTTCAGTTGCATGATTATTGCATCCACATTTTATCATTAATATATATATATATATATATATATATATTTATATATATATATATATATATATGTGTGTGTGTGTGTATGTGTGCGTGTGTGTGGGATTGTGTGTTGGTGTGTATGGATAATAGATAATACTGATTATTGTTTAGTATAATATACTATATATATACCGCATCATATTTATAAAATGACTATTTAAAATAGAATATAATAGGAATGGAAACAAATATAATGTTGACTTTATAATTATATTGTATTAATAATTATAATACTATTATTTAAAATGATTTAAAAGGATAAAATATATAGTGTATTTGTATTATCAATGTTTGACTCTATTCATATTTATTAGTAACCTTAACAATGTAGTATAAATAAAAACACATACATAGTAAACTATATTACTATAATTAAATGTATATCTGATATTTAATATTTAATAAATATGTATCCTTAGAATACATATTAGCAAAAAAAAGTTCAATTGTACATCTCTAAAATATATGAATTGCATACGTTAATAATTAATAACCATTTCACAAATTTCACAAATTTCACAAATGTCTGAGTATCGTGATATGTAAGTATTGAAATTATCAAAATTATATTTTGAAATCATTAAATATTTATAAAATTATTGATATTTTATTGAATTTTATATATGACCACGGATACATATTATATGTTATCTTATTATATAATATTTACTCACAAATATATATATACAACAAAAGAAATGTTTATAAGTTTTAATATATATATATATATATATATATATATATATATATATATATACTCTTAGGAATCATTTGGAGTATAATTCCTTACTATCGATAGGTTCCAAATATATCTTCACAAATAAATATTACTATTGTAATATAAAATATTAAATTATGATTGAATTTTAGTTGTTGTAGAAGTAAGAAATAATGATTCATCTACGAGTACAGTTAACGAAGAATAAGAAACTTGTTCAAATATATTCACATATATGTCTACTGAATCTCAAAATTTAATAACTTTTTTATTAAAAATTTGATGAAATTATAAATAATTTAAAATGTATAATAATTATAGCTTAAGCTATCAAAATTACCCGATATGTCATCTGCAATAATGATATCGTAGAATTCATACCAAATGATGAAAGAAATATAATTACAATTTCTAATATAAAAGATGATACTTTTCTAAAATATGTTGCGAAATTATATATAATTACGCAACATATTTTAGACAATATACTGACATGAGATCACTAATAAGTATACACCGGAAAAATGAAATATACATAGGTGTTAATTATGATAATTAATATAATTATTATTATCATATAAATAAATTAACATATATTTAATTTATTTTTTGTTAATTATATATTCTTTGGTAACAATTTTAGTATTTTAATGACTGGATTACTTTATGAAATAATGGAATATGTAATGACTTACCAGATAAACTGCAGTATATATAATTTAATAAATAAATAAAACTGGTATGTAATCCTCTCCGTAATCAATTCAATAGTAGAACATGAAATTAATTAAACTAATTTGCGAGATGATCCGAGACGTTGATCGTTAAGCCAGTGAGAAGATCCGAGAAGTTGACGAGAAAACGGTTAATTAATAAAATGAATTTGACTTTTTTATAAATTAATTATTCGTATTTTTATATGACATTTTAAACGGTTAATGTAAAATATATAAACTATGATCTTAGCTGTAACTTATTTTTAAAATCCTACCTATTCATATTGATAAATTAAGCTATCCATTGCCATTAACAGGAACATTTATATTTGACCCACATATTAAATTTATTATAAAATTTCTCTACAACTACAGCACATTATAACGGAAATAAAATAATTGAAATACATATTAAGCATGATAAATAAACCTGAAATATCTTACACTTATATGTATCATGAATAACAAATAAATATATATATTTATAATGTCAAATATAGTATTATTTAAATCACTGTATATTCCCCATAATTGTAATTTGTATATTATTTACTGCATATTTTTTTTAATTGTTTTCTTCAAATATAATGTGTTTAGTTTAATATTTTGTATTGCAATATATGTATATTCTTATACAAATTATATTTGATATAAATGTATAATAAACAAGTATACGTATGTACTTCTATAACATTAATGACGACGAAACTACGTAATGTTTATAAAACATAATAATGTGTAACTTAGGCGACATTAACTTTATTGTTTCTTTTATTTCTTTATAATTTAAATTGTTTATTAGCTTGATTTAAATTACTCAATTACATAATATGTGTATCTGTGTTATTTAAATATCTTAACCGCCAAAAATGTTCATTTTCTGCCAATGTTGTTGTGCATTCTTATTATTTAATATCTAAATCTGAACAATTCACTAATTGTGCAAATTATATATGTAAATTAAAGAATATTCTTAAATTGAATTTTTAAATAGTTATTACTCTGGGTTTAATAATTATTAATTACTAATTACAACTTTCTTGTAATAATATCATTGTAATTTATTAAAAAACATATTTCTATCGGCCACAAATGTATAACAAGTATTTTATAAAAAATAGAAATAATGAAGGTAAAGAAAACATCTGTAAGGTGTTCACATATGATTTGTCATTCGCTGACATCAAATATTATAATATTATATTGTAAATATGTGTATAGAAAACAATAATACGTGGACTGATTAAATATATAATTGCAATTATATAATTATTTTCATACTCATATTAAATAATTTACAAGTCAAAATAACCATCATATTAGATATTAGATATATTTATATAATCACAGTTAGCGAAGATATGCACGATTAAACAGCAGCTGCAATCTGCTGGTTAACTCGACTGGACACTATTTGGTCCAAGCGACGTTGACGTAGGCCCACGGCTGTATACGATATGGCTCCGACAACCAACATCGACACTTGGAATACAATGAAGTCAAATGAGTTACTGCCGCAACTGCAGACGTAAGGAGTACTGGTTAGATTTTCATATGGGACAACAAATTAAACTTAAAATAACATACAGGAGTGGGTTGATAAATCATTCTTCACTTGTTAAAATAATCAATATTTATATTAACTATCGAAGGTATATATTAAAATATTATTATTGATAAATTGTAATATGAGAAATTAATATTTCAATGATTATTATGTACCTTTGATTGAGAAAATGTAAAATTAAATTAATTATAAATTTATTGTTGTAAGTAAAATATGAAATAATAGAGAATAATGTGTGAATTTATATAGTAAATATAAATTAGGTAAAAACTAAGTTAAAACAAGAAACCTTTGTTCCATTGATATATCTTTACCATCCTTTGTGCATGTGAACAATTGTTTGAATCCAGTTAAAATACAAGGGTCATTGCGCATTTTCTATATGAATATTTTAAAATAAAATAACTCTAAATACAACTAGAAAATATTCATTATAGTTTGTTAAATGTTAATGCTGATAATCAAATTAAATTAAGTTATTAATATTTCATATAATATAATTGTTGTTACCTTTTCCAATGGGGTGCAAGTTAAACACTTTCCTATTAGTTTAGGACTATTACACTGCTGTTCTTCTGTAAACGGAGTAAAATAAAGCATACACTAGAACTATTTATTTTATCTAAAAAATCCTTGCATCAGATTTAGATAATTGAAATATAATTAGTGTTACCAAATAAATCTTATATATACATTACTATTATTTTATACTAAAAATTTAATTTCAATTTGAGTAAAATTTCATGATAAAAATATATTTCAGATAAAATTATAATGACGGATATAATAAATAATAAATAACAGATATATTTTATATTATAATAGATATAAATATATAATGAAGATTACTAACTATTACCTTCGGTAGAATTTGAATGTCCAATATTTTCAATAATATAAGACATAGCCATTAAACTACAATTATAGATAATTATATAATATCAGATTTATTATCAATATGAAAATATTTTTACAAAACAATATTTAATATTAATATAAACAAACTAATTTACTTTTATTTCAGAATTATATAACTTATAATATAAATATTAATATTGTTAATAATAGTATATACTATCATAACTGAGAATTTAAAATAAATACAGAAATTTGTATATATATCTTAATTGATTTATATACATATATGTATATAATTGTTTTAAATATAATTAGTATAATATGCTTATTATTTAGAAATATATATATTTCTATATAATAAGCATATTATACTTATTATATTTAAAACATAATATATAGTTTATATGATCATATAAATAATTATAAATATATAAAAGTGAACATACAATAATTGCATTAAATGTGTTACAAGATAAAATTGTAATACATAAAAACTGCATCATATCAGATTATGTATGATTTACTTATATAATTCTATAATACTAAAATATCAATTATTTAATTAACCTGGCAAATATAACAATTATAAATATGTATCGTCTTTTTGAACAAAATTCAATCATCGAATTATTTAACTGAAAATTAGAGCATAATTTTAATTTACAATACAATAATAAATTAGTTATACTTTATCATAAGGTTACATTTATATTTAATTAATAATTAACACTATTGTCAAAAGATAATATTTAATAGGTAAGCAAAGCATCACCTAAATAAGTTGACAATTTCTATCTCACATTTATTTATATTTGTTTGAAAAATGGTAGAATTATTATGATTTAAATTCAATTATTATTAATTTATACTAAACAATATATTCTTTATAATATTTATATTTTTGATTAAAAAGAAATTTGGTAATCAATTTATATATCAATACAAATTATTTTCTCTTTTAATATTCTTATTTAAACTAAGTATTTTCTTGTGTCATATACAAATTTTGCATATTATTAGAAACTAATTTAATCAGGTTTAATATAATATATATTGGCATGAATAAATGGTTTAATATTCATTCAGTATATGTACATTTTAAAAGTTAGCCATTGATATCTCACTTTAAAAAATATAAATATAATTAAGTATAATTTATATAATCAACTCAAAATAGTTTTATAGTTTTATTTACATTCGATTTTCACAATATTATTAAATATTAAGTAAATAATAAAATAATAAAGGTGACATGCAATTTTAAATAGTATAATTTACTTATTAAAATAATACCAGCATAAATATTGAAGGAAATAGGTTGTTATTATTTGTAATTAATAAAAAAAATTAATTAGTATATAAAAATAAGTGACTTAAAACATTATGTGATATGCATACTTGATAGGTATAATCTGTATATCAAAATTTATTTCTCATAAATATCAATTCAAACTATCTAAATTATTTTTAGTACAATACAAAATATTCTAAAACCAAACAATATTTGTATTGTCACAATTTTAAAATTTCATAACAAATCAATTACTGATATTAATGAAATTTTGTTCAGATAATTATTAATCATCATTAAATAATAATCTACTGCTTTTAACTTAATATTTAATTCACATGTTTATTTAAATGAGATTATTTTCAACCTATTTCTTATACCCAAATATATTTTAAATTATGGAATTATAATCTGTTTTAAAATTTACAATTTAAGTTACTTTTATTTATGCCATATTAGTATTAATGCATATTATGATAATACTACTAGATATGATCATTAGTTAATGAATGATATTTTATATATATAAAACGATATATATAAAGATTTATATATAAAGTATTAAAGGAATATTTTATATATATAAAAAAATAATACTTTAAATGACTATCAATATTAATATTAATTCTCTAATGTAAGGTATCGAGTGGATTATATTTTATGTATGTGCATTATGTAATTATTAAGATATAAAAATAGTTTAAACTGTTAAATACTGGTGATTGAGATAGTGGAATATATTACCATATTTAGGCAATGTTAATATGCATTTCAAATGCATTAGATTACCATTTAAAATAATGTAAGTCATGTTTGATGAGTATTCACTATGATTCGAATGCACAAAACCATTATACAACATATATATATCTCACCACAATATATTGAGTTAAAATATAATATGTATATACACCTCTTGTATTGTGCTAAGAATGTTATGTTACATCTATATTATAATTATACATTTCGTAATCAATAAAAATAATATATACACATGTCTAATAATATAATGTACAATAAAATACTAGATAATATATTATCTACATTTTGTTATTTATACTATTTCAATTTATAATCATGTGCACATAATAAATACGAAATTATTTTATATTAATAAGTATTGCGGTTACTGACACTCTTTCATGTTACACAATATACTCGTAGAGAAAAAAGTATGCAATACGGCTATAATCAGTATCAACAAAATCTAATATGTATATATGTATAAATCACTATAAATATATTTATTGTCAGTAGGCATAGTTTATATTATTACTCAATATTTCTTTAAACTATATATAATAATAACTCACTGTGTATGTTATCTACAAATAAGACTTCTAAATAATAAATATTGTGGAAAATATACTTATTTCATTTTAAATTTAGAATAATGTTTATTTATCAATAATCATAGAATCCTAGATATTGCAAATATTCATAGATTAATCAGAGATTCATTATTTTAAATATATTAATTATATTCATTATATTTTAAATATTGGCTTCTATGGTTTTAAAATATAGTTAATAATATTAAATTTAAATTATATAATATTCTTGAATATTTATTAATTTAATCAATACAATTTAATAATATAATTATATATAATATACTAATTTGAATATATTATTTAGTAAATATATGCATAAATATATTAGTAATATATAAAAATCGCTAGTATAGATTTATTATCATCAAATATAGTATTTCAATATTAAAGTGTAAAAGTTTCATAATAAAATAACTCATTTACTTGTATGTTATTCGTATATAATTGCTAATCAGAAGATCGTTTTATTTCTTTTTATAAATTTATTTTCTAATTGTTGACATTATCTCCAATCACTCGCGTTCGATGTCTTAGGAATATTCCGAATCGTCTCAATAACGGACGCATGAATGGTGCAATTACTGATCTTTCGAGCTCATCCAAATATGTATCTTCTGGGGTTTTAACGTTATGGCTTGTGAACAAGACGTAGGACCAAACCAACATCATACCGATAACGATATACGCAATATTACGTCGAGTCGAACGCCACCTGTAATTAATACTTGATATATTTAAACAATAATAAATGATGTTGATATTTATAAAATAACGACGTAATTATTTAATCTATAATATATAATATCCTAATATATAATTTCATTTATATTCTCACAAATTATTCATTAAGTTATACTTTAATATATGTTTTATAACTCACATAACAATAATCTGATTAATATAATACCTAAGTATGATGTATTATTAATGTATTATTTATATAGAGGAAACATAATAAACTGTTTAAACTCTAACTTATCACGAGGTAGTTTCTTGCGGCTCTCCAGATTCTCTTCCCACCCGCACTGCGAACATTCGTAGAGTTCCCCTTCGCGATACTGGTTTACAATCAAATGCTCCGGGGCGTGGCAGGAACACTGGCACGGATTATCGATACACTTGCACTTTGTATTGGTCAAATCTATCCTATATACGGAGTGTCTTTTGTTCATAGTATATGTTATGACAAGGGATTAATCTAAACCTAATTAAAGTGGTTATTTGTTTTTCGCTATAAACTTATTTTTTTAAGTCTCTAAGTAAGATTCTTAATATTGTATATGTTTCGTTTAATTTAATATCTATATATTTATTTTTTTCGAAAATAAATTGTATTGTTAAATTATTAAAATTATTAAATTAAGAATTTTAAAATTGATTATATAGTAAAATATATATATATTAAACAATATATATTAAAATATTAAAGAATTGTAATAGAAAACATTTAAAATTAATATTATATTACAATAAATATATTTAATAAATCAATTAATAATATATGTATATATATATATATATATATATATATATATATTGTTATATTCTTTATACAAACAAACACACACGCACACACACATATATATATATATATATATATATATATATATATATATATATATATATATATATTTATAGCATTACGTATATGTCTATTGATTTATATACTTGACCATAAATTAAAACACAATAATTATATTTCCATAGTAGCCAAAACTTCAATCTCTATTATGACAGTACACACTACTTGTTATGCAATATTAATATCACTAATTAAATATCAGGATCAAATCTATTTTATTATTAATTGTATGCGCAAACTATTCTATGATAAATATAATAATAAGGTATAAAATGGATATGCTAAGCAAGTATTTAATACTTTATCCAAAGATATACTATATATAGTACAAAATGATCGTATGCATATTTTAGCAATCGATAATAACTTTAAGGTAAATTGTTAATAGAGTTTTAAGGTACAATAGAGATTAAAAATATATATGAGAGAAGTCAGCGAAAGAATAAATCTATAAATATTGCATAACAAGATAATGTAATTTAACTCTTAACATCGACTTGAGATCTTATGATATTCAATATTTAAATATGAAAAATTCTTAAATACTCAATACAATAGTACAGACTATGTATATATATATATATATATATATATATATATATATTTATATTTATATATATATATATATATATATATATATTTATATTTTACCATATTTAACTGCATATATTAATTACATAAATACTAACGCTTTATGAATACTGTATGATGAAATAATTAAAATATGAAAACTGTAAACACTTGTAGTATATTGTATTAAATATCATAGTTAAAAAAAGCACTTTTGATAATAATTAGTATTCATCATTAATATAAATAAGTAAATCAAGTTAACATCTAATTTGACAAATTTATATAGTTATAATCTATAAATAATTAAATACTTATTAACAATTATAAAAATATTAATTTATAAATTATAGGTTCTATCTACATTTTTATTCCGATTTAGAACTTATTTTTCTAAAAATCTGGTTATAAATTAAGTATTTTTGATCTTGGTCGATGTGTGTATGTTATTTTACTATAATTATCTAAAAAATATTTAAGAACGTATTTAAGATACATTAATATTGTAATATCAATTTTTATTATGCATATTAAAAAAATGTGTTTGTATACATATGAATATGCTTATAGATGTGTCAGGAAGATCACGGTAAGTTATAATATGGTTGTTGGGAGATGCATTAACTCCCGCATAGTTTGAGTTTAGGTTAAAACCTATAGGTATACACCTTAAATCCCGACACATATAATTACATTTAATTCAAATATTTAATACGCTGTATAAATATTAAATAACTATTACTAAGTTTATTTTTATCAATGAACTGAAACTAATATAAGTATGTATATTGATAGTCTATATATAGGAATATAGGAATATAATCGAAAACATGAATATTAGCTACACTAATATCCCTTTTCTTATCTATTAAATTAATTTACTATTCATGGATCAACATTTTTAGTTCATATTTAAATTATTTATTAAAATTATAAATAAGTTTGGAGATTACAGCTATTTGTTGAATGTTTTTTACAGAGTGATATTAAATGATATAACATTGATATATTATCTGAATAAAGTAAAATTATAATAATTATAATATGTATAAATTACCGAGGAGAGGAATTAACTTTTTTAGTATAATAGCATTTTACAGCAATACTTATTATTATCAACTTTAAAAATATATTTAGACAATTTTAATATTTTTAAAATATTTATTATGTTAATTGTTAAATTTAAAACTTGATTATTTTTAAGACTTTAATAGAATCAATAAAATATGTAATATCTTAGGATTTGTTTAATCACAGATTATTTTCATTGCATTTACATATACCTATATAATATAAGTTAAAATATATATTTGATTACCCGTTAATAATTATAGCCTCTTTATCTTCACTAAAATGTGTAATCCAATATAAATATTAGAATATATCAACATATATAGGTATATATTGGTACTTATATATAGATGTACTAATCATATTCTCTTTTTAAATAAATGTAATAAAGGTATGTATAGTTTATTTAATAAACTGTAAATAATGTATAATCGAGTCCCATCATTTATTGAAATTTTGTAATAATTCTATCATGATTATATAATTAATTAACTAAATTACACATATATATTTTATAATATAGGTAATTTAATAGAAATATTACTGTTTAACCCTATTAGAAAATATAATAGAAATATGTATACATATTTATGTTTTTATTTCGTTAATTTTATTTATATCTGATCTTAAAATGTAATCACCAGTTTCATTTGGATTATATTCAAATTATTCAAATAATGCATTTCCAAATTGTAGTAGTATATAACATTAATTCACGATGGTTTAAATTTATTATTGATATGATTATAAATATTAAAAATAATTATATAAAATGTACATAAATATTGCTATACTATAAATATTAAATACCTTTCTCCAGAATCTTCATCACTAAATATTTTTTTTTGATACAATGTACTATATTACTAAATATTATTAACTTAATAAAAAGAAAATATCAAATCCATGATATTATTTAAACAAAAATTAATAAGATGTTTTTAAACATTTGGATATAAATATTCTATTTATAAATTAATAATTGTGTAAATATATTGAAAATATCACAAAAAAATATTTATATGTTTTGTGATATTTTCAATATATTTACACAATTATTAATTTATAAATAGAATATTTATATCCAAATGTTTAAAAATATCTTATTAATTTTTGTATTGATAATATCTTTTTTTGATAATAATTTTTTGATATCTTTTTTTGATAATAATTTTTGTTTAGATAATATCTTCGATTTGATATTTTCTTTTTATTAAGTTATAATTATAATTAAACAAATAATTAAATGAAATTGTAGTTAGAAATTGTGATAAATATTCAGCTTTTAACAAATATTAAATAGAAGTAAAAAAGATTGTATATGATATTTTAGATACTAATTCTATTATTATTTCATAAACAAATTTACTAAATCTTAGTTTAAGATAGAAAACGATACAATATTCACATAATTTAATACACACACACACACACACACACACACACACACACACACACACACATACACACATATATACACAAACACACACACATACATATATATACCCACGCACCTCTATATTATATGTATATATATAGTCTTATTACTTACTCTTTATGGATATGTTTGTTATATGCTCGATTTCTAGTTGGTTCCAATAGCTGTGGATTATGTCTCATGTCTTCATTTCTATTAACATATTTATTAACGAACATTGTTTTAAATAGTGTTATATATACATAATGTATATCATATATGACAAATTGATGGGTAACTATAGTTTAGTAAAAAATAGTACATTTCATATAATATAATATAAAATAGATTAAATATATATATATATATATATATATATATATATATATATATATATGTATATGTATATAAATATATATATATATATATATATATATATATATGTATATATATATAAATATATATATATATACTAAAGTTAATTTATTTTTTAAAATAAATTAACTATATAGTTATTTTATCTTGTGGATAGAATAGTTCGTGTAAAAATATATAGATCATATAATATATATACCGTATCATTATATTTTGTATTTTTAACATAATATTATATGAAAATTAACATCAATGATGTTTTTAATTTACAAACTATACATGTGTAAATTGATTTTATTATTATACAAGAGTAAATATGCACTTTATTTTATCCAAATCGCTTTAATATTTATTTTAAAAAAACAAGACATTTTAGTTGGATTTTTCAAAAAGCACTAAAAAATTAATACACATAAAATAATAAACACATATTTTAACAAATATATTTCTTCTAACAAGTTATTTGTATAATTTACTTATGCATACATAATATTTCTAACTAATTTTTTAATATAATACAATATTTATCGAAATTAATAATCAATATTATAATACAAATAACATATCATATTCTGTTAATAACTTATTACCATATTCTATTACTAACCCATCATACATTGGTGAAGGGGATGTATCCGGTGATAATGTTATTGTCGGTACTTCTACGATGTTTTCCAATATGGGGATCGTGCTTTCTCCTTCTCCATCATAGTCTATCACCGGGCTGACGATAATTTTCTCGACTTTTGCTGGGAGTTGATCATTTGCTTCTACATTTTCTTCTGTAGCGGGATTTTCCTTCAGTGCTGCGGATTGCTCCGTTAGCGATTCTTGACTAGCTTGCTCTTGCTCCTCCTGAGAACCGTACGGAGGAGCCTGTCTAACGGACTGAGTAGGTCTAGATATGTACGATAATAATGTGGTTAATACACGTTATCAAACAATATTTTGCATAATCATATTTAATTTAATGTATTCATTTAATTAATACACGGTGAAAATATAAATCTAAATGATAATCGTGGACTAATTTATGTTCAATTTTATTAATTTTCGGAGCACTACAAAAATATAAGTTGAGATATACTATAAATAATTATCATTTGTTAAGAATATTTTCTAATACAATAATTGATCTACATATATTATAATAGTATACGATTATATTATATATATATATATATATATATATATATATATACTGTGTATAATATTTGAATCAATTTAACTAGAATAGTATTATTAAAATTAAACTGAGCAAATATTTAATAATGACCTCGCTACACTCATTGTAAATCTATTTCCAGATCCTTTGATGATTTCTTGTACTTCCATTAAAGAGTGTCTATCGATTCGTTTCCCATTAATAGAAAGTATCAAATCATCTTTCTTTACTCCCGAATTATCTGCACTTCCCTTATTGGCAATCTAAATATAAATATTACATAATTTATAATTAATGTACTCAATATAATAATACTGATAATTTTTAGATTGAAAAAGTATATTCAAACTTTTAATAATTATATTTACATAATATATAAAATGACACATTTAAATAAATATAAATATATATTTTAGATTTACTAACATTTTCTATTATCAAAGGTCGACCAGTCCCTTTACCTCCATCAAGTTTTAATCCCCAAGGGATTGTGTTATTATCCCTTACAACAACCAGATTTATTGTACTGTATAATTATATAAATAAACAATTATTATTTTTAATTCATTGTTATAATTAATAATTAAATGAAATTTAGTATCTTTAAACCATATTCTAATTTTTAATTGTTTTTGAATGATATACACACATATGTGCGTAAATGAGAATCTGCAAGTCTGCGTATTTTTATTGAAAACTCTAATATATATATATTTCATTTCATAAATTCTTTATGAATAACCTTTCATTTGTATCATCTTCAGAAATAGGCCTATCAATTGCATTAGTTGTTATATGATATAAGTAATTAAGGATAATTAATTATAAAATTATAATCTTCACAGCTATAGTCTGCTTATCAAATTAATAAAAGTTATTATATGTTTAAAAAGATTTATTAATCATTATTAATTTTATTATCGATGTACTCAATTGATATTAGCCGAAATTGTGTAAGAGTTTATAATAAGTATAATATATAAGTATAATATATTACTCAATGTTATCATTCTGCATTTGTTGTTGAGATTCTATTTCTTCTACTAGTTCTGGTACAGCTAGAATATGACTTGATATATCTGATTGTGCTTTTCCGGGTTGCTCTTCATTTTTTCTGTAGTCAATTCGTTATTAGAATTTATCATTTATCTATGACGGTAATAAAATATGAATGAAATAAAGTACCTTTTAATTTCCATTGTAAAGGTAACACCAGCAGTTTTGATGAGATTTTTCGCTTTATTGTTATCGAGTTCATTAGCAGGATGCCCGCTAATGGAGACTATTGCATCCCCATCTTTCAATCCACACTTCTCTGAAACACCACCCTCATTCACCTTTTGGATAATGTAGGATGAAGTCAATTAATTGATTTAGTTTAATATATATTACGTCTATATGGGTTTACAGTATCTTAATACTGTAGAATTCACATGAATAAATAACCTTGAAGACTCTAAGAGGTTTCCCATTAGAGCCACCATTAATTTGGAGTCCCCATGGAGTTTTTGGATTATCTCTTGTCATAGTAATCGTTATTACTCTATATTAATTGTATAGCGATGTAAACCGACTGTTTTACTCTTTAGAAATAAATAAAATAAGTATTATTTATATTATTTTAACGTAATTCTGTAAATATATATCAATATGTATTAAACATATTAAACTTTAATTAATAACTAAAATAAATGATAAATTTATTCCAAAAATATATATATAATATAGATAGAATATATTCATAAACTTAGGATAAAGTACTATTGTATAAAAAATGTATCGCTTAAACAAATACCCTTGTTTCTTATATGGCGGCGGCGGAGGAATAGTGGACTTCTCGGGAGTTATTGAATCCGGATTATTAGAAACATCGGTCGGTATTTTAGACGATTTCTTCGGGTTCTCTGCATTACTAATCGTAGAGGCAGCATTTGGAATAGTTTTAGCTGCAGGTGTACTGGGGTCAGTTCTGTAAAATCAGGATTGTTTACTTACCTCTTATATATGCTCAACTATTCGTTAAGAAATATTTCCATTTAAATTGAACATAATATTCTCATGAGCTAAAAAAAATTATAATTGTGAGTGTTTACATATGAAGCTTTTTAATTTAATAAATCACTTAATTAATTTTTGTGTAATCTAAAATATTTACATTAAAAATTAAATTCAAAATTATAATGAATATAGTAATTATAATAAGTATCAACTATTGTAACATTATTATAATAGTAAACTATATTTATTAGTATATATATTAACTACAAATATATTATTAACTATTATTATCTATTAAATAATAGACTCCCATAAATTTATATTTAGTCATAATTGAATATCTTGAAGCGATAACAATCCAAGATATCGTACTTTATGTTCATACCTCATGATTGTGAGCTGAAATTTCAAGATCGCCGATTTAATGACATCTTGAGCCTGCCTCAAAGATAACTTGTTCGCTGGCTTTCCATTCATTGCCATGATGGTATCATTTACCTTCACTCCACACTTATCCGCAGCTGTGCCCGGAGCTGTCTAAATAAAGCGATTGACTGCAGTTATTACTTTGAATGATGATCTCATAAAGAAAGTATAAATGTCGTCAGGCTAAATATGCGGTGCATTGGGATATTATTAATTATGTATTATTATCTCAATACCAATAATTATAGAAATATGGACAAAATATATGTTTTCGTGATAATTATTATCTTAAATTATCTTAAATAAAATATATATTATTAAAAAAGTATACTAATTAAATTGGCATAAAACAAATTTTTTTCCTGGTGTGTGTATAGGTAATATTACCTACTGTATACAGTAAATATATATATTTTATACTACTGCATAATGTGATTTCTCATAAGACGATAAACAAAGAATATTATACATAACATAAGTTATGGTGTATACCGTCCAACATTAGTAATGGATATTAGATAATATAATAAATTAACGTAATAAGTCACTTAATTAATATAGGATGATTTTATCAAGAGACTATTAATTATCGCAACTAAAGTTATATGTATATTTTAATAAACTAATTTGAATATATAACTCACAATATATTATAACTTAAATATTGTATATACGGTATATAGAATATAATCTAATATGGAAGAAGAATTAACAAACTAGTATATGTTCGCGTATTAAAAGCTATTCACCTTTAATACTGTAAGTGGTTTTCCTGTTCCCGCTCCGCCTGTCAGTTGAAGTCCCCAAATTGCTTTCTTATCCACTCTGGTCACTTCTATTTTTAATGTTCTTTAACAAATTGTTATTAAATATGTTGAATTGACAATATAAATAATATATATATAAAGATATTTCATTTATTTTATTAAATAATTTATTTATACATATTAATACATAGATAATAATAACTAATATTGGTTTTCATGAAAGTTTTTAACCAAATAATAAATGCATAATTAATTGCGTGTGTATGTATGTGTATGTGTGCGTGTGTGAGTGTGTGTATGTGTACGTGTGTGCGTGCGCGTATGTGTGTGCGAGGATGTCTAGATATAATAAATAAAATTTAAAATTAACTTCTCTGGTTGATCCTTTTGTAAAACAACTTTCCTAAAAATAAATGAAATACATATTTTTTTGTTATGTAAAATATTTTTAAATAATATTATTACATAGGTGTTTTAATTATTTTTGTGAGAAATTTAGTTCGGGCTATATATTATATAATATTATTCCAAAAAATGAATTTATATCTAAAATTCCATTCATATATCTTGTAATCTCTTAATTTAGTTTTAGATTATAACCTACATAAGCGCTCGTTTAGACTTGTCACATATATCTTATACATAACTATAGTTACTTAGTAATCATAACCGATCACAATAATAACGTAACTACCATGCATGAAGAGTATACGGGAG
This sequence comes from Osedax frankpressi, assembly GCA_964035775.1. Classification (NCBI taxonomy): domain Eukaryota; kingdom Metazoa; phylum Annelida; class Polychaeta; order Sabellida; family Siboglinidae; genus Osedax; species Osedax frankpressi. The sequence continues at coordinate 20,801,836 of OZ038315.1, read as the reverse complement.
TTGAAATAATTAGTCTTTTATAAATATATATAATGATATTATAATTATTTTAATGTTTGTTATTAACGCGTATCTTAACGAATTAATAATACTAATTCATAATTTTCACTAGAGTATTGTTTTAGAATTATGGTCGATAAATAGGTATTACAAATATGATTGTACAATGTATACTATGAACAATGTACATTACATTATTCAGGTTAGAATAAACAATAGCTTAACTTGAGTGTTTCTATCTTTCTAATGGAATCTGGTGATTATTTTCCATAAAAATTGAAATTGTAAATGTAATTATTATTTTAAATATAATTATATTATACATATTATATTGAATTATATAATAAAGTAGCACGTTCTATAAGAGTATTATATGTATCTTGATATTATAACATAACATTACAATATTGGAGGTATATTATTGTAAACATTTCGGAAAAACTATTGTTACATTTATTAGATACTAATAAGTTATTGATATATATATATAACCAACATAAATTAAGTATTCAATATATGTATTTATGTATACATACATATGTATATATATATGTGTGTTTGTGTGTGTTTGTGTGTGTGTATGTGTGTGTATGTGTACGTGTGTGCGTGTGCGTATGTGTGTGCGAGGATGTCTAGATATAATAAATAAAATTTAAAATTAACTTCTCTGGTTGATCCTTTTGTAAAACAACTTTCCTGAAAATAAATGAAATCTATATTTTTTTGTTATGTAAAATATTTTAAAATAATATTACAAAGTAATGACTAACTATCTAATGAATTTAAAATATTATACCATAACTCTATCATTTATTTAGGTATACGTATATTACATATAATATTATAAATAGCGATAGTAGGCATTACATAATTAATTAATTTCTTCATGCACATTTACATATATTTATCATTTGGATCTACAATAGGCTAAATGATATTTAGTAAAAAAATGATTAGTTAAACAAATTAATTATCAAATAAAATAGAAATGCATTAACATATACTAAATATTATGTCTAATATTACGCTTATTTCATATATTTATTTTACTTCATATATAACTTAATTAATTAAATTTGTTTTAAAATATTAATAAATATTTGTTATTTGTATAATTATTGATACGTTTTAATTGTAATTTAATATATTATTAAATTATAAATCCTTATAAATAATTATTATTATATAATACATACTTTTCACTAGGTTCATTCTTTTCATCTGCTGGTCTGAAATATATTCATGTATATATTATGCGGTATTTAATTTATATGATGAACAACATATCTTAAAATATATTCTTTATAATAAAAATACATATATATATATAAGTAAATAGAACTTTTACAAAATTAAAATATTCCTACAAAATAAATTTAAAATGTAAGAAAATTAATTAAACTACCATTTTTAACATTATATAAATATAATCAGATTAAAAAGTTAAAATTAACATAAAAACAATTTAAATATCCAGGAATATATAATCAGGAATATATTAAAATTATTAGTAGTTTTAAAAAAATATTTGTTTTAATATTTGATTATTATATATATATAATAGATTCGATATTAAAAATATTATGAGTATATTTTAGGACCATTAAAAATATTGGGATTTTAAAATTGAGTTGATGGTAAAATAAACTTACCTTTGTTTTTGTTGAAATATAAAATTGGATTGGTTTTATAATTGCTAATATTAACAATAAATAAAATATTTCTGCTTATTAATAAATAATTCAATTTAAAAATGCCATTATTTAAAAATAGTATAGATGTATGTACTAACCGTATATATAAATATATATATATATATATATATATATATATATATATATATATGAATATCATTTGAATATGTTACCTCTTTATCGAGCATTTAAAAGAAAGTCGAGATTTTTTCACGATATTTAGCGCCTCTGTTATCGACATGCCTTTCGTAGATTTGCCGTTAATTGATTCTAATATATCACCTGTCTTGCCACCGGAGAGTTGAGCGGCTCCACCTTTAACTAACTAGTATTATAATGATATTACCATATTACCAGCAACATTTTTAAGTTAAAGAACATTGAGGTGTAGGATGTATTTCTAAATTCATACACGTATTTTACGCAGAAATAACTGCATAATGTTTTAGATAAAATTAATATATTCACAAAACATAAATAATGAAATGTATAATTTAAGTTGTATTATTTATTCTAAAAATTAGTATTTTATTAAGAAAAGATAAGTTTTCACAAATTTAATAAATCGCATTTGTACTTAATATAGATAGTATACGGTATAGCAACGATGATATCCAACCATTAATGTAATAGGAGAACTATCGCCTCCTTCGAAATTCATGCCCCAAGGAGTCTTTTCATTTGTTCGTTTGATTTCGAGTTCAATATTCCTTCGGGATAATGACGTGTTTGATTAATTTTTGTAACTATATTTATTATAGCATTTAATAATTATACAATTCTGTATCAAGCTAATATAATAACTAAGATATAATATAAATACCGGTAATTTCCTATACGTATACTTAATTGTATAATATATGAGTTACAGAGAATTACAAAGTATAAAGATTTAAACCTATATATAATACAGCCTATGAAACACATGTGCGTATATCTAAATGAATATCAACCATATAGGGTCCATATAGGAAAGACTAATGGCATCAATATAAACGTATATATATATATATATATATATATGGAGGTACTTAATGACGTATATCATAGTGTATTCCGTGTAGAATGTGTGAAGCTTGATTGTAAGATATAACTTATATATAATGAAACCCTTTATTAGCCGTGGCTGGTCTGTAAGAATAAATTAGACATTATCAAACATGTAGTAATAAAACTATTGTCGTCTATAAATATAATCGAAACCTCATGGGTAAGTATTATTAATGTTATTGTTGATATATAATGTAATAGTAATTTATAATTATTTCTTTATAATATCTAATATTTATGTAGACTTATGTAGTTTAATAATTTATACACATGCACAATGTTTAATATACATATGTATTAGATATTTTATATATAATCAGCTAGCAGCTCAGAAACTGTATATCTAGGAATTCAAGAACACGATGGTTTAGTAGAAATTATTGGTGGCTATCTAAACGTATGCTAAAAGACCTAGTAATGTTGAGGTTGATGGCGAGTCCTGCTGATTTGATGATCTCCTGCGCATGGAGTTTAGTCATGTGATCGGCTAATCTTCCATTAATCGCTTCAATAATATCACCATCTTTTAGACCGCATTTATCGGATACACTTCCAGGTATTCTCTGTCAAAGTCACGTTTATAATTTGTTATAGTTACGGAATGATAGTATGTTTATATCAATGTTTATGTTTTATGATGTACTAAAACCAAAGGTTCAAATTAAAATTGAGAGAGAGAAAGAAACAGATGTATATATATATATATATATATATATATATATATATATATATATAGAGAGAGGGGAGGGAGAGAGAGGAAAGAGAGGGGGAGAGAGAGGGGGAGAGAGGGAGGGAGAGAGATTGTACTGATAATAAAACTCAATAAGTTAATATTATAAGTTAATACTATATTAATTTCTGGATTTCGATCACTTATTATTACTGATTGCCAATTAAATATATTAAATTTCCTTCTACACTTGACCCATTACTGATACGTATACTGCAAAATATAAACTAATGTATCTACCCTATATTTTAATAACTATTAAAACAATCAATAACATATAAAGATATTTTTGATTATTAAAACATCCAAGAATACAGAGCCTGTTTAAAAACTATATATTAATAATACTATTTTATCAAACTATCGAGAAATGTTATAACTTTCGTCCATAGCAAAAATACCAGAAATATATTTAATAGGTAAAGTAAGAACTACTTACTAACAAATAACTGATGAAAATACAGCACCGATAAAGAAATTTTAAAAGTATTCTATAACTCAACATAATTGATAGATTTATCATCTGTATTACTATTAACAATGAGATAATAACCAAACGACTGAAACTATTAAATTGTACTCAAAACTCTCTCCTGTATGAAAGGTTTCTTATAAGTCGTATATATAACAGATTATTCGACGTTTCATATACAAATATTATATTATATCAGTTGACATTTGACATTTAAGGTACCACAATGTTTTGTATTTGGTCCACTGTTATATGATATATACATTTTTCCGATAGCAAATATATTTATAAATACATTAACACTCATATAATATGTCACTTCTGTACTGACAATATTTCAATGCACTCTTATAATAAAAATGATAATGAAACAACTAACTATAGTACTAAATAATATAACTAGATGGTAATCAACTATCTTCACATCAATTTATTTAAAACAAACAAAAAAAATTATATTATTTATATTATGTAATATTTATCGAGTTTTTGTTTTGTTTTTATTTTTATTTACTCTCATTTTTTTAACTTAATATTTTCAAATTTCACTGCCTACATTAATTAACAGTATCTAGCTTAAAACATATGCCAAACATCTTTATTATTTATGTATGATAAGTAACTAAAATAATGTATTATCCTAATAATATCGTTGTTATAATGTCTTATAATAATATATAAGTTTCAATTATATAATTGTAACTGTTGATTCTAAAGATGGCCACACTCACTGTTGCGAATAAGCGTTTTTCTGTGCCAGGTCCACCATCTAACTTGAGACCCCATTGGGTTTTCATATCAGGTCTTATGATTGCAATTGCCATCTGTCTAATAAATTAACATGCATTAATATATAATTCGATTGCAAATACAATGTGTTACAATATATAAAAATGAGCGTTTCATCCGCCAATTACTTATATAAACACGTTATATTATTTTAATTCAAATATATACATATATATATATAAATATATATATATATATATATATATATATATATATATATATATATATATATATAGAAAATAAATCCATTGACATAATTAATAATTATGTATTTTTATAAATATCTCTGGATAAAAAATGTAATATGATATACATATAAAATTACTATATATTAAATTATCCAGAATTATTTACAAAATTTACATATTTAATAATTCAAATCTTATTTTAATATAAAATGAATTTTTTTTACCAAATTTATTCTATTGTTTTGAAGTGTGGGAGAAGTTAAGGGGAATACTTATGAGTGTAGAATAAACCAATTAATTATTATTCATAAAAAAACTATCCGTATTATAATTAAAAATGCAATTGATTATGATCAGCACACACTTTTAAAAAAGCTCAATACGTTTAACATCTTCCTCTGAGCAATTTAAAAATAAGAAATTAAAATTTAATAAATTATAAGTAAATATATTTTATTTATTATAATAACAATTTTATAACCGATCCAATTGTAACGTGAATGCACTATGTAATTGATCGATTACTCGAATTAAATTATTAATATTTTAATTTTCGCTTATGTACTTAGATTAATGAGGCTAAATTTATATTTGCAATATTCATATAATAATTATAATCTTGTGTTGTATGGTAACAATGCGTATATTATTCATATTACAATTTCTTTCATTTTAATTAAACTATTGAAAATGAGCCTTTTATATTTCGAACTTTTTTTATACTTTATTTATTTCAAAATATTGCAATTTTAATTGTTCTTCTATTTATTTTTCATTGTAAATTTATATATAATAATAATTATATAATCAGTATTTGTGTTAGTAAATATGCATTATTTCAAGAGTTAATTTTGATGACAGATTATACTATAATTAGGTACAAAATTACCAATATTCTTAATTTTATAATTTATATATAATTTAATTTGTTTGTGTATTAAAAGTATTAATATTTTTAATTTCGTGAATATTTTAATGTAGTTATGTTAATGTAATTTTCATATAATTCCTCAATATTGTATAAATAAATAAGATGTAGTAGTACTGATTATATGGTTTAATATTCTTAATGTATTGTTTATATTTTCAATGTCACTTTTTAATTATATTTTTTAATATATTTAATAATTTCATTTATAAAACAATTTTTGAATATTTATCCTTAAATTGCAGTTTATTTTATATTCATTTTGATTATTTATAATTTAGTTTTATAAGTATTCTATGTTATTAGACATTTATATATATTATTGAAATACAATGAAAAAAAATAATAAGTATAATAATTTTATGATTTAATAATACATATTATAATTAAAATATTAATAATTTTATATACAAATATTTATTTAATATTATATAATTATTAATTCTTATCATAAAATACCAATAATATTATGAACTATTTGATTATTTATGATATATATATATAATGTTTATACATATTCAGGGTAGTTTAATTCAAAAATTAAAAACTATATATAAATAAATATGATAAATAAAAACCCTTCCTTTGGCTTAATATTATCGACAGATTTACTAGAAAACAATAGAAATTAGAGTATACTCTAATTTCGATGACAGATTATAATATAATTAGGTACACAATTACCAATTATATTAATATCTTAATAATATATATCATAATATTATTAATGATATTTATTGGTTTTTATGAATTAATATAAATAAATAAATCTATAGAAAATAAATATAATAATTCAGTTGTTCTTGGAGTGCATGTAATCGGATACATGCATCGGAAATATAAAAAGATATAATTCTATTATATAGCAAGAACTTTAAAATAATTACAATTTATAAATGGTAATCAGATATTAACGTTATATATAAATTTTATATCGTGTATTATTGATCCATATAAAGAGATATTTTCCTATAACTAATAACTATTATTATGAATTTATACTAATGCTAAAAATAAATACATTTAGAATACAGAAATGAGGATATATTATTAATGAATTTCTTCCAAGAGAATAAATAATGATCTAGTAATCAATTTCATAATTAATAATCTAGTTATGAATTCTATTTACAGAAATGATAATATATTTTATGACATTGTAACATATATTTATTAATTATCTAATTAAGTCCTTTTTATATATTTATGGATTAAACATCAACGTAATTTAACTATAATTAAAACAAAGTTAATAACATAAATTTAGTCTATACAAATTCTACCTTAAGTAATGCAATAATTAAGCAACAAAACAATCAGTATTAATATACGTATAATAGATGTTCTGTATATATTTAGTAAATAATATATATATATATATATATACAAACTCTGAAATTATTGATTTACTAAATTATCGAATAATGTATTAATATAATATAATTATATATATCTTACATTTATTGAATTATTACATTCAAATATATTGATAGTGTATAAATTACAATATAATTTAATAACTTTAATTTAATAAATATATTAGTGAATATAATATAGTTATATATATATATATATATATATATATATATATATATATATATTGTTATAATATTAGTTATAAGTAGGGAAAGGTTATTAAAAAGTATATAAAATAAATTTAGCATATTCAAATTAGACCTTAAGTAATGCTATATTAAGCAATTATATATACGTATAATAGACGTTGTGTTTAGTAAATAATTTATATATACAAACTCTGAAATTATTGAATTTCTAAATAATGTAATAATATAATATAATTATAAATGTCTTACATTCAAATATATTAATAATATTTTAATTACAATATAACTTATTAACTTAATTAGAAAAATTAAAATGTTTAATTTAAAAAATATAGTTATTTATATATATCTATATATATATATATATATATATATATATATATATGTATATATATATATATAGAAATATATATATAATGGTAATATAATATACAACAATAAGAAATAAAATAAAATATTTTATATTTAAAAACTTTAAAAGCGCGTTTGATTCTTCCGTATTTCTAAAAATTGTATAATTGGAATTATATGAAAATAATCCGATATCATTATATAACTTTTGATTATTGATAATTAGGTATAGATTATTAGATTTATATCGAATATTAATTAGTATATTATTAATAATCATGGGCGAATTAATTAACGTTTATATTTAGTATATAGTACCATGCATTTAATCTATAAATTATGGAATTAGAAACTAGAAAGATCTAATGAAATGTTATTTATGATTTTATATTTATATAAATTGGAGATATTCAGGATACAAATACTTATATTATTCAGTTAATTAATGATCAATAATTTATTTATCATACCGGTACATATTAATAACGTATATATAATTTCAATTAGATGGTATGCTAAATTTGAAACTAGCTCGTGACCATGTCAACTCTTTCAACCTGGTGACGGCGATTTTGAATTCAAGACTCGACATTTTAATAATATCCTGGCACTGAGAGATTGTCATCTTGTCCGTTGTTTTATCTTGAATGCTCGTTATGATATCGCCATTTTTCACTCCGCACTTGTCGGCACTTCCCCCTGGAGCCACCTGTAAGTAAATAACGTTAAGTTTTGCACTCTCTATTCGAGTTCCATAGACAAATAGATACATGAATTATCAATAACATATATACTAAATTGTAGGTTAATATAATTAATCATACCAAGTAATATTAGTTAAATTCCTATTACTTAACTACAATATATATAATTTTATTGATTACTAAAATAAACTAAACTGGTTTGTATGATACACACCTTTAATTGTATATATAATATATCCTATATTATTTATATAATATAGAAATATACTCTATTTTATAATAGAATTATAACAATTTAAAATTATTAGATTAAATATCTATCATAATAAAAATTGTAATTATAACCTTCTTTTTAATGGAAATTCCAGATAATATATAACTATTACAAATATTACACACAAACACACAAATTAAACAAAATACACACGTTAATGGAAATCGGACTGCCGTTTTCGTGTCCTCCCAGTATTTTGACGCCCCATGGGATCTTTTCAGTATCTCTTTTAACCACTATAATTATTGGTTTCTTGCCGCTGTATTCAATTGTGTATCATTACTAAAATTAGTTAGTTAAAAAATGAATTTTTTAATGAAAATATGTGAATGATATTATAATAAAATATGCAATATTATAATAATTTAATAATTTAATTTAATTAAAAACTAGAACTAAAGCGATATCCTATGTACATCAATAATACAGCTACCACAAATAACATACACACACATACACACACACACACACACACACACACACACACACACACACACACACACACACACACACACACACATATATATAAATATATATATATATATATATATATATATATATGTATATATAATAATGTAATTAAGTCTGAAGTGAATTTGGTTTAATACTAATCGATTTAAATTTGACTATGTATATATATTTATATATATATATATATTAGTTGTATTAATATTAACATACACAGTAATAGTATTATATAAAATCATAAAATAATGCAATATGAATATTCTAATTTTAATATATAAATTATCTATTTTTAAAACTAATTTATTTTCCTAAATTATCATATTAATCAAGATATAAATTTAAATAAAATAACCCTTTAGTATCGGTAGAACCTCTAATAACGAAGTAAATTAATATATTTTCGAATTATATATATATATTTTAATATATTATTTCTATGAGATAATATATTATAGATAAAGAGTACACCAAATGTATATTAATTTCATGTATATTATATATAAATTTAAATAAAATAACCCTTTAGTATCGGTAGAACTTCTAATAACAAAGTAAATTAATATATTTTGGAATTATATATATATATATTTTAATATATTATTTTTATGAGATAATATATTATAGATAAAGAGTATACCAAATGTATATTAATTTAATGTTGTATGTAAACTTAAATTAAATAATTCCATCGATTTAAATTTGATTATATATAATATTGTATTAATATTTATATAATCTGTAATAGTATCATATAAAATTATCAAATATTAATATTTTAAAATGAATATATAAAATTAGCTATATTTAAAATGTTGCTTTAAAACATAATAAATAATATTTAGCTAAAGTTTCTGTATACAGAAGGTGTATGTACCTATAGGATTGTTAGATTTCTATTTTAATATACAATATATATATATATATTTGGATTAATTACTAGTAGGTATAACTATATAATTCTATAATAAAATAGAAGTAGCAATATTTATTTCTATAATATAAGTTATATTATTCTATTATACATGTAAATATATAATCTAATGTATATATTATTTATGAATATATTAAATTGTATACATTTAAATATAATTATATATTACATCACATTAATTGTATTACATATGGTTTACAAATTATATTAATTACATAAATATATTAGGTATATTCATAAATACCATAATTATCAAATGTATAACAAAAATTATAACTAAGTTATAATGAATAACATATATAATTTAATATAAGTATATTGATAAACTTTAAATATATTCAAAGTATGTATACAAGATCAATGTATTATTATGTATTTATTATATATTTATATTATATGAAAGAGAAAAAGTTTATTTTAAGCATTATATATTACTATATTTAGATTATTATATAAATTAAGAATTGTATATAAATATTAACTTTTCTGTTTCATCCTTTTTTTCATTTTGGGATCTTAATATTAATATATATATATATATATATATATATATATATATATTTATTGCTAATAAATTTGAATAAATAACATTATTTTTCTAAATTATCATATTAATCAAGATATAAATTTAAATAAAATAACCCTTTAGTATCGGTAGAACCTCTAATAACAAAGTAAATTAATATATTTTTGAATTATTTCTATGAGATAATATATTATAGATAAGGAGTACACCAAATTTATATTCTATGGTAATTATCATATATATTATTACATATATGGTAATAGAATAACCTAATTACTTCCAACTTGAACTCTAAACCAAAAGCTTTTACGATATCCTGTGCCTGGGCTATGTTCATTTTATTTGTAGATTTGCCGTTGATAGCTTTGACAACGTCAGCATTCTGTACTCCACATTTTTCAGCAGTTCCATTTGGAGCTTTCTAAGAATTAAATGGTTATATATGTTATATATATGTTTATGTATATGTATTTTGATAAATTATATAAAACATTAGTAATTATTTATTTAATTTATTCCAAACAATATTAAGTATACTTTCATAGAATTATAATTTATTATCATATATACTATATATATACACGAACATTCAGAATACAGAAATAGATTACTTAATCGTAAAACGTTAAAAGGAACTCTGATTTTTATATAGAGTCCGATTAACCTTTGGTCAAATTTTATATTAAAATGTTATTTAGAATGTGTCGTTATAATTTATAATAGCAGTCCATAACTTATTATGCGATTTAATTTAAATTTTTACTTTATTTATATTTAAATCACTTTGATCATAATAATTCATCAAATACAAATACATAACATAATGTTCTATTGTAATACTTACAGTATATTTATTAATTAAATAATTTTATATTATATTATACGATTTAAATTACGAAATAAAAATACATACATTTATTTATTTAAAACACTCTTATATATTTTATTTTTAATTAATATACAAGTATATGTTTATCAGAATTGTTATCGCTGAACTTATATGAAGAGAGTAATATGGGTATATTACTATAATTTACAATTGTATTCTTTATAATATACCCAAAAGTATTACTATGTAAAATAATAAACTTGGAAGATTTTGTGTGACATTAACCTAAATTTAATGATTCTTTTTTTTTAATTATTAGAGAAATTGGAGAATATATATTATTCACATATGTATTATATACATTATTGTTCTCAATTATAGGAGGGATATAAATTAATTATGGAGATAAATACATTTAATGAAGATAATATCCAAGTAATGTAGTTGATTCTATTTAAATATAATTTAGTTATATATAATTTAGTTGATTCTATTTTTCTTATCAGGAAATATCGATTCCATTGTTTTTATTTATGATTGTGTATGTTCGCAAGTGTCTTCGGTATTCGTTATCTTAATAATTCTGATAATTATAGAAAATGCAAGAAAACTTAGCAATTTGTATACCTTGTATAGTATATATTTGAATATACTGATAATATATATATATATATATATATATATCCGTTATAATATATTGATTACTATAATTATTCTTACTTTTACTACTTAAACTAAAATAAGTTATAGAATAATGACTAAATGAATTTCTAATTATAAAATATTATAAGAATTATAATAAATATCTCATTTAATCCTAACTATATTACTCATATATAATGTAAAGATTGAAATAGAAAATTAATATTAATAAGCTGTTATGTTAGAAATATATTACTATATTACTGAATAATAGTATATATTGCATAATATTTAATTATATTATAAAACAATTTGATTAAATCCTATCATCAGCAAATATGTATCATAAATTACAAAGCATGTGTTTAATTTGATTATATAAATATTTCAAACATATAAAAAAATATACAATATAAACTACATTATGAATGATTAGTCAGACTAATAAACTTATTTCTAATACATATATAATGCTTAATTATTACCATAATTTCAAGTTGCTTTCCAGTACCTTCTCCTCCTTGAAATTTTAATCCCCATGGTGTTGTTGCGTTTTCTCTTTTTAATTTCAACACAATGGGAACATTGCTTACGGTTGAACTATGAATCATTTAAAAATATAATAATTAATATTCTACATGTTTTTGAATGGTTTTAAATAAATACCTTTCGATAGAATCTACCTTCGTTTTGTTATCCCTGTTGCGAAGTGGTTATTGGGTTTATTTAACGATTATTTTATAATGCATATTATTGTATATATATAGTTCATATCATAATATAACATTACCCTTTAGGATAACCTTAGTACAGTAAACTTGAATTCTAAACCAGAAGATTTCACAAAATCTTGGGCCTGGGCTATGTTCATTTTCTTTGCAGGTTTGTCATTTATAGCTATTACTACATCGGAATTCTGAACTCCACATTTCTCAGCAGTTCCATTTGTTGCTTTCTAAAAGGAAGTATGTAATATATATATATATATATATATATATATATATATATATATATGTATATATATAAATATATATATATATATATATATATAATTATTAATATTATACTTATAATCGAGAAAATATTATCATATATACTTTTAAATATTGCAAATCAATTAATTGGATGAAAACTATTAGTTAGTATAAACATACAGTTCCAAACTTAACATAGCATACTCTGCAATTATCTTGATTATTAATCTAAAAATATAGGGTGAAGTGTCTCTTACGTGCGCGATTTATGGTTATTAAGTAGACATTTTATGTAATTTGTTATATATCCTAACTACATAAATTGTATAATATTACAATAATAGATCTTAGTTTGTTTTGAATTATCTTTTATTGTATTAACTTAATAAATAAGCTATATTAAACAATAAGACAGCATATATAATTCCTAAATACCTAAAACATAAATAAAATCTCCAATAATATATTAAATAAAAAATATACTGATTTTCACATGTAAAAATCTATTCATATTAAATTTCATTCTAGATCCCACTTAATTATAGCTATAATATTCAATTTCAATTAACTTTAATTAATTGTTATATTATCTATTGTTTTTAACCTGTTTGATTTATTATCGTAAAAAGCAATGAAATATATATAAAGAAATATATTTATATTTTTATCTTGTTTTAATTAAATTATTTTAATATGCTATCTAAAGGAACCAGATATGTTACTAATATAAATTCTTATAAAATGTATTTAAATAAAATATAATTATAATACAAATTAAATACAAATTAAATACATTTTCTTTTTGACAAACAACTAAATTCCCTAACTTGGGATATTATTCGAATGTGGGAAATATGTTCAATAATAAAATTGACTTAAAATTAACTTAAATAAAATTTTTATGGAAATTTTTATGGAAATTCCGCTTATAATATATTAAAATATATATATTTAATGTTGTATAATATATTAAAGCTTCAATATATACATCTTATATTTAGTTTAAATATATGCTTATATTTAATAACTTAAAAGCTTAATACACATGTGCAATACATATTTGTTTTAATCTGACCATGATTATAAGTGGTTGTCCTGTACCTTCTCCACCTTCGAATTTCAGTCCCCATGGAATGTTTGCATTTTCCTTTTTTAATTTCAAAACTATCGGAGCATTACTTCCAGTGGGTCTGAAAAGCATTTAATGGTCATTATTTCATTATATTATATAGATAATTATTTTTAAACAATACAATATTTATATATATAACTACACATTTCTGAAGAATGATCTTTAAAAATTATTATTTAATTAATATATTTGAATTCAATTAACAATATTCGAGCATAAGATTTAATAAATACTAAGTATATGATCTATCTAATATACTTCATACCATTTATCTAATATGAGTGCACCTACTACAATATATATGATTATATAATACCAGTTACAATATTTTTAATTAATATTATATTACTTATTAAATTGAAATTAACTTCCATAGTGATGGGGCAATACATTTGATCATAATCGATTTAAAGTAGGGACATACTTTATACGTAGTTTTATTATTTATAAAGATGTATAAACAAATATTGAATAAGTGATTGAGGGTATGTATTATAATATAGTATAGGTACATATATTAAGTCGAATTGCAATCTATAAATAAATGAATCAATTAGTATGAAATTAAAAATAGAATTATTTAATTCGTCACATCATAACATCGTAATAATTAGTGCTACATCAATGGTTAAAATAATAGTAATAATATATCTGATTATGATTCTGTTTAACTCATTGCAATACTAAGGAGACATGAGTCATTATTAATGTATAGTTATTATTACTGGAGTAATAATTTGACCGGATATTTCTAAGTATTAAATTATGAATGGATTTTAACATGAAAATTAGTTGATCTTCTTCTTTTATAAAATTATAATATTTATTGTATTCTATAAATCACTAATACAAATATATTAACTAGCCTTGTTTTGTAAAATATTTATAATATTCTAATTTAATTTTAAAGTATTATCTACACGTATTATTTATTATTTGCGAATAAGAAAATTTATTGAATGATAATTTTTTATTTTGTTTTACATATTAAATATATTTTTGATTAAAATATCAATATCTATGATGAATTTTATAAATGCTTCTTTTATTAAAAAAAGACTTTTAATATAACTTATCATCGACAGTATAAATACAAATGTAATTTGTTTTACTTGACAAATTTATTATTCTTGTTAAAATATAGTAACAATTATTTGTATTTAACAAAATAAATAATTGATATAAAGTTGAATATTTTATTTTAAATGTAATATTTTCATATTTATTTTAAATTTTTATTAAATATTTAAATATAATAGGTATAAAGTATTGGATATATCGATTAGTATAAAAAATTAATTTAAATAGATCCTAAAATTGATACTTGAGAAGTCCATATTCAATAATATTGAACTTCGATTTGTTGCCATTATATTAAATATATCATTATCTATTAGAATTATAAATCAATCCACATTCCATATTTTATTAAATAAAATATGTTGTTCTAATAAAGGACTTGATCATATATATATATAAAACAACATAGTTTAATATTTTTTTAAGATCGCTTAAGTTATATTATGATTTCTATCATATCAGATTGCATCATGTATTGCAATATCTACCTATTAATCTAAATATTTCTATTGCTAATATTATTACAAATGAATGTTTAAATTGTTTAATAATTTATGAGTTTACGGAAATAGAAAAATTGGTTAATAGTTTTTTTAATTTATCTAGGGATATATATTTTTATCTTTTCTACCGTTAATACATTACTCATAGATATTATATATATATATATATATATATATATATATATATAATATATACTATATATATATACTATTTATATTTACATAATATGATATTGCATAATATTTACTTTTCTATAGATTCATTATTTTTATGAAGATCTCTGTAAATTTAAAATTATAATAAATAATATCAAAAATATCATTGTCTATAAAATTAAAATATATAATTTGTATCATCCATAAGTATCCTATAATAACCCAATATTTGAAGATTTATTCCTGCAACAAATTATAATTATATTCCGTACTAGAGGTTAGCTGCTATTAATAATTATTTTAGAGTATTCGTCAAGCACGCAATAGTTTGTATGCTTTTTATTGCATAATTCATAAATACTAAATATTTCACAAATTAATTTCTGAGTATGTTTTTGTATATATAGGTGATATATATTACCCTTTATTTTCAGGATCAGGCCTTGTAAATATTATATATATTAATAACATATTATATATATTAAACTTATAACATATATATGGTACTTCGGAGTGGATTATATTAAATAAATAAAAATAAAATAATATCGTTAGTTCCCTTAATCTAATATATGATAATATTGGTTAATTTAGATAATAATTTATGGCAATAGTTAAATATTATTAGTCAATCATTTAAATAGATATATATATATATATATATATATGTGTGTGTGTGTATATATATATAAGCGTTTAGGTGTGTGTTTGTGTGGGTGTATGTGAGCGTGTGCAGTACATGCAATGTGCATACATAATAATAAATTTGAATAATTATCCTAATTTTTACCATTATAGAGAATAAGATATGATAATGGTAGAAATGTGTGTTTATACCTATGGTTTCATGTATATATACATAAATATATTATAGATAATTTTAGTAATTAAAAAATAATAATTATATAATTATTAATATATCTAAATTGATATTTATTTATAAATTATTATTTCTTATAATTATTGACTTGTTAGCAGAATTTGCAGGTATATTTTTAGATACTAATATATTAGTTTTAACTATAGTTGGTTGTATTACGTATACAAATTAATTAAAAATGAACATGATAACCAAAAGATAAACTCATGTTAAGTTTTAGATTAAATATCACAAGTATGTATTTGTTTAGAAAACATACAAATGCCAGTTTAATATTATATATTCCACTCTATTGTTGGTATATGTATACATGTACTATGTTTACTATATAGTATATTATGTTTACTTTTTATTTATACTTAAATTATTAAAATTATTAGTTTGGAATTATCAACTTTTGTATTTATAATTCTAATATAATGTATATACATATTTATATTTATATATGTATATATATATAAAAATCTGTAAGTACAAATATAACTAGTAATTATAATAGTAATTACTATAGTAAAGTAAACCGTTTAATAGTCATTTTGAACTGCAACCCGGCGGACTTAACTATCTCCTGGGCCTGAGAAATATTCATTTTCTGCGCTGATTTATCTTCCAAAGATTCCACTAAATCTCCGTTATGGACACCACACTTTTCAGCCACTCCATTTGGAGCTTTCTACAGGTAGCGGTATTCTAATTTACTGGCATATCATATATATTTAGAATTACGATAGTGTGTTTTATTTATTATTGTGTAATAAATAACGAGCGGTGTGTGTTATAAAATATTTCTCGTCAGAATTCTGATCATAGTAATATATACTCACTAAAACAACTAGTGGTTTTCCTGTACCTTCACCTCCTTCGAATTTAATTCCCCATGGAGTCTTGGGGTCATCTTTTTTTATTAAGAGCATAACTGATCCTCTATTTGTAAATTGAATATATATATATATAAATACATAACATCATATATAAGTTGTATTTATTCTAAGTTCTAGTGCAAATACTACACTTCAATATTACCTGCAAGTGTGTTTTACTTTTATAATATTAGGTCATATAAATAAGTTTAATATATAATTTTAATAACACAAACAATATGTTTTCAAAATATTAATTAATAAAAATTAATACAATTATCATATATTTATTATTTTTCTTTCATTTTGAAACTTATACTTTAATATACAATTTAGTATACATTTGCAATATTTAATATACTTGTTTACGTTATGAAACATTTTATGCATTACGATATGTGTATACATTTAATTTGTATGTTAAAAAATCACAATACTTTTTTAATAACTATATATTGTATTCTAATTATATCCTTAATAATTTATTAATACTATTTAACTTTTCAATTATGTCCTCAGATCATTAAACTTATGTTTTATATTTGTATTCCTTATAAAAATTCAACCTATTTCCGTTTATTCAATATTTATTTATTTACAATTGATCTAAATTCTGCTCATTTGTATATTTATTTAGTTTTCTGAATGGTAATGAGAATATACCTACAAAAAAATAAGATATTTGAGACTCCCAGGGTGCATATCACTCTATCTCATTTTTACATATAGCCACGAATTTAAGATATCAAGTAAAATAATGTTTTGATAATTATTGATCATTTTAATATATATATATATATATATGTATATATATATATATATATATATATATATATATATATATATATATATATTATGTATTAGATTATAATAATATTAAAAATAGATTTTTTTAAATTATCATATTTCTAACTCCTTTGATTCATTATTTGCCTCCTTTTTAGAATTGCTAATAATTCAAATAGTTAATTATTTATTATATTTTAATGGTATAATTGTAATATATACGCAATTTCGATATCAAATATATAAATTGAATTATTAGGATACTATTTTGATACCCAGAAATATAAATATAAATACCCTAACATCATATTTTTCTCTCTGTGATATTATAAATAATAATATAAATGCATAATTTATTGGTTTATTCATATATATATATATTAGGTTTTGAAATAATTGATATATATATATAAAATAACTGAAGACTATTGACTTTAATAATTTATCAATATATATATATATATATATATATATATATATATATATATATATATATATATGGACATATACATATATCCTCTTTTATAATTCCGTTTTGTAATACAATCTAACCTAGATACGGATAAACTGAAAGTATTTCCAGACGACTTGATGAGATTTTGTGCATTTAAAACTGTGAGTTTCTCTACAAGGGTATCGTTTAACATAATTATTTTGTCTCCTGTCATTACTCCGCATTTCTCGGCCGTACCTCCCGGCGCTACCTACAAAGGCAACAACTTCATACTCGGTATACTAGATGGTATGTATGTACCTTGTTATAGACATCTACTTATGAATATATTCTTATTGTGTGTACGTATATTTAGTGTACTAGATAGTCGTATCAACTATACTTAATTATACCCTTACGTATATATAAAATATAAATTGTAGTTAGTATCGTGAATTCGCTTAGTTTCTTTAAATCTTACAAACTAAATCAATTTCACTAACACAATCGAGGTATAGTTATAATGACATGATTATCTAGTAAATAAGGGGGTAAATAAGGTAACGGCACGAACCATAGAAACTATTATTTTAACTTACTGGTATAACTGTAAATCGTACTCCCCTACGGTGTACGGCCTACATTATATAGTCGGGCATTCTAACCTGACCTACTGATAACTGCTTACCAGTACCTTGGCCGTGGTCGAGTTTGATTCCCCATGGTACTTTATCGTTATCTCTGACAACTTTTATCTTGTAAGGCCTGGTTAAGGATTGGAGCTTAGTTGCAATTCAAAATTTTTAATAGAGGACGAACTGAGCAATATTATATAATTAATTCAGTGAATACCTGGTTTCACACCTTTATATATACTTCATATACTGATACATATACCGTACATTACTTATACGCATATGACATCTTAAAATATAACGGTATATACCATATTCCAACTGAGAATTTATTTCCGGAGGATTTTATGATTTCTTGGGTTTGTTGGATGGTGAGGCCCATAGTTGATTTTCCGTTAATGTTAAGTATTGTATCGCCTTTAGAGAGTCCGCATTTCTCTGCTATACCACCTTTAGCTAACTAAAAATTGGATATCTTATTCACAAATCGTAAAAGCAATACTTTCCAAGGATTACCCTACAACATTCAAATGTATACATAATAATTATAATGGACACTAACATTCATTCAAAATGGATGTTAAATACATGTATAGTGATGTCTTAAATGTATTTATAATTACACAGAATGTATTTATGTATAGATATTGTACGTGTATGTTCTAATAGCTCACCATTTCCACTATAATCGGTTTGCCGTTCGATCCTCCCAATTTCAAACCCCATGGGATCTTATCTGTTGCTTTCTTTACCTCGATCTCATTAGTCCTGTGGTGCGTATAATAATAAAATGTATATTACATATGTATGTGTGTTCATGAATATTAATTGTATGTATTCTAACATCATGTTTTCCATTTTGTTATTTTCTGATTGATTCCTTTTGAAAATAGTTCAATGATTTATTAATTTGAAGAAAAAAATAATATTAATATATATATATATAAATTTATTAACTATAAGATACAATGTGTAATATATAGTATTTATATTGCAAAGTACAATATATTTATGAATTATCATGTGATAATTATATAATATCTATTGTACTTTGCAATATAAATACTATATATTACACATTGTATCTTATAGTTAATAAATTTATATATATGATTGTAGTATTTATATTGCAAAGTACAATATATTTATGAATTATCATGTGATAATTATATAATATCTATTTTAATGTAACTTTAAAAATATTATCAATATTTATAATTATAATCTTGTAATTTAAATATGGTATTTCTAAAATAATGTGAACATTCTAAAAATGGAAATATTTATATTTTGTAGATATTAATAAAGTTGAAAACATATAATTACTAAATAACGATACAAACAATGAAGAAGCTCCGTTATTGTTATTTGTAATACTCGTACTTAGGAATTGAGTATTTCATTAAGTTTTGCGAATTAGTTTATAAATATTAATTATAACATTTACTTAAAAGAAAAACTAATTAAATATTTAAATTCCAACAAATAAATACGCACCTTTTAGATATTAAACTAGCTATTTCCTCATCATCTCTAAAATATATTTAAATTTATTAATTTTAATTTAAAATAAATAATAATAAAAAATATTATGATTAATTAAATAATATTATTTATTTATTTAACAAATATTTTATATATATATACAATTTATAAATGTTTTAGTAGTAGTAGTAGTAGTAGTAGTAGTAGTAGTAGTAGTAGTAGTAGTAGTAGTAGTAGTAGTAGTAGTAGTAGTAGTAGTAGTAGTAGTAGTAGTAGTAGTAGTAGTAGTAGTAGTAGTAGTAGTAGTAGTAGTAGTAGTAGTAGTAGTAGTAGTAGTAGTAGTAGTAGTAGTAGTAGTAGTAGTAGTAGTAGTAGTAGTAGTAGTAGTAGTAGTAGTAGTAGTAGTAGTAGTAGTAGTAGTAGTAGTAGTAGTAGTAGTAGTAGTAGTAGTAGTAGTAGTAGTAGTAGTAGTAGTAGTAGTAGTAGTAGTAGTAGTAGTAGTAGTAGTAGTAGTAGTAGTAGTAGTAGTAGTAGTAGTAGTAGTAGTAGTAGTAGTAGTAGTTATAATAGTTGTGGTAGAAGTACTTAAAATATTACATTAACTATATCTAATAAACCTTAATACTTCAATTTCTAATGATAAACCGCTATTCTTTACTGACTCTATCGCTTGGTCATATCGTAAGTTATTAGCCGTTATGCCATTAATTTTGCCAATAACGTCCTTAATACGTAGTCCCGCTTTGTAGGCAGGAGAATTGGAAGTCAACTTGTAAAAGGTTAGATGGGCATGGACCACGTATACGGAGTAGATAAATTAAAAGTAGTTTTAATTAATAAATATAAATAATGTATAATAATATATTAATTAATAATATATTAATTATAATATATTATAAAATATAATATTTTATAAATATTAAATCTGCATATTTAAGAAAATTACTTTTACATTCCACTAACTACTATATATACTGAAATGTACCAATAGTAACATGTGTTTACTAGACTATATAACTAATACCATGGTGAATATATATTTATAATACTTGGAATCGTGAATGTATTCACGATATTTAGAAATATGATTAATAACTTTTTTTATAATCATCTTTTTTTTCGTGCCAGCTCCCCCGATGAGTTCAAATCCCCAACTTTCATTTAAATTTCTTCTAGTAACCACAATTTTATATAATCTGCATATATGAGTATAAACTAATACTTGAAAGTCGTTACAATATTTAAATCTTGGCTTTCGATAACTATCGACCAAGGTCGGAAAATTAAATATTCCCTAGGCATGTTAAAGTAATTATATCCACTTCATTAATAGATACAGATGTCGATATATAGATGTTATAATATACATACATTATCACACTTAATTGATTTAAATCCCTATAACATGGTATTTTAGAATACTGGAATAGGTAGATGAACAAAATATGAGATAATATAAATAATATAGGTTTTATCATTACTGATGTGGTAAGATATTGGAACCTTTTACATATTATTCTAAATGGTGAATTGTGAACTCCTGGTAAAACTTGTATTAAAATTAAAATTAAATTAAAATTAAAATTAAAATACATATATGAAAAACAAGTGTAGAAACTAAGAACCTTCCAGAATTCTTCGGACATTATTACTATTCTCTTAAACTTCAACTTTCTATTTTTAATTTTTATTTGATTACTATTTTTAACTCATTAATATTAATGTCACGTATAATAAAATAAACATTACATTAAGTTGATGTTATTCTATTAGTTTTAAATATGAACTTTATGATCGATTATGTCTTATACATATATATTTGTGAGTATACAATATATAGTATATAATATATACATTAAATAAATATAATATATATATTAGTATACTTCATTTATAATGTCATATATAAAGGAGGAAGAATAGTTGCTAAATATATCCATATTTTGTATATTAAGAATTATAAATATTAAGATAGTTGTCATAATTTCAGGATTTCATATTTAACTTGAAGAATGAATTTAATAACTTTTTAGGTGGAGTTTTTATTTCATCATTTGCTCCTCTAGGAATGAAAAATATATATTAGTATATTTTATTGTATAATATATTACTATTACAAATATTTACAATATCGCATATCTGTTAATTAATGAGTACATTAATGAGTACATTAATATGTTCACATATATATTATTCATATATATTTTTATAAAAAGAAATAAATGAAAGTGCCTACAATATTTATATTGAGAAATTCTCACTCATATATTAAAGTCAATTAATAATTCATTAATTATCAGTAATATATTACTATATTATTCGTTCATTTGTATTTATACAAACTTGCTTAGCTGATTAGTCATTTTATTATTGTTCCTGTCTCATGTATGATAGTGATCAATTAGGAGTATATAATATAAAACATGTTAAATGTATATGTTATTCTATTATATTGTATATAATAAATGGTTACAATATATATAGTAATATTATAAATAGATAATTTTGTTTTAATAAAAATTCAAAACAATTTTTAAATAAATAATTTGAAAATATATAAATAAACCTAAACAAAGTCATTTTAAAATTATTTTAATAATTACCTATAAACCTATTAATAATATTAAATAATAATAATTTAATAAAATTTAACTTTCTAATTAATCACTAATTTACCTTAATTAAATTGAATAAATTAAGTATTATGAGTAAAATCCAATATATACTTATATATATATATATATATATATATATATATATATATACATATATTCAATATATAGATATTATTACTAATTCAAATAAGAAAAAGTGTCGACAATTTATGAAACTAATATTAACTAATATTTCTTTTAAAAAATGTTTTCAATAATGTAATGTTAAATTTATATTTGTGAAACTAATATAATATATACATTAATTCGTAAAATGTATCATATAAATATTTGAATAAAATATCTTCCATATACGTAAAACAATAAAAATCAAATAAATATATGAAATCCAAAAAATTGCAAAGAATAAAATATATTTTTAAAATTATGATTTAGATTTCATATTTCCATTAAACTATATTTAAAATCACTATTATTGTAATGTTTAAGATGGAATGATTAATATCCCATTTATATACATATGTACTCAATAAAACTAGCTATTATTTTAACATTAGAAATTTAAATTAAAAAAACTTTTAGAAATAAAAATATATTACGAAAAATGTATATTATCATATATATATATATATATATATATATATATATATATATATATATATAATGTAATTTGTATGTTAATATTGATAAATATATATTTCTTATATATATTTTTAATATATACTTCTTGGATACGACTATTATTACTATCCTCATCTATCGGACTACTCATTGTATTCTTCCATTTCTAATATTTCCATTCTTAGTTTAAATATTAACATTACTTTCTCATTTTACTTGCCATATTAGCTGCTATTTATAAACATACTTTTTAACAACCTGCCAAACGTTATACTTCTCTCTACTCCCCCTCCCATACTTATATATCTTATAAAATCTTCTTCTACTTCCCATCTTGATCTTATTTCATTATCCCCGCATAAACATCAATGTCATAATCTACTTCAAGTAGATCATACACCATCTATTTGTATCTTTAATTATCGCCAATTTTAATAAAACTGCACATATTAAATACAAATAACTCTGATAACTCACGTAGCAACTTCCGCTCCACATTATAATTCCCAACTATTTTTTAACTATACGAAAGAAAAGTACAATCCCAGCTATATGCTCTTCAAAAGTTAACCTGGAGATTTGATATAGAGTTCTTCTATTCTTTTTGAAGTTCCAATTCAGTTTTACATCAACTATATCATGATATTCATATGTCACTCTATATGAATTTCTCAGTCCACGTAGTCATACTTGATTTATATTAATCGTAACATTCTTATGAGTAACAATACTAGTTTTAGCATTTGTCTTTGATTGGTTCGTCTCCTATAATTCAAACCATACCATCACGTATATGAATCAACTAAATATATTCTATTACCAAATCCATTTTGCATCGGTTTCTCAGAGTTCTATTCTCGCATTCCCGATGTAAAATATATAATATCTATATTTTGTTCATTAGTTTCTTTACTTTAAACCCTTTAAACATCATAGGTATGCCAATGATAATAATGAAATATATACATTATGTATACAAATTTATACATAACAATAATTAAAAATATATTAAATTATGAAATGAAACATGAATTGAGATTGTTTACTGGACTCTATTTAGATGCTAGATTGACTAAATGTATTTTCCAATAACTAGGAAATAATATCTGTTTCCGATAACAAATATTGTATCTAAATGATTGGACTAACTATCATTTTATAACATGACATGAACTACATGTTTTTATTTATCTACATTGTATAGCTAAAGCTGGTTTTAATAAGAAATACCAATTATGCTATAAACATATCTGATCAACTATTAAATGTATTGAAACTGTCCTGTTTAACCTAGTCGTCTGTACCTCAAGATTTACATGTTGCTTTGTATTATGTACAAGATAAATAGATATAATATTGGAGTATACTATATTAATATGGTTCCAAGTATATGTCTAGTTTTTATTTATTTAGTACTAAGTGGTTTTAAGGGGTTTTAAGGTTGAATTCATTTAATATTATATTATTATACAATATATTATTTAATGAATTCAACCTTAAAACCACTAATATAGTATTATCCAATATTATATCTATTTATCTTGTACATTAAGATTACTTTAGGTAAAATCTGATAATACATACAATATTGGAAATATTGATATAGGCGTACTAGATATATAGCTGAAACATTTAGTATAACATAGCTGAGTAAATATTATTTTAATTGTTTTTTTAAATAGATATTATTATAAATTATAGAAATGAACATAAAAAGTTAGAATAATTTAGTTAAACACAAACAAATATTATTTAAATAAAATTTAATGAAAATATAAAATTGATATAGAACAAATACAATGTAAAGAAATATATACATTTTACTATAGAATACAATTACATCTATTATGAATCATTATAATATTAATTGTATTTAATATATTATAATGACATAACAATTATATGTATATATATATATTTACAATAATTGGCATTTTATATAATAATGTATTTGTTTTTAAATACTCATATTATTTATCAACCAATTAAAATACTACACATATGGGAGGTCAACCAATGAATAATAAGTTTATCCGAAAAATCTAGATTTCCGCCGGCATTATTAATATATTTATTGAATTTTTTATTTGTATATAAGGTTAAATATTTAAGATATTTATTATATTTAATATTGTATTCTACACAAATTATATTGTAAATATAATTTATATTATACTATATAATCGACAGTTAAATATAGAATGAAAAACTTGTTTATTGTGTATTGATTATTTTGAGAATTTATATACATATATTCTTAGAATAATTTCATTTTATTATTTAACTTCCTTTTTAACTGATTAATCAGATTAAATAATAATATAATAGTCGAATATTTAGTCATATAACGGTTACATTATATTACATTTTACAAAACGAATTAATTTATAAATTAATAGAGTTTGTAATATTTATATAGAAATAATTGTAATCTGAAAATAATCTTAATAATTAATATAATGATCTTAAGATAACAATACAATTTACAAACTTAGTTATATTATGAATTACATTAATTACAATAATGAATTACAATAATGATTTAATTTCTATATTATTAATTATTTTGTATATTGCATTTATTTAAAAAACGATCTACTTTATGTTTTTATAGACTTATAAATTATTTTTAGACAATGCTAAATTGTCTCAATATTTAATACAATTACAATAACATTGTATAAAGGAAATACGATACTATTGCTCTTTGTTTATTTAAATAATATTTAATAATAATAATTTATTATATATATAAACTCAGCTTAATATTTAAATTGAAATTTGTGAATATATTTAATAAATATGTATACAGTATTGTTGATGTTTGTTTTTCTTGTGTATATTGAATATTACTAGAACTATCACTAACTATTTATGACTGTATATCTCTACTTAGATATAAATTATTTGCAGATTGTGAAATGAGGTATATTTTACTCTCGACGGCATTGCTGTTTTCATTTATTACTTTGCGTGTGTATTCAGAAGTAGTTCCCGACGACTCAACAATAGCAGCCAATGAAGAGGAATCCGATGGCGGAGTGGAATCGAATGACGACGCGGATAATCTCAAGGTACGCACTATTAATATAACTGGTACGGTGAGATTGCATATATATTTACATCAGAATTGTGTAAATGTGATGCATAATAGAACTAATAAAAACATGCGATAGATTGTAGAAAAATGGTTTTTCATAAGATATTTCATAATCAGTTATTTTTGAGATAATTTATTTATGCGCTTAATAAAAACATAATATGCAAGTTCAAACTGATCAGATCAGTAAATATTTAATTAATTTATCTATGGTTAATATGTTATGTCTATATCCTTGTGATATATCAACACATGAACCCATTTAATTTTTATATACCTAATTATATTTTATTATATAAGTTAAAATATACGATAATTTTTTAGAATACAAATTAAATCTATTATTCATTTTTAATTAGAAAACTTAATACATGATTACCATTCATAAATAACAAATTAGAATGTATTGTATCATTTAAGACATTAGTAATTATATAGTTAAAATAATATATTATATATATATATATATATATATTATTAAATAATATATTAATACGCAGTTATGTATAATAATGAAAAACTTTTCATAAATTTAACAATGTATTTATATTTTAAATAAAAAATAATGTATATTGAATACTTTCATCTCTATCAAATGCTTGGGTCTGCATTCAACTAAAATATAGCATTTATATAGATTTTCAGCTTATTTTTAAATTAGTATTTTATTCAATTATTAATTGATGAAAACTAAATTTTTATTTATTTTTTTATAAAATAATAAATTCCGGTTTCATTTTTATAGAATATATTTCATTGTTCATCTATATTATATTTCTTAAGAGGTACTTTTCTCGAAAGATGTTATTAATTTTAATATTTGGTAATGAACACCTATCATTCAACAATGTAATTATTAAAACTAAATGTAAATTTAGTTTTATATTATATACAATATAATAAATACATGGTAAATATTTGCTTTTGATTTTTATTCTAAATTATTTTATCAATGAATATCTATTTCTTTATTTAAATATATTGTAACAGTATTTCATAATATTTATATCTATAAATATTTGATTGTTAAAGTATAACATACTTTTATTGTAGTTTTATACAACATGATAGCATTTACAAACGGGTTATAAATCAAAGTTTGTTTTATAGAGTATCGTGTTTACGGTAAAAGCTTATAATTTCAAGTTTATATTACTATTTCCTCGTCAGCTAGTATTTAAATTTGCGAAGAATTGTTCTATTTAAATTTCTTAAAAGTGAGGAGATATCCTAAAACATTTAAAACCAACTATTTCTCTATCTTAATTGTAATATAGGTCTATATTTGTGTAGGTCACGAGGCTTAACATGTATTTGAATTGCGATATGCTCGAATAAAGCATAATGTTGCAGAATAAAGCATAATGTAATGCTGCTAGTGAATTCTATAAACTCGGGCAGTAATTAACATTACGGCCGGGTATAATTGACCGTCCTTTACGACCTCATTACGTAATGAGTTATGTGTAGCTGCCACTTCACACACCATGCTAGAGTCGCAACGGTTACATTATATGTAGCGCCCTGGTGAGAACTAAATGCCTACATCCATACATCGAACCATGCGGCATTAAAAATTCAATTTCATCGTATATCCTCTTTTCTAATATTTAAAATATTGAGATTTTTTGGTTTCCGCTCTTCTCCCATTGTTACGACATACAATGACTTATTGTTATCTTACTACTAACCATCATTTACCTTGAGTAAAACAGGTTTAAAACCCATACTCTCAACAAATATTTTATTAAACATTAAGTAGAGTTTAACGTCGACACTTTTCTCTCGAATTTGCAATTATGTGACTTTTTTATATCATTTCTAGTTTTGAGTTCACTTGTTAGATTTTTGTCAATGCCCCACACGATATTCATAACATCCGTCCAATGATTACAATGCATCTATTGTTTTCATAACGCAACTGCACTGTTTCGTAGAATATAATTTCCGTGACCACGAAACGTATGTCCGATATCCGATATTTGTCTGTCTGTCCTCTAGGCACCTTTGCGTGATTATGGATTATCCGCAAAGATGGTATTTATTGTCTGGGCGGAAGTGCGCGTTTTGCTTTTATGCCCAGTTCTTCGTGTTTTTTAACGTTCGACATATCGTATCGAGGCCACTCGTGGTTCCGGGAGGTCAGCTCCATGTCAACCCCGTTGTTTATACACCTACAACTCTGCCTGATCTATTTGATCTAATCAGTCCTTTACATCTCTGCCTTTAAATCTCAAATAAAACCAGTTAACTAAACTAAAGCATAACTAAGCTAAATCCTAACTAAACTAAAGCATAACTAAACTAAATCCTAACTAAACTAAAACATAACTAAACTAAATCCTAACTAAACTAAATACTAACTAAACTAAAACATAACTAAACTAAATCCTAACTAAACTAAATCCTAACTAAACTAAAACATAACTAAACTAAATCTTAACTAAACTAAATACTAACTAAATTAAATACTAACTAAACTAAAACATAACTAAACTAAATCTAACTAAACTAAAATATAACTAAATTAAATCCTACTAAACTAAAACAACTAAACTAAATACCAACTAAACTAAACATAACTAAACTAAATACTAACTAAACTAACTCTTAACTAAACTAAATCCCAACTAAACTAAATTCCAACTAAACTAAATACTTACTAAATTAAATCCCAACTAAACCAAATCCCAAATAAACTAAATCAAAACTAAAATAAATCATCATTAATCTTTAAGAATATATGAACCAAACACTAATATATACTCTACATCCGAATTCCTTCTAAGTACAAAATAATTGTCTTATAAGGTTCATCTAAATATAACTATTATACATTCCACTATTAGGTGATAGGTAAAGAAACTCCAACCTACTCTGAACCATCTGTGTCTGGGAATGAATACCTGGTTGACAGCTTCCCATCGGTGGAAAACTTCGATCAGTAGTTAGTATTACAATTATTATGGTGGTTAGTAGTTATATAAATCAAGTAGTTAGTAGTTCTGTGAGTAATGTAGGTAGTAATGTTGTGAGTAGTTTATTTAGTAGTGTTGTGAGTAGGATAGTAATGTAGTAGGTTTGTTGTTACTAACTACTTGTTAGTAATGTTGTAAAGTAGCTAGTAATGTTCTGAGTAGTGTAGTTTGTAATTATATGATTTGGGTATTAACTAACTACTATTTAGAATATAATACTTATAATACTATATGAAGTAATTAGTAATAATTTGATTAAGGTAGTTGGTAAAAGTTTGTATATATATTATTTCTATTTAATTATAATACAATGCCATTCTATTACATTGATATTTAATTATATACATTTGGTTATCAAATATAACTAAATATAGATTAGATAATATCTAATTAGAATTTATAATATAAACTTAAACTATGTTATAATAAAATATAAATAGTTTTTTGTAGTAACTGTATCTAATCTATCTATATTAAGTCTGATGATTACATATCCAATTAATCATTTAATCTATTGCTCAGCTGGACTTCATCTAAAGTAGAGAATGAAGATGGTGGTTTGAAGTATGAAGGTCAGTGTGTAGTGAGGGTGTAGTTAGTGTGTAGTCAGTGTGTGGTCAGTGTGTAGTCAGTGTGTAGTTAGTGTGTAGTCAGTGTGTAGTTAGTGTGTAGTCAGTGTGTAGTCAGTGTGTAGTGAGTGTATAGTGAGTGTGTAGTGAGTGTGTAGTTAGTGTGTAGTCAGTGTGTAGTCAGTGTGTAGTCAGTGTGTAGTTAGTGTGTAGTCAGTGAGTAGTTAGTGTGTAGTCAGTGTGTAGTCAGTGTGTAGTCGGTGTGTAGTGAGTGTGTAGTTAGTGCGTAGTCAGTGCGTAGTGAGTGCGTAGTGAGTGCGTAGTTAGTGCGTAGTCAGTGCATAGTCAGTGCGTAGTCAGTGTGTAGTGAGTGTGTAGTGAGTGTGTAGTCAGTGTGTAGTCAGTGTGTAGTCAGTGTGTAGTTAGTGTGTAGTCAGTGTGTAGTCAGTGTGTAGTCAGTGTGTAGTCAGTGTGTAGTCAGTGTGTAGTTAGTGTGTAGTCAGTGTGTAGTCAGTGTGTAGTCAGTGTGTAGTCATTGTGTAGTTAGTGTGTAGTCAGTGTGTAGTCAGTGTGTAGTCAGTGTGTAGTCAGTGTGTAGTCAGTGTATAGTCAGTGTGTAGTCAGTGTGTAGTTAGTGTGTAGTCAGTGTGTAGTCAGTGTGTAGTCAGTGTGTAGTCAGTGTGTAGTTAGTGTTTAGTTAGTGTGTAGTCAGTGTGTAGTCAGTGTGTGGTCAGTGTGTAGTTAGTGTGTAGTCAGTGTGTAGTCAGTGTGTAGTCAGTGTGTAGTCAGTGTGTAGTCAGTGTGTAGTCAGTGTGTAGTCAGTGTGTAGTCAGTGTGTAATCAGTGTGTAGTTAGTGTGTAGTCAGTGTGTAGTTAGTGTGTAGTCAGTGTGTAGTCAGTGTGTAGTGAGGGTGTAGTTAGTGTGTAGTCAGTGTGTACTCAGTGTGTAGTCAGTGTGTAGTTAGTGTGTAGTCAGTGTGTGGTCAGTGTGTGGTCAGTGTGTGGTCAGTGTGTAGTCAGTGTGTAGTTAGTGTGTAGCCAGTGTGTAGTCAGTGTGTAGTCAGTGTGTAGTCATTGTGTAGTTAGTGTGTAGTCAGTGTGTAGTCAGTGTGTAGTCAGTGTGTAGTCAGTGTGTAGTCAGTGTGTAGTTAGTGTGTAGTTAGTGTGTAGCCAGTGTGTAGTCAGTGTGTAGTTAGTGTGTAGTTAGTGTGTAGTCAGTGTGTAGTCAGTGTGTAGTCAGTGTGTAGTCAGTTTGTAGTCAGTGTGTGGTCAGTGTGTGGTCAGTGTGTGGTCAGTGTGTAGTCAGTGTGTAGTCAGTGTGTAGTTAGTGTGTAGTCAGTGTGTATTTAGTGTGTAGTAAGTGTGTAGTTAGTGTGTAGTTAGTGTGTAGTCAGTGTGTAGTCAGTGTGTGGTCAGTGTGTGGTCAGTGTGTGGTCAGTGTGTGGTCAGTGTGTAGTCAGTGTGTAGTCAGTGAGTAGTTAGTGTGTAGTCAGTGTGTAGTCAGTGTGTAGTCAGTGTGTAGTCAGTGTTTAGTGGGTGTTTAGTTTTACCAGTTTAATAATATTGATGATCATTTTCTAATTTACATATATTTAAGAATTGACATCACTATCAAACAAACAACATTATATATGCATGTATGCATATACAAAGTCCATGTTCTTATCAGTTCAATACTACAATACAAACATGTATATATAACATTATATATATATAACATTATATATATATAACATTATATATATATAATTATATATATAACATTATATACAACATGCAAATAAAATTTTCATTTGATTCCTATTATTATTTTAACTAGATTAGTATTAACAGTATTTTATATTTTCTACCTAAACTATGTACTTATTGTATTTCATGAATTTGGTAGATTACTTTCATCCCATAACAACAAATGTAATGGAATTTAATTTATAATTTATACGGATAGTTTAAAATTAATTTTAATCTGCTTGTGTTTACTATTTTAAAATAACATACGGAACATTTGTTCTATAAGTTATTTTAAGACTCATTGTTTAATGCGGCCAGAGATTTGATCCACTGACCTTAGACAGTACCTTAGTACTCCAAATCATTCCCTTAACCAGTTATTTCTCTAGTGTCATAAACCTGCTGAATTTGTTGCAATCTCCCTTTATCGCGCCCTCAACACACCTACCCAATCCACACCTTCACCTACCAACTACCACTTATCACACCCACCCTCTCCACCTACTCACTACCCCTCATACCATAACCTACTCACCACCCCTCATCACACCCACTCTACCTTCCTCTACACCTACTCACTACCCCTCACACCATAACCTACTCACCACCCCTCCTCACACCCACTCTACCTTCCTCTACACCTACTCACTACCCCTCACACCATAACCTACTTACCACCCCTCCTCACACCCACTCTACCTTCCTCTTCGCCTACTCACTACCCATCACATCATAACCTACTCACCACCCCTCCTCACACCCACTCTACCTTCCTCTACACCTACTCACTACCCCTCACTTCATAACCTACTCACCACCCCTCATCACACCCACTCTACCTTCCTCTACACCTACTAACTACCCCTCACACCATAACCTACTCACCACCCCTCCTCACACCCACTCTACCTTCCTCTACACCTACTCACTACCCCTCACATCATAACCTACTCACCTCCCCTCCTCACACCCACTATACCTTCCTCTTCGCCTACTCACTACCCCTCACACCATAACCTACTCACCACCCCTCCTCACACCCACTCTACCTACCTCTACACCTACCCACTATCCCTCATCTAACAAATCACTAAAACAGGCAAATGGACAGTTGGTAACTCCCAAAAAGTGATCATTAAAGATGACCTGGGACTAATCCTCACGGACCCAGCCAAACACTACGGAATCTCTAGAACTCTCGATAAGAAGTTTCAGTTCAATACGGATAAGTTTATTTTGCAGTTAGTGTTTGCAATCCGATGGCAAGGGGTGCGTGTTTTAGATACTTCTTTTCTCAGTGTAAAGTATTTCTGATAAGTACTTTGTCTGATAATTACTTTGTCTAATAAGTACTTTGTCTAATAAGTACATTGTCTGATAAGTATATTGTCTGATAAGTGCATTGTTTGATAAGTGCATTGTTTGATAAATGAATGGTCTGATAAGTACTTTATCAGTGATTTTATCACGATGTGACATACCCACTGCTACCTTCAGGTACAACGTTAAATTCCAGCAAGGTTTGGACTGCGGGGGTGCCTATGTGAAACTACTGTCAGATGAAGAACAATTTGATGCAGTTAGTTATCTGTAAACAGACAGTCTGCGATAATCCTCATCATAATGCTACCATTAAACTAACTAATTACTATATAGATAACTAATTACTATATAGATAACTAATTACTATATAGATAACTAATTACTATATAGATAACTAATTACTATATAGATAACTAATTACTATATAGATAACTAATTACTATATAGATAACTAATTACTATATAGATAACTAATTACTATATAGATAACTAATTACTATATAGATAAGTAATTACTATATAGATAACTAATTACTATATAGATAACTAATTACTATGTAGATAACTAATTACTATATAGATAACTAATTACTATATAGATAACTAATTACTATATAGATAACTAATTACTATATAGATAAGTAAGTACTGTCTAAATAACTAATTACTATTTAAATAACTAATTACTATCTAAATAACTAATAACTATTTAAATAACTGATTACTATCTAAATAATTTATAACTATCTAAATAACTTATAACTATCTAATAACTAATTACTGTCTAAATAACTAATTATTATTTAAATAACTAATTACTATTTAAATAACTAATTACTATTTAAATAACTGATTACTATCTAATAACTAATTACTATATAGATAACTAATTACTGTCTAAATAACTAATTACTATCTAAATAACTAATTACCATCTAAATAACTAATTACTATCTAAATAACTAATTACCATCTAAATAACTAATTACCATCTAAATATCGAATTACTATTTAAATAACTTATTACCATCTAAATAATTACTTATTCACAGGTTAATTTAAACAATAACTCTCCATACACAATCATGTTTGGTCCAGATAGGTGTGGTGTTGATAGCAAGGTTATTTAGTATTTCTTTATGAATATAAATAAATATAGAATATATATTTTATACAAATTCATACTGATAATACCACAAACCACTGATCAAAGATATGAATAATTACAATTTTTCCAGGTGCATTTTATCCTACGTTACAAAAATCCCAAGACTGGAGTCTATGAAGAAAAACATGCAAAACAACCTTCTAAAAATCTTAATGACTACTTCACCGACAAAAAGACTCATTTGTTTACTTTGGGTTAGTGTACGGGATGAAACGTGTTAGCGCAGTGGATGAAATAGGTTAGCGTATGCGATGAAATGGTTTAGTGTAAGATGGAAAAGGAATAGTGTATCATACAAAATGTGTTAGGTAATAGTTAAGGTAGGTTTGGAGAAGGGATAGTATAAATAATTGTATGGTCAGTGTATGTGACATGAATGTAGTGTGTCGAAGAATTATAATATGCAACTAAACTGTAAATTCTTATAAACAATATAAAAATTGATATATTAATCAATATGTACAGTTTATCTGCAAGCAAGTATATTTAAGATCGGTTTTAAGTTTTATAATTTTACTAACAATTCTTAAATTGAATTTACAATGAAGGTATAAATCATGTAATTATTACAAATTACAAATTACAAATATTATGAAATCTTACTTCGCAATACTCACTAACCTTTACATTATCAGCCCCACCTCAATTGTTATTGCAAGACTAAATTTCCTTATTTCCCTAGTGGTGAACTCCGACAGCAGTTATTCAACTTCAATCGACAAGACTGTGATCTCCGAGGGAAGCCTTTTGTCCGACCTCACTCCTCCTATTAACCCCGTGAAGCGTATCGCAGATCCTGAAGATAAAAAACCAGAAGAATGGGATGAGCGTGAGAGGTTAGAAGTTATGAGTGTGGTATGAAAAGAGGATGTTGATCATAGTTTGCTTTGATTATTATTGAATTTCTATTAATAATTTTTCATCTAAAAACTAATCAAGACATTATTGATATCAAATATTTGTAATTATTGTTACATTATGATCAATTTTTATCTAATAAATTAAGGTCATTGTATAGAAAATATTAAATAACTTTAATAAATAATATAATTAATGTCTCGTTAATAAAAACAGAATTCCGGACAGTGAAGCTGTGAAACCAGAAGATTGGTCAGTTCTTTGTGTATTACTTATTTCTAGTGTATTTATTTAATTCATTTAATACAATCTGACTGCAATCTGACTTCAATATATGACTAATTATCTAATTTAAAAATAGTTTTATTAAGAAGTTTATTTTTTCCATAGTTTATTATATTCTCAATACTATTAGGGATGAAACCCAACCTAAAAAAATAATTGATTCTGCTGCAACACAACCTTCCGATTGGCTCTCGGAAGAGAGTTCTTTAATTGCTGACCCAGAAGCCACTAAACCCGATGATTGGTTTGTAAACTTTATAATTAAATGTACCTTTATTTATATTTATGTGTATGTGTTTGTGTGTATATTTATGAAGTATCAATATAGAGTATATATCAAATAAAGTACAACATAAATTTCCTAATTTCATGAAATACAATGTGGTCATCCGGTGGATAATATAAGTGCAAAAAAGTGCAACTAATCACAACCATTACAGGGATGTGGATATGGATGGTGAATGGGAGCCAAGAATGATCGATAATCCTGCTTGTGCTGGTATTTCCGGATGTGGGGATTGGAAATCTCCTGAAATTAACAATCCACTATACAAAGGCACGTGGAAAGCTCCAATGATTGGCAATCCAGATTATAAGGTAGAATCTCTAGAATCTCTATATTCTTCTCATTCTATCACTTATTCCAGAACCCCTTCTCATTTCAGCTCTAACCATATTACACATCTACATATAGCTACTTCTTTACCTCTCTCCCTTCATGGTGATTAAATTTCTTCCCTCGAACATACTTTCGTCGAAATTCCACTAGGGTATCTGGGAACCTCAGATGATTGACAACCCCGACTACTTTATGGACTCGAATCCCTTTAAAAGTCTAAACTCCATTCATACCATCGCCTTCGAATTGTGGTTCGTTACGCTGCGTCGTATGTTTTGAGCGCAAGGTACCTTGGCAATAATGCCTTCATCCCTCCGTACAGGTCAATGACTGGACAGGTCATCTTCGACGACATCATTATTGCCGACGACCAATCTCAAGTCGACGAATTTACAAAACAAACCTGGGACATCAAACAAGAAAGAGAATTCATTACCTCTCCGTACTTTGGTGTTAGTATTAATCTCCTCTGGTCATTTCTTTATTGTCTTAAGTACACTTCATTTAATACTCTGATAATTCTCTTGTTTATTTAAATCTCCTATAATCTGTAATTTCCATCCGATTGAATGACTTTCAATTATATGGATTAATAAAAAGATTTTTAAACTTATTTGCAAATTGTCATAATAATATTGTATATAATGATATTCTTTATTATTTGAAATACCATGACACTAAAATATCTATGACACTAAAAATATTCACTAATAGTACATTCACTAATAGACTTTAATTCATTAATTTCCTGTGATACCATTATGTATAGGAATATACTAATAAATGACCTATTATACTTTTAGAAGAGTGTTTACGATGTAATGAAGCCTCATTTATGGACAATTGCCGGAGTGGTAGCCTTTATCATCGCCGCCATTGTATATTTCTGTATGCCCAAGGTAAGGTGACATACGGAATTCTATATATCCGATTACAGGCGGTTCAGTATGCAATCTATAGATGCAACAGATATTGTCATATGTACCGATCACATCATAAGATGTGATCGGATAATTAGTATTTCTTTTTCTCATCCAAAACGCTTCTTTACGCTGAATTAATTGTATTTATGAAGTATCAATATAGAGTATATATCAAATAAAGTACAACATAAATTTCCTAATTTCATGAAATACAATGCGGTCATCCGGTGGATAATATAAGTGCAAAAAATAGTTTATTTGCTGCTGTACTACTTTATCATTTTATCGGCGTACTCGCCTCCTCGTCTAGGACTTCTTATTACTACCTTGATCTCTTGACCTTTAATCGCTTCAAACAGAAGTCGGTTAGTAACTCTTCGGCTAAGAAAACCGATGCGGTGCAACCGGATGACGAGCGCGTAGAAAGCGAGGAGGATAAAGATGAAGACACGAATGAAGAGCTGCAACAAGAGCAAGAGCAAGAGCGAGAGCCGACCAAGGGCGTCAGCGAAGGTGAAGAGGTTACGGAAGAGGAGAAAAGGAAAACTGAAGAACTCATCGCCACCTCAGGCGATATCATAACTCCCGAGGTCAGTCGTTCGCACCATGCCCCCATAACCAGTTGAGCGGGTCCTACTCATGTAAATAGTTCAAATATAATAAATTAAAAAAGTTTAAAAATTTTAAATATTAATTTTTTTAAATTTAATATATACATATTTTTTAAATTGATTTTATTAATGCCATATGTTGTAATCCTCTATATTAAAGAATATGGTTTTTTTAAATAGCTCTAATATAAAATACTATTAATCAAGAAAACCAAGACATTTTTTACTAATAAACTTGTGTAGATTATAGATCATATTCAAATTAACTGTAAATTACACTATATTTAATATTTATATAAAAATAATACCTTAAAATTATGAAATATAGAATATATATAAAAAAGATAGCAAAATATAATTTAAAGAACATATTTTAATGATTATCAATGGGATATTAAACGAATTAGCTAGCTAGTGAAAAGTATATCATTCCTTTATACAATTTACATTTTAGGACAAGTTGAATCCGAATGATAGTCCAATTAAAGAAAATGTTGACGCTGGGGATTCAGCTACCCGACAGGTGTGTAAAGGTGTAGTGATGGAGCTGCATTATTCAGCTGCTATTGGAGATATTTAGCTGCATCTTTAATTCCGTGATATTGTTTGGCCTGATGGAAAATAAAACTACATTTAGAATTGATTGGGCATACTCTGAGTTTCATATCTGTGCGTGAAAAGATGGCATCTATCTATTGCTTTATTGTAAATGGTATTTAAGGATGGCGTTATGCATTTTTTTTAATTAGGCATGCTTTATTTATATTTTTTTAAATAAAACTAAATTTTATCTTTCCGATATATTTTATTTTACCTTCTTTGCTTTTATATTTTACATTTAAATTTCTCTTCGTGTCTTTGAACAAAGAGATTCAATCGACGCTTACCCAATTGAAACTCTTGCGTTCTGATGCCCCCCGGCTGCTCGGCATTTATTGTATTTGCTTGTAACCACAACGGATGGTAGTCTCTGCATCTACTAACCTTAATTAAGTTTTTTTTTGCTTTCTGTAGACCGACAATTATAGCTCGCCTACCTGCTGTTATTACAGAGGAAGGTCAAACGAGATGACCTCAACACTCCAAACTCCGATAATGTCCGAGTCACAAGAAGCCGGAGCCGGGGACGTGAAGGGTTTATTCCATTTTGTATATATTTTTTAAAACCATACAAAATATACACATCTAAATATAAGAAGTTCATGTTTCTATTTACTTCTCACTTTTTCAATGTTTACAATTGATTTGAGTTTTTATAATTTTATTTAATATGTATTATTTATTCATTTACAGAACCAACAAGCAAAGAGTGAATAAAGACTAGTATACTTATTTATTTTGTAATTTTATTTTGTATGTATAATAAATTATAACAAATTAAATTTCTATATTTATTTTTTAATATTAATATTAAAGTGATTCAATATTATCTAAAATATAATTAAATTGTAAAATCATTGATATTAAGTGGATGTACAATAAAAATATACAATAGATTACAATAAAATGGTTCTTCACTAAATATTGCATGGTAAAATACTATTATAATTAGCTATTTCGTTTCTTATGTTATTTATTAAAACTATGTATTATACTTTAAAAATTAATATAAATTAACCTATTATATTATATAATATATAAATTAAAAACCGGAACTAATTCTAAATAATTGTGTATTTATAAGACATATACTAGAATACTTAGAAATTTTTAATTTTAGATTTTTTCCAGTATTGTTATAATTTTTGTGTAGTTTTCATCTATCTATGGTTATATTTATATTCCAATAAAGATGACTGTTAATTAATTTGAAATATAATGATATATTATGTATGAGAAATTCATCTGTTATCGAAATTAGATATATCTAATATTACAATTTTTAATTGTATATATTATGTAATTTTTATATTTTTAATCTAAATCTTAAATATTTCTTCAAAAATCTATTTTAATTATTATTTTCAGAGTTTCTTACTATTTAAAAAAAATGTTTTATAATATTGTAAGCATAAATATATTTAACTATTGTGGATAGAATCTGTTAAAAATATAAGTATATATTACTTTAGTCTAAAACATTTCCCATAATAAATTGATTATATAAATCAGATATTTGTGTTTCAATTCACTAAAGTATATAGATTATTTTAAATATCTATTAAAGCATTAGCAATCTTCCAATAGTATCACTAATAAGTCTAAACCACACACAACACATAAACATCCGGAACTGTAATGAAATAACGGATAAACTCAAATTTAATTAAGTTCAATATTTAATTTTAATATCACAGATTATTAAATAACTATTGTAAATTGAATGAGATATTAAAGAATTGGTTTGATATTAAAGCAAGAATAGTTATTACATTTCTATTGATATGTATAATATATTTTAGCAAACTTATATAAACCATTATTTAGCATAACTAATTTGTTATATAAATATTTATATTTTAGCAAAATTATATATACACCATCTTCTTTCTAACAATTTAATGTACAAATTCTGTAGAGGAACTCTGAAATAATGACTATCATGTTTTAATTTCTTAAAATTGTACTAAACACTAAGTTTAGAATTATCGATTTACATTAAATAGACTAGAAATATGAAATAACTCTTTTTTATTGATTATTTTATTTAAACATCGTAAATTATAAAATAATATCTCACCAGTGTGGGAACATAACTAAATGTGTAATGAGAGCAAGTAACATTTTACTT
This sequence comes from Osedax frankpressi, assembly GCA_964035775.1. NCBI lineage: Eukaryota > Metazoa > Annelida > Polychaeta > Sabellida > Siboglinidae > Osedax > Osedax frankpressi. The sequence continues at coordinate 20,760,639 of OZ038315.1, read as the reverse complement.
TGACTCTAAATGAAGTAATGTTACGTATGTATCTTAACTTATTTGGAAGTAAATTCCAATTTAGTGGTGCAGTAATTCCGGATGATCTACCCAAGAATTATCTGTAATTGTATTTTGGTAGATTAAGTAATTTACTTGGTGGATCTAACGGATGATGGTGATAAATAATATTTAATTAAAGTAGATATGTATCGATAGATAGATATCGTCTGCATAAACAAAGTATTTAATATTAGAGATTGCATTTAGAAAATTCTTAAGGCGGTTAATATATACGGAACAAAGAAGTGGATCCACTTGGTCGACCGAGAACATTACATCGAGGGGCACCACGAGTTGAGTAAGCACGATTGAAAATTTAATTTCTAATTAATACTGAATAGCTTCGTTTTGTAATATAGCTTTTAATACAGTCGTATCATAGTGATACCTACATCATTTAAACGAGTGAAAAGAATTTCGTTGGCAATTGATTCAAATGCACTTGATAATTATAAATTACAATGCACTAGACTAAAGTCAATTAAAGTAGTTTAGCAGTAATGCAGTCAGCAAGATGTTTTACTATTGAGTCAATGAACATGTTAAGTACCGTTTTAGTAGAATGTTCAGAACGAAAATCAGGTTGGTTTGAATCATTCCAATTATATTGAGTCAAGTAGTCAGTAATTTGTTCATATATAACTTTTTCAAGAATTTTACTAATTACAGGTATCTGTGATATTGGGAAATAATTTAATAAGTTGTTTAAATCAAGTCGCGTTCGGTTGAGTATAGGAATTATTAGAAAATACTTAAAACATTGAGGGAAGATATTGTTTAACCCTTTTACCAGCGAAATCTTACTTAGTCTTATCGCAAAGGAGCAACGTTAAGTGAGATAATTTTGTTTATGTATTTATAATTTGTATTTAATATATTTTTAAATGTGGAAATAGGAATATGATCATTTTGTGCGCATTTTTTGATTTTAACTAGAATGTTATAGATCTGAATTTGCGTATGCAGGATAAAGTTACGATAGTTAGAGAGGGCAGTTATATGTGGGATAATATGAAGTATTATGCGAGATTTTAATTAACTCTGAACAAATTAAGTTACAAGAATTATTCAGCTTGTCATTGAAAATGTTAATAAATGTGCTACATAGTATTTTATGAGGAGTGTCTGGATACTTTTTCATATTTATTCTACTGATTAATTTATCGGATAGTCGATACCATTGCTTAGAATTAGTATATGTCTTATTAATTATATCTTGATAGTAGATTTGCTTTGATTTAGCGCTTGATTTTTATAATGTTACGATAATAAAGATTAAATCATTATAATTATTTTGAGAGATTTGTAAGAATTAATTGTTTTTAGCTTTGCTGTATTATCGTTTGATATATGACAGGCTATAGTTAAACCATAGGACATTTGGACAGTAAACAATTTCAAGGGTATGAGTAAGTGCATGGAGGTTGAGTAGATAAGTTAGTAATGTGTTGAAATGTAAAAGAAGCTGAGTTCCAATCAATAGACTTATTATTGTTAGAATTTCTATTTGTCTTAAAACTTCATAGTTCTTAAATAGCAAGTCTATGATTGAATAAACGTTATATTTTATCAACTTTGCTTTACATGCTTTAAATATTATTATAACCATTTTGACATCGGTAGCATACATAAATATGAAAATAAATATATCTAATGATAATAATTGGGTATTCAACTTATTCTCTTATAATGTCAAATAAGAAGGGTAATACTAATCTATGCATGTATTTAGAAATTTATTAGATTATTGGAGAGTTGTATTAATAGAGAATCTCAAAAGTAAAGTATATGTTTAATTAAGTAATAAACCAGGTGTTTCTAATAGATAATGATATTCTCTTTTTGTTCATCCCTCTACAGTAAAACATATAGTTACAAGACTTGATCCATGATTACCAAGATACCTGAACGCATACATAATCTACAATCTAACACACGGTTAATATAAAAGCATACTGTTGGATTTGGCACATACCCTCAAGAAATAAAATATTTGTTAGGTATAAAAAATATATATTTATTTTATCAGATATATATAATATACTAAATTATAAATAATGTTATGGTTTTTGATAAATAATTATTATTAAATAAAAATATATTTAATTAAATTAAAATGTTAATAATATAGTCAATATACAATATACATGTATAAAAACAGTATAATTAATTATATTATTTAAAATAACATCACTCAAGTAGACGTAAACAATAATTCTGATATATTTATATAACTGGGTATTTAGTTATCTTGATCTTGACAATGATCTTATCAATGATATTCATATTATACTGTCTACAGATATATGTAATCAATACAATATCAATATCATATATTATAACATAATGACTACACAGTGAAACATATATTCTTCGCTGTGTAGTCGGAATCTTAATTTCATTTTAAAAATGACGTTATAACAATCTATATGACAATGATTGTAGCGATTGCCATGTTTAAGGTAAATATTTAATTTTCATTATTGTAAGAATGTAATGACTATAACTTAAACAAATAAACTAAATTAATGACGATTAAAATAATACTATAACATTTAAAAATATATGTATGTTATTGTATATAGCATTAAGAGTTCTGGTACAGTTATGGAATATCAAATTTCTAAGTAAATTGAAATGACACCTTTAAAAAACCATTAGTTATACATAAGTTCTATAATAATATTAAACTGATAGCAATACATTGTTTTTCATATAATCTTATTATAGAAATTATATTTAAATCATTTGAATTAGTTAATGTTCTTCAAATAGTATTGTAAAGTATATATTATAAATAAATCTTTAGAATTATTATTGAAAAATAAATAGAAAAACGTATATCATTTTTGAGATTTTAATGAAATTATTCATGACATTTCACGTTGTTGAGTATAAATATTTATAAGCAATATATATAGATGTGCATATAATAAAAATCAGGTCTCAAATATTTAAACTGTTTCATGGGATATTTACCAATGTATTTTGTTAATCCTTTTACCCTCGATATCTTACTTCGTCTTATAGCAAAGTTAATACGTATTCTCATTATTTATAAATAGATTCATAAGTAAACGTTTCAATATATGACTAGTGAAACATAGAATAGGATATTAGCTAGGATTAATAAATAATGTAAGATATCATATGTTACAATCACTAAACATAATTTAACACTTAATAAATTATTAATTATAATAATGTAGGTGAATACTGAAAATTAGATCATGATACTATTAAATAATTATTTAACTTAATTATATTCATTATATTCGGTGCATACTGTATATATATACATATACATATATATATATATATATATATATATATATATATATATATATCTATATATATATATATATATATATCTATATATATATATACATATATATATATATATATATATATATATACATATATATATATATATATGTATATATATATATATATATATAGCTAATTATATTTGAACATAATTATCCGTAACTATTTGGATTTAATTGAATTGCATTTTAACTTTAATTACTACAAATAAGTATTAATAGTAAATATTTAAATAAATTAAAATATATAATTGTAATGTCTATTAATATATATACATATACATATACATTATATAAATATATATATATATATATGCATACATATATATCAGAAATTTTGGACATTACGCCCTGATAAAAGTTGTAATATTTTTTATAAAGTTTTATTACTATTTTAAAAATCAATAGATTTTTGTAGAAAAATGTTATATATCTATGATCATATATCTATGATCATATAAATGTTATGTTATGATCATTATCTATGATCATATAAATGTAATGATTATACTTTATTTATTGGATTCAAATTTATTTAGCTTTTATTCTATATTTACCATAAATAACAATTTATAATATTACATTATAATTAATGTTTATTTATATAATATATATATTATATGTATAAATATATATATATATATATCACTATAGTGATTTAAATTAAATGTTATAACATCGTTATATATTAACTTTATACTAGAAATACATATTTATTTATTATGAATTTATGAATTTATTTTATAGATAATTGAAATAAAAATAATTCGAGATTATACGAGAAACAATATAGTAATTTAATTGGTTGCAATATTGTTTGTTATTTATTTAGCCTAGATACCACAGATAACAATTAATATAATAGTTATCAGTTTATATCTATATATTAAATTAGATCATTATTAGTATTATTTAATATATAATTTATCGTTAGTATGTATTATTAGAAAATAATACATTGTATTGGATATTCCGATATAAATATAAACATCATTTACACCTATTATTTTTTATTATTTATATAATATATATTTCAATATTTCTATTAATGATTAGTATAATCATTCATTTAGAAATATATTATCAATTATATTGATTTACCATACAGAATATTATAGTATACTTTATTAACTTTATAATATTTATTTAAAATAATTAATACTAACAGGGATATTATGGATACTGTGCATGTCCGTATAGGAATCGTTAGTATTAATGACATTTTTAAAAATCAATTTACAATTATATTTTTAAACACCACGGTATACAGTAATATTAGATAATATAATAAGTTTGCTCTGGTAATATATTTGTATATTAGTGTAATATATTAATATATCTGTATCTGGATATAACGCAATATATACAATAAATCGTAATCGATATTTAGATCATATGGAAATTTGTATTTGAACAGATGGAATATTTACAGAGATTTCTTGAATACGTTTGTATACAATATATAACTTATGCTATTTGATCTACTTTATGCTTTTGATACTAATAAATATATAATAAAACGGTACACTTACGGATATGTAATAATAACTTATAATGTAGGATATTATAATATACATTAATTATAATTAATGTTATTATTTATATTATTAATATATATTTGTATTTCTAAACATTTAATGGTATTACATTTTTATATGATATAACTATATATAGTTATTTTTAAAATCAAAATCAAAATATGTAGAAATAAAAGTATTATTGGTACCTAGAATATTAAATATGTATTTCTATACTTATACACAAAAGAAACATAATATCACGTATAATTGTCTAGTTTTTTTAAATATACTGTTATAAATATATATTTTATTATTACTGCGACTCTACTAAGAACTAGATATGTATAATGACCATTAGAATACTATGATATGTTTTGTTATAACTTATCAAAACACTTTCCAGTTAGAAAAAATGTAATATTGATTAAAAATATGATAGTAATGCTTATTGACTCTAAACTCTTTTATATAATAGCATATGCCTCAATATCTATAGTTAGTTTAACATATTTTTAATATATTCTTTGACTAAGTAAAGTTAAATACAATCCTAGATCATTTATACTTAAATTGTGTATTTGTTATGTATTATATATAACTATATTAATATTTTAATCTAACTCTTATTGCTTTATTTATTTAGATCATATTAATATTTTTGAGGGAAGTTTGCAACTTTATTGATTCATTAACTTCAATTTATAATTATGCACATGATATGAATTACTCTACAGAAAATAAAATTCTGGCTGTAACTTTTCCTATCTTCGACATTTATTATAGGTTAATTATAAAAAATATTGTTATAACATTAATATTACTGTAATATGATCAAAACAAGTTACATTTTATATTATATATCTGAATTATTTAAAAATAACCTATTACATTATGTAATATAACATCTATATGATGGGATTTTGATCTTTATATGTTTAAATAGGCATATTTATAACTAATTTTATTAATTTAACTATACAACTAGGTACACGATTTATTACAATCTGCAAATTAAAATGGACAATTTTAAGGTATGTTTTGCCTATCCTTTACGTACACGATATGTTATATAATTACTTGATATGATCCATACAAGCAAGTAACTATATAGTATATATAGCATATATTAACATGTATGCAAGTACACATACAACTACAAGCACATACACACACATATACGTATAAACACACACACACACACACACACACACACACACACACACACACACACACACACACACACACACACACACACACACACACCCATATATATATATATATATATATATACAAAAATACACGCATTTATAAATGTATATATCGATAATCATATATACTATTCATATTTCAATGATCTACAACGTTTTTTATTGCTATATATACTATATATTATATATAGCAATAAAAAACGTTGTAGATTATCGAAATATGAATACTGTATAATAAAGTGTTATACATAAACTAGAATGAAACTATATTATCTATACCAATATATTTAAATTAACAAATTAAAATTGTTGATATTATTTAAAGAAAATACTCGAGGTTTACTTATATTAAAGCATATTAAAGCACTTATATTAAAGCATTTGTGAATGTTTGTAATATATCATTGTAATAAATAAATATTCCAATATAAAACACATCATATTAATATATTTTCTCCGAAAAACAATTATATAATTAAAACATACATTTTTGAATCAATAAGTTTAGACTAATATACCAAGCAATATAGATTAATATAATTATTAAATGATTTAAAATATAAATAAATTCAAAATCTCTAATCTAATTATTATAAAATTGTTTAAAAATAAATAAATTCTACATATTGTGAATATAAAATAACTACATCTAATAATATATAAAACGATAACACATAGATTATTTGAGAGAATTTTTATTTAAATGAAGCTATTTTTAATATTATTACGCAATATATAAAATGACCTGAGAACAAAAATTAAATTTTAAACATGTGAATTTAACTTATATATTATAATTATTTAAAATTAACTAGACAAACTATATTTTAAATATAAATGCATTATATATTATCTTTCTTTGTATATTAATTTAAATTGTAATTTAGATTAAATTTATTGTTGAGTTAGTTGTTAAAAACTATACATCCCAATAAACTAGATGCTGTACTTATTATATAACATTATATGCGTAATTTAAATAATAAACAAACAATGTATTTTAAATACAAATGAAATATTTTTCAAATCACACACCTGCCCAAAATGTTAATGTTCCAAGAAACCATCCCTGCCATTTTAGTTTTTTTGTTATATAATAAAAGAGAAATATATTTTATTTGTAGTATAAACTATATTATAATTTTATTTTATTTAAAAACTAAAATTACCTGGGTAGTTTATTGGAAATTACAAACATTAATATATATATATAGATTATGTAATGTAAACAAAAAGAAAAAAATACATTTTTGCTTTTCTTGGTAACTAATAATAATATAAATGAGTATTGTTTGGATTTAATTATATGGTACGATATCATTAAATACAAACAATACTCATTTTATTATATTAAAGATAAATAAAAATAAATTCTATATAAAAATGAATACATATTCCAAAAATAAAATTAATATATTTTGAGAATTATATATATATATATATATATATATATATATAAAGTAACTAAACTGAAGTAACTAAATAAAAATATAAAATTATCCATATTATTTGCTGGTTATATAATTAAATATATAATAATTTATAATAGTTATATAATATGATATCATTAATATACATAAGTGTATTAATACAACTTAAATATAATCGTCTATTAATATATCACCTATATGGTATCATATATTTATCATATTGGTATTATATATATATATATATATATATATCATATATATTATGTTGGTATTTTCATTATTAGGTAACCAGAGATTTATTTGAAAAAAGAGCTTTAGACAATTATCATCTAACTCATGATGATACTAATCTGCAGAATAACCTGAGTTATGCATTCAACGAACTATCACAATCTGCAAAAAACACTATGGAAGTGAAAAGTATATCTATCGGACCTAGCGATATAGTAGATAATAAGAAGGTCAGAAGATAATACATAGTAATAAATACCATCAATTAATAATAAATACAATACAACATACGTACTAAGCGCTAAATAACGATATATATGTTTTTAACTAACTAATAAGCCGAACTTAAAAACTTTAAATTTATACCATGCATTTACTTCCAGGCATTTAATAAACATTTGAAAAGATTGCTCTGCAAACGTATGCCAATTTACAAACATTACATAAGTATTAAGCATTCGTGGATAGACATGCGCCCCGATCAATTCAAAAAATACTTGGTTATTTAATGTTATAAATATTAATGTTGCATAAACGAATTATTATTAGATATTGTTAACAATTCAACGACATAGGGAAATTAAAATGATTTATTAAATATCTTTATGACAAATGTATTTACTATTATACTTTTATTTGTATACGTATACTTAACTATATATTATATTTTTAATATATATTCAATAATACTATTTACCAAACATTTCCCAGAAATCACAAATTACAACTTCATTAAGGATGAGAAGCTCAAAGTTAGTGTTATATTATTTATTTATAAATATACAAGTGTTCTTATGATAACAAAGAAAAGGTATAATAAAGTGATACCAAGTAAATATATATATATATATATATATATATATATGTATATATATATATATGTATATATATGTATATATGTATATATATGTATATATATATATGAATATATAACCTATCCTATATTAATTGTATATATTGATTTCATTTATTATTTATACACATTTTAAATTATGATGTATAACTATTTATAAATCATCTTGAGATCTTTTACATACACTTAATTAATAGTATTACATATTTAGATTTATATTTAAGATATAATAATAACATTTATGTGTATACTCATCTGTATAATAATATTTATAATATTTATGACATGACTTGGAATTATTTAATGTTAAACAATTTTAAACATACATGATATAATGTCAATTTCCTTAGATCACATATAATAATGCATTGCATATAAATATATAGATGTTCAATTAAATATAAATGCTTTAATTTGAAAATTGCCCTTAAAATTATTAAATAGTATTTTGCTTAAATATATATAATAAACATAAATACAAGAAATTAAATTCAAACAAATAATATATTAAATATATATATGTATTATATAATATATATTTAATAATCTTAATGTAAATTTTATATATATATTTATATAGGTTTATTAATATAATGTTAAACATTAAATGCAACTTAAATTTATATAATAATTGGCATAATTCAAAACAGCAATGCTATAAATAACAGAAATTTGATATCTACAATGTTTGCAGTGGATCATTTTAAGTGTTTGTTTAAACTAACATTCAAAATATACATATTAATATATCAAATAATTATATAAGCACGTGTATTTGATATATATATATATATATATATATATATATATATAAACTATTTTAGGAATCTCTATCTGTAATATACAATAATTATACACTTAATTAATGTTGTTCATTTAAACAGCTCAAAATAAACTAATTAAAAGGCTAGTAGATTTTTACAATGATAAAACTACTAACTTAGCGAAACTACAATGTCGAAATAAACTAAATCAAATCAAAGATAACATTACGAAAATGAAAGAGGTAAAGAAAATAATATCAACCGTATCAAAATCAATCCCCTATTCCAATCTTCAAGATCATAAAATACGTTCATTGGACAAAATAGACAAGAGGATACTAATTCGTGATAAAATCGATGAAAATATATTTTTAAGAAATTGCGGACGATTGCCATTTAATCGAATTACTTCGATGCCACTCACTCGTAGTATGCAACTCTGTACTAAGAAAATGATAGAAATTGGGAATCAGATTCGTAGTAATATACAATCTCGCAAACCCAGATCATCATAATATCGACATATAAAACAGTATTATTATAACAGATATGAGTATTACAAATGATTTAATTTTATAAATAAATAGTATTATGAAAATGTTTTAAATATTTTATAATTATTAATAAAAAAATTATAAAAATAATATTTATTATAAAATAATATTTTAACAACCATAATCTAAAAATAACTAATTTTAAAACCATTGGTACATCAATACATCAATAATTATTTTGTAAATATATAAAAAAATAAATATGATAATAAAAATATATAAATGTGTATGTTAATTTATCTACCCTTTAATAATCATATACATAATATTACTTTTTTTGATTCATCATAGACTTCTATTAAACATACAATATATTTAATAAAGTAAAGATTATTTTGTTCAATATATTAACATTATATATGTATAATTATATTTAGTAAATATAAATTACCATTGTATTGATAATACATTATACATGACAACTAGTAATGATTTACTACTAATAATACAACATATAATCAATTAATATATATTATGCTACATACTTAATTTATGGGATACTAAAATATGTCTATATCCCATAGTGATGTGTATGTACAATGTACATACACATCACTATTACCCATCACTATAATGTACATTATATTATATAACTGGTTATTAGATAACATTACAAATATTTAATTTAAAATTTAAAACAAAAAATACAATATTATTAAAATAATTAATTTAGAATTATTAATATTCAGTTTAAATTCACGTGTTTTAATTATTACCTTTACTTAAGACGATATTGGTATTTCATCATGTGTTGGAATTATTATACAGATATGATGAATCATGTAAATCTAAGAACTAGAACGAGGCACACTGATTATATAAATCAATATGGAAAGGTAATTAGAAATAGCAGTATTATTATTATTATTATCAATTAAATGAAAACTAATTTACAAGCAAGCCCTTAAGGATCGGATATTTCGGCCTAACTATAATTAAAATAATCGTATGACCTACATAAATCAAACACAAAATATCTTCTACTATCGATTATAGACAACGTATTATAGGAGATGTGATGGTAGTAGTAGTTGTAGTAGTAATTGTAATAATGGTAGTTATTATTTGTTTACACATATATGTTTTAATACTTTCTATAAACTGATTATGTTTTATGCTAATACATCTATATATATATATATATATATATATATATATATATATATTACATCAATTATATGAGTTTTTATGAAATTCATATTTTTATATAATATTCTACATTGAATGTAAATGGTCAAATACAAGTTATTTACATTTTACGTTTTTCAATCAATACAGCATTGGATTAATAATAAATATGATCAAATTAGTGGATATTCTTCATTTGAAAATGCAACAAAATATACGAAATATAACGTAAGTTAGTTTTGATATATATATATATATACTCACACATATATATATATAATATAAATTATTATTAACTTGACAACAAATATATAATAACAACAGAAAATTTCCCATCAATTTGCAAAGCTTCGATGTTTTATCAATGGGTAGATATTAATTTATTTTAATACTATATTTTATATGCTTAATATATATTGTATATGCTTAAATTATAAATTAAAATTTGTTTATTATTGTCGAAATAAATATAATATAAATATATATCTACAGCCAAAAGATAAATATCAATATCGATTTTGTCCTCAAATTGAAGAACCACAGAATATATTCTGTTGTCCTGGAAAGGCAGGTGGATTATATAGCAAAGAGCAAACATATCAGTGTTGCACTTTTGACGAGTACGTTAACTTCATATATATATATATATATATATATATATATATATATATATTATATATTTCTTCTTTATATTGAATACCGTTATCGACTATAATTTTCTATTATTCTGCACTTCTAGAGAAAATGATCATCTCTAATACATATCTACGATTCTCTTTTAAAATTACAATCCGAACATAAATATATTTTCTATATGTATATTTATATCTAACTTATTTTACTTTTCTTAAAATTGAAACTAATAATTATTTCATAATGAATAATCAATATTCATAATGATAGCACATTGGCAGATCTAAAAGCAAATTCAGAGATAACGAATGCTAGATATGCCCTGTTTTTTATGCTCTTCATTATAATACCAATATTGATATTATCCCTGAACAACTTTTATTTAAGTAAGTATTTGTAGTAAATATTAATATAAATGTAAATTAAAATCATAAGCATAATCATATAACTTAATTACTAACATTACTAATATTTTCATATTTTCTAGAGACATTATACGATGGGTTAATACTAATATTGTCCAATAAAATATTATATATATATAAACTATTAAATAAATATTTTAATTATAATAATTATAATTATTTTCAAATAATTGTTATTTAATATTATTTTCTCAGGAATAAATTATGAATAATATATTTTTACTACAAATAATTGTCGAGTAGACTTATATATATATATATTATATATATATATATATATATATATATATATATTGTGTATTATAATATGATTACTTGTATTTAAAATCTCAAATAACGTTTATTCAGAATTCCAAAAAAAATGTTATTTGATATGACACAATTTCCAAAGATAAATGTAGATATTGAGAAATTAGATTATGAAAAAAAGAAAAAAAACTGTGATTTTCAAATAACAATGGGGTATAAAACTGATGAAGAAATTAACGCTGAACAAATTCATAAAGAAGAAATGGAACGAAATCGTCAGAATATTCCTATAAATAATTATATAACAACAAATATCAAAGGCGAAAAATTGGAAATAATAAAACCAGTAATTATTATAAAAGAATCTAAAAACGTTCAATCATATAATTTAAAGGGTTAGTTCCTAATAACAATATTATTATTAATTATATAATTATTATGAGTGCTATAAATAATTAATAATAGTGCATACGAGTGAATATGTTAAATTATAACGTTTCTAAAATATTCTAAATATATCTATTTTCATTCAAAGATCATATGAATATAAATGAACAAAAGTCAAAATGGGATGCGGAAAGATTGAAGGAACAAGAAAATATTTCACAATTAGAGTTAGCAACTATAATCTTTATCTTGTAATTATGATATAATCATCGAAAAAAAACTATGCTGTTTATATATTATTATATATTATTATTAATAATTATAAAATAAATCAAAATCATTATATATTTATAATAATATAAAATTTAATGTATTTATAAGATATGCAATAGTATTATAGTTATTAACAATCTATATTTTACAATATGATAATTTCGTATGTTTCTATTGAATTTAAATATTACGGTAAATAAATTTGAAAATAAAATATAGGATATAGTTTAAGTATTACGAATATATGCACAATAGCAGAATTGAATACATCAATGATATTAATATAAATACCTTAAAAGCGTGTGTATATAACTAATTGGAATGAATTCAAAAAGCGTACGTTTTTTACGTATTATCTATTATAAACTATCACATTTTACCAGGAAATTAAAAGGAAACCTCGATAAATTAAGAAATAATCCGGATATCGATGAGAATAATTATTCAAAATTAAAAAAAGAAGCCCAAATGGTAGACGTCGAAATTATGATAAAAAAGTAATTAATTAAAGAAGTAGCGCACTACTAATAATGTGCATGTACTGAACTAGTATGCTATATAATACACCTATCACCAATGGAGCGTATTATGGAATGTCATACTACGATTACATAATAAAATGATTAAACAAAATTATAAAATATTTATTTTATTAATAATAATTAAGTAATTAATAATTATTATAAAAAATATTATAATTTATTAAAGTAATTTTTTCTTAATTTTATAATCAATTTTTCCGAGAATTTATTATCTTTGAAATTATTAATGTTATTGATTTGATAAAAAGTTGATGACTAATATTACTCTATAAAGTATATATTGGACTACCTTTTATTTATTAGTGAGGTGTAATGCTATGTTAGAGATATACAATGTAAAAATACTATCATTAACATATTAAGATATACATAATCTATTACGATAACATAATAATTTACTAATAAGATTAATAATAAGAATATATACGTATTTTTTGTAACTTGACCAATTATATGTCAATATATATATATAAATAGATTAATATATAATTTATTATAAATTATTGTATTTTATAAAGTAAGTAAACTATATTATATCTACATGGATAATTTTTATAAATAATTATCGCACATATACTAACTACTATTACTAATACTACTATCCTACAGTTATAGGCTTACTATAACGGCGGGGTATTTTGCTGGATAAAGTAATATCTTATTCATGATTTTGGTTAATGCATTCTTAATACTTTTATTACTCGTATATTTACTCTACACTACTACCTACGCACACCTAGAAAGTTATTTATTATAAGCTCTCAGATTCTCATGCATATATTGTTTACCTGTCCCTTATAGTTAACATCCAAAATAGTATCAACGGATACATTAATTTACCATAAACCTATATACAATTTTATTAAATACGTGTGTAAACTATTAGTAAACTGGTGTGTAAACTATTGTAACTACAACTTTATATTAATATTATTTATATTAATATTAAGTTCAAAACTTAGATAATTTTCGAAGATTGATTAGGAGTGAATTTCTAGGAACTGGAGCTAAGTTAGAAAAAACTGTGCTACTATTTCACTGTGTTCAATTGTATCATTGATCTGCCATATTCCACTCTCTCTTGACAACATCATTTTGGAATTGACCATTTTAAAGACTATATACCATTTTCTGTACTTTTTTTCTATACCTTTATTGATAATGGATAGTAAATTATATGTTGCGTGTTATTTTATATATATATATATATATATATATATATATATATATATATATATGATACCTGATTAGTGCATTCATTCTGTTAGACTATCATTATCAGTAATCAGTTGGCGGTATATCATTATACATTTATTTATTAATAATAATAATAATACTACTAAAATTTCTGATTTTAATTAACCTTTAAAATTAATTTATTTTATCAAAATACGTCGTATTAAATTTTAGATTTACCTTATTAATAATATTGTCATAATAATTTCAATACATGATAACATGAAGATTATATGAACTTAATACGACCGATCGTGAAATATTTAGTGTACGATGTACATTTACAGTGTATTATGTTGATGCCCATAATACAGGGGGATTTGATGCATTACATTATACAGTATGTAGAGTATATTAGATACGTATTTTATGTATTTTTGAATTACCAAAACTAGTTAAAAGGATAAATGTATCCATGAATTAAATTATTAATTATTTATTTAATAAAATTACTAAATTTAGGTAATATAATTATAATATTCCTTCTATATTATTATTAATTATTAATATTTTAAATATTCATGGTAATAATATTTATAATCAGTTTATTAACAATAATTTTTGAAAAGGAATAGTTCATCAATTGCAATATCTCCCGAGTAACCATTAGCCCGAGTTGCTTTGAAAATGATCTGAAATACATATATGTAAATATATATATATATATATATATATATATATATATATATATAAATATATATATATATATAAATTTATATATATAAATTTATATATATATATATATATATATAAATACATAAATATATATATATATATATATATATATCTAAATATATATATATATGATAAGTATATAATGTATAGTTATTGATTAATTGGTATTAGATAAATCTAACCCCATCGTTTCTTGTTAATACTACATTAGACCTAGCATGGTGCCATTTTTTTTGTAATCCGTATTCAGGGAATCCAACTTTTTCGAAGATTACTTTACCAATATTAATTGTAGAAATGGTCAAAACGCCAATATGGTGACCGTGCATATGATAGTAAAAATCTAAACAATAACTACCTTCTGCAACAACTCCCTTTTTAATCTGAATTCTATATATATTAAAATTTATATATAAATAATCAATTGATTGTTGATTTTTTATTACTGTTATGAATGGTATTTTATATTATATACCATATATTATACTCTAACTAACAGTACATAATCTCCTTTTTTTTTGTTGGTCGCTTCCAAGTAAATGTAGAAACCATTTCCTCTTACACCAGTTTCTGGACCAGTTGGTCGGGAAGGAGTGGCCCCATCCAATAATTTCCATTGAAAACGGCGGCTATCATCACTTATCGGATATTCTAAATCACAAAAAGTTCCTTTTACCGTATTATTGTCTTCAAAACTACAACTCCAAATAAATTTATTCTGTAATGTAGTTAATATAAGTTCGATTGTATAATTGTAGATTATGCATACTAAATAATATAGAAATATATAACGTGGTCAATTGTTTTAATTGTGCTTGGTTCGGCAGTTGTTGTTGTTGTCAGAACCGGAGTAGTTTCCGGTAATTTATACTCTGATCCCACTGGTGATTTCATGAGTTAATGTATACTGATAAATTCAAAACATTCGATCATATTTAATATAAATACGATGAATTAAATATAATATATTTTAATATAATCATTATTATTTACATTATCTAAAGCAATAATAAATATATTAGAATACTATTTTTAGTTTTTATTTTAAATTATTTGTTATTCTGATATTAAGTTATGTTCATGTAAATAATTACAACTTTAAGGCGGACTTAGAAACATCCATTACTTTTATCAGTTACGCAAAATATATAAATGTTGAACTTTTTGAAATTGTAAATAAAAGTCAGTTATTCTATAGAAATGTACTACTATTTTGAAATTTCAACATATTGAATATTATTAGCATTTCAATAAGAAATTGCATTGCTGGAAAAAATATGTTACGTTAATTATACCAATTATCCCAATTTCCATCACAAGTTCTAATAAGATATTTTAATATATTAATTGATATGAAATATAACGTAATGCATATATAGTATTATATAGTATATATTACATAGTATGTATAGTATTATAGAAATATATGAAATGTTTTGCAAAAAATAAAATTTAAATATGCGAAATTTATATAAAAGTTTTTATATTTTTATATAACATATAAGTTAGTATACTTTGATATTATATAAAATATACTACACAATATTGTGTAATGTATATAAATTTGAATATATATAATAAATATATGTATTTAAATCAATAATACATATAGTATATCAAATTAAAATGCATAGTAAAGTCTGCATGGTAATATTTAATCACTTATGAACTATTTGAACAATATGCAAATATCAAATTTACTTTTATACCAATTTATTTTCTAATTTGAAATATCATATGATCATTCAATTACTATTTTAAAGTTTAATTATGAATTATAATATATGAAGTTAAGCATAAAAAATATGATTCTTGATAGATTATAATAATTGGCAATACTTTGTAAATATATAATAATTATTCTTATGTCGAACATATTTAAATATATTAAGAATAAACATTAAACATATTTAAGAATAATACAATACAAATATTGCTCCAGTAAATTATCATAAATTTAAAATAATTAATTAAATGAACTTGAAGTCATTATTTCTGAATGTATTAGAAAATAGGAGTAGTATTTAGAGTTAATCATCTACAAACTAAATGGACTATTATTTTAAATAGGAAAGAAAATGATGCTATATATTATTAAATATGAATAGCAGGTTTTGAATCAGTACTTCGAAATCTTTAAGATGTCTATTTTCACAATCTATAGATGAATACTCGCTTAGTTGAATAATACATAATACATTAGAAATTTGAACATTTCGATAGAATGAAAATATATTTCGGTGAACATAGATTTCGATGAATTAGTTTACGTTATCGATATATATATATATATATATATATATATATATATATATATATATATTACTATAGGAATGCGTATACGATAATATACTAGCATAACCCAGAATATGAATCTAAATGTATGAACTGGGTCAATATCACGACCAAACCAACGTTTTCGATAGTATTATTCTCGACATGAAGGATATATGAACTTCACTAATCCACAATACTATGACACTAAACCTTAGCATTTAGTAAATATCAACTGTAATAGCCCACAATACTATGACACTAAACCTTAGCATTTAGTAAATATCAACTGTAATAGCCTACAATACTATGACACTAAACCTCAGCATTTAGTAAATATAAACTGTTCTAGCCCACAATACTATGACACTAAACCTTAGCATTTAGTAAATAGATATATGTAGTGTATATGAAATTCACTAGTCTACAATACTATGAACCTAAAGATATAAGATATTTAAACTTATCTGGGATACTAGACTCTGACACTAACAATATACTTATGGCTACACATGGCACTAATCTATAACTACATATATATATATATATATATATATATATATATATATATATATAATTGTTTAATGTTAGGCTTTCAATGTGCGCATACTATAATTATACTATTTTCTATGTGAAAATATCATATAGTAATATAATAAACTATATTTACATTATAATTATATTATATTATATGGATCTTATTAGGTTTAGTGTTGGTTTTATTATTTTAATACATTATATACATAGATACATAATCTGTAAACTTAATAATCAATGCTTACAACAAATATCCATACTAATAAAAGAATGCGTAAATTATTATAAATAAACACATTTATCTATCAACGCACACTGTCGCACATGCTATACAAATTAATTATCAATCATTTAATAATTCACTTGCTCCGTGTATAAATATGTTTTCATATTTACAATATATTTACATTTTGGAAAATTATAAATCTACAATTTATAAATACTCTATTGCATACTACATATATTACTTTACAATTTTATCGAAATATATCGGAACGGTAGATTTTAATATTTCAATAAATATTTTAATTTTAATAATTTTTTCTTTAGTATTTTATCAGTTATGTAATATATATGCATAACTTGTCATTTGTGTGTTGCAGAAGGCAATAGCTTTCACTTTTAATATATATAATAATTGCAATATCTATCAATTAATGTAATTATGATATTACTATAGTTAGTATTAGATAATAATTTAATTTAGTTATTTTGCAATATACTTTTTTCCCTGTATTATTTAAATTTACATCTATTTTTTAATGTATTATTAATTATTGATTTTGTAATATAATATTTTTTGCAGAATTATTGCATAATTTTCCTAAATGTATTTAGAACTTGTGATGTAAATAATATTTATGAATTTTGTTTGTTTATAGAATATTTATATAGATTTGATATTTATATGAATGTAAAGTTATTACTAGTAAATCTTTATAAATAATATTGAATACCTTAATGTTTTATTAATGTATTATTAAATATGATTAATAATACAACATATACATTTTATAAATACTTTCACTTGTTATCATTATATATATATATATATATATATATATATATATATATATATATATATGATATTTAAAATAGAAATTATATTAATTGCTAATAACCAACCAATTGATATGTTTAAAGAAAAGCCTCCAATAACATTTGGCCAAATTGCGTCTTTCAACTTTGAGCTGAAATATACTAAAGCCTTGTTATCTCTCGTAAAGAAAATATCTGTGATCCTTTTATAACCACATAACCTATATTATATATAATAAAATAGTTTTTATTGGAACAATTCTATTTACAAGAAGATTTAGTATAAAATTACAGGTATGCCAGAAATTGTAATTTATCATACAAATATATATATAATTATTATATACATTTAATGTACATAAAAATTTATTAAAGGATTTTAATTTATATTAATCTTAAAAGATTAAATAAACAATGATAAATGAATAATAAATAATATGTCGTCTGCTAAAAATACTGACTTAGCATCCGGGTATTCGAATTTTGAGTCGAGATACAAATCGACATAATGAACACACATTTCAGCATTAAAATTTATCGTTTGAAATAAACTAAATGCTCCCTGGAATTGAAATCTCAGCTTACTTCCACGCTTTGTCTATATTATATATATAAATATTATATATTTGGTATATATATAATAATATAATATATATAACCATCATAAAATTGTAATTTAAATTTAATAATTAATATAAATTTATAACTAATATTAGTATATATTTTAAACTTATGATTTTGCAAATCTTTTTATTAATTAATTTAAATAATCTTTAACTATAGTTATAATATCTGTATTATATTACTTATATTATATTAATAGTTTGTATATTATATCTGTTATATCATCTATACTATTATTCATTTTAATTTAAGAATTATGTACCGATATAATCCAAGTGCATTCATTCTTAGTACCATATCCTCCTTTACCGTACCCAGGTGTTTTGATCATTTCAGATGTATGAGAATTTGACAGCTCAATTTCTCCTCCACATGAACCTAAGATAGAGGTCAATATAGCATCAATAGATGAGCAATTGTTAAAGCATACATATGGATATATCATTAATTGAATTATTTAAATTTATAAAACACATTTCATTATAAAAAAATAAATAATTATCTAATAACCGTTGAATTAAATATATTATATCGCAATATCAGGTTATCATATACTTACTGGGAGTAGAGGTAGCAATTTCTCCACATAGCTTCCCGGATAACCCTTAATAATAATAAAAATCTAAATTAATTATATGATTACAATGATTACGAAGTATTCTTACCTATATGGACCAAGTAATATCAAATAAACAAATAATTATAAAATATAGATTGTGAATATAAATACTAAATTATTGAATCTATTTCAATCTATATATTGTATTATATAATATATAATCGATGGAATGATTTTATTTCATATCAGCAAATATAACTATCAATTGATTTTCAACTTTTAGCTTTTAACATTTGTTTAGTTATTTCTATATTAATATTTAAATAACCTTCGTGACAACTGCATACGTTGCACTTCTTTTTATCCACGTAACCGTTACTCTTACAATTCAACTTTACATTTTTGCATAAATCTATTAATATGTTTAGTATAACTTTTAAGGTTCGTGAAATTCAAATACGATGTCTAACCCTTCCTGTACATCAGATTAATCGCTTTCGCATCATAAAACGTCATCGCAAATCTCTGTCCAAGTGTTTTTCCGTGGTATTTATTGAGAGGAGTCATTGAATTTAGTTTTGAGTTAATTGAGCCAGCCTACACTCGTATAAATCAATACATTAATATAATCATACATTTACCTCATATTTATATGTATTTGTTGTATATTAAATATATCCTCTATTAGCTAACCTTTGTAGCGTAATGCATTACTGATTGGTAGTCGTACCTAACTATATTGTTTGTATTTAAATATCTAAATTGACTTGAGTAGTAACCTAAATTCTCCAAATAAATCTAAAATGATATTAAACAAATTATTACGTAATTTATATTAAGCGAATACAACATAACTTACATGGAAATATATTAACTATATTAATTCAATTGTACGTATATTTATATATATAAGATTGATGTTTGATTATGTTAAAACTTATGTATTATTTGGTATATACATTGAAAATTTATCAGTATTTTTTAAAATTATTGTTTAAGACACATTGATATATCTTTACGTAATGCTACTTTTATACTTATTATATATTGAATAAGATGAATTGTATATAGTAAATAATTCGTGCTACACCTTGATGAACTTATTTCTGTCCGACCTCTGTTGTTCATGCGGGAGTCCCATGGAATGTAGAATTTCGTGATGTACCGTCCCCCGCTGTGACCGGATGTTGTTGTTATTAGAGTAAGATAAATCTGAATACTTTAGATGTAATCGTCTAGATCTTATGGTATAAATATATAGTAGATATATAACAAATTTGTATAGTTCAATAATTGTCGTATAATAATGGGCTTTGCAATCAACTAGCCACGTAAACATATACTCCGTATATCGAATCATGTTTATTATACCAGTTAATACCAACATTAATAAAACAATAGCTTTGTAATGCAATTATCTGTACTTTGAGGACGTATCCGAGGTAGGTGTAGCATCTACGAGAATGGTAACGGAATAGAAAATTGGTTGAATAGTAAAATAAATAAGCTTTTATTGAGCATATGTTTTTCAAATAAAGTATATGGAATAATTAAACAACTTGTGGAAATTTTAAAAATTATTATTAGAGTGAGTAAATATTATTAATTATTATTATTAACATAAATTATTACAATTATATATATATATAAATATATATATATATATATATATATATATATATAATAGAATTAAATTAAGTTAATATAATATAATATCAAGTTTTTTTATATTTATATTTCTTTCTTTATTCTATATTCATACAATTAATAATTAAAAATTTAACAATTTATAATTCTTATATCATTTTTAAATTATTACAAATTCTACATGTCTATTTATATCAATTATAGCATTTAATAGTTGTAATATCTATCTTACGATTAGAGGTATCATTTCCCTTTTGGAACATGCACCAATGTTTCTATATAATTTTATATACTAGATATGTGTAAATATTGATATATAAATTGTATTTTTAAGTGTATACACTTTTTTTAAGTGCATATATGCGTAATATATATTAATTTTAAGGGTACATATTTACTACTTTTAATAGAGAATATGTGTTCTCATACTCCTCAACCAATACCAGAATTGTTTTATAGAAAATGGAGGTAGTATTACTAATAATTTGTATGTTTATAAATATATTAATATATTGAATCATCGAGTAGTTTATCATATATATATATATATATAACACAGTATTACAATCTTGTGTTGAGTAACACACAAAAAACACTTGTTAACCAAAGTATTTTTTACCAATTGTTTACTGGTACATGAATGTATTTGTATTTGTATGATTGATAATATATAAATTAGTTATACATTAATTAAATATACATTATTTATAAAAAATAATTTACTCATTTGTATTTTAGGTATTTAGGGATATTAAAGTACATTTTTTTATAATTATTAAAAATTAATTTATTTTTATACGGATCTATTAAATACTTTATTATATGTGTAAGTTCCATTTTTCTATAGATTCATAATTTACGTTAACATTATAATTCTATGATTTTGGCACAGGTTACATAATACATACCATATAATAGATACCATTAGATTTAATTTCAGGGGTTTCTTTTAACAATGACTAACTATTCTTCAAATATCATATGTGATATATATTTATAAATTGATTTCATTTATTCATTAATATACTATACTAGTATTACGTTATTAAAAATGTATAAACTTATTTCATTTATTCATAATATAATATAATATACTATTAATATATTATTATATATTTATAACCCTTTAGTATTACGCATGAAAAGAAGGTAGGCGGAAGGACTATTCCTCACACTTGAATCTAATTCCTGGAACTTCAATATTGTTTGATCTTCAATTTCCTTTATCGCCGTTCTGATAGCTTTCCTTTCAGTTCTTTCTAATAGAAATATATGTTAACTATATAGTATTAAAATTATGATATATATATATATATATATATATATATAATATGTATATATATATATCATATCATATCATACCATATATTTTATATTAAATACAATTATAATCAGGTGTACTATATATAAATATGTATGTTAATTCAAATATATCATACGATTATGATATAATATAATATAATATATATAATATGATGATATAATGTCACTTGATTTAATAAAATCCTATATGTACTATTTATAAAAAACATATTTTGTATCCGCTTTTAATTATACGAAATCAATAAATATTGATATTTGTATAACAATTAAAATCATAATTTAATTTTATATAACAAATACATATTTTTTAGAAAAAAAAAAAATATATATATATATATATATATATATATATATATATATTGTATGACATAATATAAAATGAAGTAATATTTTATAACTTTTTATAATATTAATACAGCTAATAATAAGAATATAATTTCATATACACGTATACTATATGTATATTATAATCCTTATACTGTTTGTATATAATACTATTAATAACCATTAAGCGTTAACAATTGAATCTCTAGATATATGTATTAATGTTAGGTTATTATTTGGTCAACTTGGTGAATAATATTATATTATTCAATTATTATATTCAAATAATAATTTTCGTTCACTAATTAATTATATGATGTAACATAATCATTAATAAAGATCACTCCCTATATATATGATTAATGATATATTCATAACATATATCCATTATTGCATTTTTCCTAATACTCAATTTCAACATCAAATAAACAAATATATATTTATAACGTATATTTCCCACTTAACATATAATAATATAGTTATATAATAACACATACTGTGAGTTCCGTCGAATTTGTAGTAAATTTGATGTGTATCATTTAGAGTCCATAGCCTTGTACCAAAAGCAACTTTTCTTTTATTTCGTGAATTTCCGTGCTAAATAAGTCAATTATGATATGTTTGATATTTTATATTTAATGATTATAATGAAAATCACCTTTTCTTTTTCTTTGAAGTATTTCAATAGTTGCTTTAGTTGGTCAATTGAATATAATAGATCTTTTGTTTGGTTTGTTTCTTTTATTTCTAACTATGCGAATAAAATAAAATTTTAAAAATGTATTTACATTATTAAGCTTAATATAGGATTTTAATATAAATAATGTACATGAAGTTTATTCTGATTGACAAATTATCATTATATAACTTAGAGTATTAAAATATTAACTATTTAATCATTATAAGATTAGTAATATAAATATATTATTCCCGCATTTTGACAGACAATTTGAGAATGTTAACCTCGTCACTATACCCGAGAAGTCTGTCTAGGTCATCGGTTAGTTTGACCACTCGCTGATAGTCGATTTCGGACAGTCCGTCCGTATCGATGAATTGCTTACGAGTCCTGCCATCGCTTGGTTCCCATAACTCGTATATCTCATCTCTACCTAAGTATACTAACCTCTATTTTTTATTTATTGTTTATTTTATAATATTCTAATCGATTTAGAATATATAATGCATATTAGACTAAAATTATTAAAATATACGATAATTTGCATAATATATTAATATCGTTTACCAGATCAATTAATTCTCAATAATGAATTTGTTAATTTGATATGTATATTTATAAAGTCAATATATAATAATCCATTATATATATATATATATATATATATATATATAATTATCAAGGTTAAATAATCTTTACATTAAAATTATAACAACCATATAAACATAAACGATGAAGATAATAGTTGCAAGAATTGCGGAAAAGAAAATAATGAGGAAACATGCACAAGCCAATCCTTTGCGCCACCATAAAGTTATACAGCAACAATTTAGTTCTCTAATGTTCTCATCTGTAATTCCATCTTTAATTATATAAATTAATTTATATATCAAATATATCTTAAATACATCATTTTACAAATATCGTTAATATAAATATTCAAATATGTAGCATTTTTCATCATAAATATATATATATATATATATATAGACCTCCTATTACGGGCAAATACACCCTCAATGTATATTTTTTGTATAACCAGACAAATACACCCTTTTGAATAATGATTGGTTTTAGTCGAAAATTTACATTCGGGCTACTATTAGGTTAATAAATAATGCCTGGAAATTTGAGAAAGAATAAATCATTATTTTATGATATACATGTTTTGGTGGGTGTTTCCATGTTCGTCATCTCCTATTCACGACAAATACACCCACCTGATTTTCCAATATAAAACCAGACTAATACACCCTTTTAATACATTACACTATTACGGAGTAATACACCCAATAACACATTCATAGATTTAGATGCATTAATAGATAATCATTATTTATATATATATTATATTTTAATATTATATATTTTTAATTGTAGCCTAAATAATTCCAATTTATTTAAATATTAATAATATATTAACTATTACTAATATTTTATTATAAAATATTACTAAACCATATTCAAATACAAAGATATGGTATTATATATTATATTATATAATTTAATAGTATACTATCAAACTACTATCACAATCAGAGATTTAATTTGTAATCTTGTCGATTACTTATATACATTATTATATTTGGAAATATGGCATATGAAATAATCCTCATAATATAATATACAATATTTCCTTTTAACTTTAGTTGCTGAATATAAATTTAATATATACATATATATATATATATATTATATTGCTATATTTTTGATTATAAACAAAATTTATATATTTATAGAATATAATTTCAAAAGTATACTTTATAATATAAATACATTTTTATTTTATGCATAGGTATTTTACTAAAATGTATTTAATGTATAATTGATATCTAATAACAAACTAATATATTAATTATGAATAAATCGATTATAAATATGATGAACATAATAAGCGTATGTTTTTATATGCATATTTTAATTACAATAGTATATATATTTATAATATAGAATTCACTATATTTTACTTTTATACAATATATAATAATACTTTATTAATTATAAATTATTATCATATATTATATAAAATATACGATATATGTTAACAGAATGTATTCTATGTAATATAATTTAAAGTATATTTTTATAATTATGAAAATATAATAATTTGTTTATTTCTACATTATATAATGACAACGAATACATGAAATATCTATAATTGAAGTGATTAGGTTTATCAATGCAACATGTATAATATAATTTCTATTCGTGTATCTAATTCAAAATATTTATTTCAAATTCGTTATATTATAAAATATGTTTATTGCATATGCCTTATAATTTATAAAAAAACGGTGGTTGTAAATGTATAAATTGAATTATCAGTCTAGATATAGATAGTTATATTTATGCAAAAAATATGTAATAGTTTATATTGAAAATGATAATTACCATTATTTTTTTGGGGGAAATGCATTTTTTTTTAAATCCCAAAATTTGGAGTAGTCTTCGAGTAGTCATACATTTTGACAAAATCTTCGATATCGTAGTAGCAGGGATAGTTGCTAGCGCTCCGCGCTTGCTGGGATTTTCTGAAGTCGCATTATATTAGGGGGGATACTCGTATGTATAAATATGAGTAATGTCAGTATATATAGGGGCAGCATCTTATATTAAAGCTTTAATATAACTAACTCGGACACGGGCATTTTATTTTGACTTATTTTAAGTTATACCAATTATTGTTAAGTATTATAAACATTCATAATATTAGTACTTCGTGATACATTTGAATAATTATGGTGTTTATAAAGTATTTTTTTATATAAAATATTATTTACAAAATCTTTATAATAAAATATATAACACGTGTTATGTATAATGTACATTGTTAAATATAACATTATATATGTAATAAATATACTATGAACATTTTATAAACATGTTATTAACATACTATTAAACAAATGTTTTATTTACAATATTGCATATATATTTATATTACATAGTATACACTATGTATTACTGTATCTTATATTATTTTATTACTATACATTAATGTATCTTATATTATTTTAGTATTAGATAGTTGTATACTAGTTTCTCATAGTGATATTGTAATATTTTATTTTTGTATAGAAATAATAAGATATGTAATTAAATTTATATAAAATATATATTTTATAACATTTACAAAAAAGTCTCATTTGTCGTGTAGGTTAATGCGCTGTAAATTTTCGTTATTGCGTTATGTAGAATTACATCTAATTAAATATTTTTAATGATCCTAGGTTCAAATCTCTCATGTAATGCTTTGAATTTTTATATCAATTTAAAAAAATATTTGATATCACTATTAAAAAAATATTTTAATGTAAATGACAATACATAACAAGGATAAATAGTTTTACCTATGTTAATTTACATCAAGTATTGTTACCTATTATAACCATTTATAATATTATTACTTAATCATGATATATCTGAATAATTATGGTCATTGTAAATTTTAAATATTTTTTTATAAAATTGTTACCATAAAATATATAACATATACGATATACATGTAATAAATATACTATGACAATTTTATGAATATGTTATTAACATACTATTAAAACAAATGTTTTATTTACACTATTGTATATATATTTATATTACATAGTATACACTATGTATTACTGTATCTTATATTATTTTATTACTCTATATTAATGTATCTTATATTATTTTATTACTAGATAGTTGTATAATAGTTTCTCATAGTGATATTGTAATATTTTATTTTTGTATAGAAATAATAAGATATGTAATTAAATTTATATAAGATAGAAATTAAATAGAAATAATAAGATATGTAATTAAATTTATATAAAATATATATTTTATAACATTTACAAAAAAGTCTCATTAGTCGTGTAGGTTAATGCGCTGTAAATTTTCGTTATTGCGTTATGTAGAATTACATCTAATTAAGTATTTTTAATGATCCTAGGTTCAAATCTCTCATGTAATGCTTTGAATTTTTAAATCAATTTAAAAAAATATTTGATATTACTATTATAAACATATTTTAATGTAAATGACAATACATAACAAGGATAAATAGTTTTACCTATGTTAATTTACATCAAGTATTGTTACCTATTATAACCATTTATAATATTATTACTTAATCATGATATATCTGAATAATTATGGTCATTGTAAATTTTGAATATTTTTTTATAAAATTGTTACCATAACATATATAACATATACGATATACATGTAATAAATATACTATGATAATTTTATGAATATGTTATTAACATACTATTAAAACAAATGTTTTATTTACACTATTGTATATATATTTATATTACATAGTATACACTATGTATTACTGTATCTTATATTATTTTATTACTATGTATTAATGTATCTTATATTATTTTATTACTAGATAGTTGTATAATAGTTTCTCATAGTGATATTGTAATATTTTATTTTTGTATAGAAATAATAAGATATGTAATTAAATTTATATAAAATATATATTTTATAACATTTACAAAAAAGTCTCATTAGTCGTGTAGGTTAATGCGCTGTAAATTTTCGTTATTGCGTTATGTAGAATTACATCTAATTAAGTATTTTTAATGATCCTAGGTTCAAATCTCTCATGTAATGCTTTGAATTTTTAAATCAATTTAAAAAAATATTTGATATTACTATTATAAACATATTTTAATGTAAATGACAATACATAACAAGGATAAATAGTTTTACCTATGTTAATTTACATCAAGTATTGTTACCTATTATAACCATTTATAATATTATTACTTAATCATGATATATCTGAATAATTATGGTCATTGTAAATTTTGAATATTTTTTTATAAAATTGTTACCATAACATATATAACATATACGATATACATGTAATAAATATACTATGATAATTTTATGAATATGTTATTAACATACTATTAAAACAAATGTTTTATTTACACTATTGTATATATATTTATATTACATAGTATACACTATGTATTACTGTATCTTATATTATTTTATTACTATGTATTAATGTATCTTATATTATTTTATTACTAGATAGTTGTATAATAGTTTCTCATAGTGATATTGTAATATTTTATTTTTGTATAGAAATAATAAGATATGTAATTAAATTTATATAAAATATATATTTTATAACATTTACAAAAAAGTCTCATTTGTCGTGTAGGTTGCGATGTAAATTTTCGTTATTGCGTTATGTAGAATTACATCTAATTAAATATTTGTAATGATCCTAGGTTCAAATCTCTCTTGTAATGCTTTGAATTTTTATATCAATTTAAACAAATATTTGATATCACTATTAAAAACATATTTTAATGTAAATGACAATACATAACAAGGATAAATAGTTTTACCTATGTTAATTTACATCAAGTATTGTTACCTATTATAACCATTTATAATATTATTACGTAATCATGATATATCTGAATAATTATGGTCATTGTAAATTTTAAATATTTTTTTATAAAATTGTTACCATAAAATATATAACATATACGATATACAATGTATATTATACATGTAATAAATATACTATGACAATTTTATGAATATGTTATTAACATACTATTAAAACAAATGTTTTATTTACACTATTGTATATATATTTATATTACATAGTATACACTATGTATTACTGTATCTTATATTATTTTATTACTATGTATTAATGTATCTTATATTATTTTATTACTAGATAGTTGTATAATAGTTTCTCATAGTGATATTTTATTTTTGTATAGAAATAATAATATATGTAATTAAATAAATATAAAATATATATTTTTTTTAATTTACAAAAAGTGTTCGTGTAGCTTAATGCTCCTTACGTTTTCTTTATATATATATATAAAGGAAATGTACAGCGCATTAACGTATACGTTATGTAGAATTACATCTAATTACATATTTGTAATGATCTAGGTTCAAATATATTTTGTAGCGCATTGAATAGTCGCTATATTTGTAATACAAAAATTATATATTTATTTACTGTTACAATATTAAGTTTCATAGTATTTGTTTTCATTATACATAAATGAGTTCAATTTTTCTATAGATATATTATTAACTAGGTATTAAATAATAAGTGATACATATATCTCAAAAATAGTAGCTTCATAATAATTAAGTTCGATATAATTTTCATGGAAATAATATATTAATTGAAAACGAGTTCATAGTAAAATTAATTATAAATATACTTCAACTTGATCATTTTTATGCTTAAATAATTTTTTTTTAATATTGCAATAATTTTAATTGATCACGGGTCCAAAACTCAGAAACAGTTATTAATTTTAAGAATCTTACAATATATTATCTAAAATTATAAATAAAATCGAAATATGTTTAAAATATTTTGTGCTCGATAATTCTATATTAATTAAATTAATTATGAGTTGTTAGATATTTATGAGTGGCTAGTATATTGAAATATGTGCATTACATTAAACATATTAAATAAGTAAATTACAATAATTATCAGAAATTAAATTAAATACTGTATTATATTATAACCAAATAAAAAATTATATTGTATATAATGATATTGCTTTATTCTATTAATTTATTTAATGTTCTTATATTAGATTTTAATACATTATTGAATTTCGTTCGGACTTTTAAATATATTTCTTCCTCGGAAACGTTTAATAAACACGGTAGAGAATATATTTTTAATATTTCTATTATTTCTTGCTTTCCTGAAAATTTTTAATTAACTATTTGTAATTATCAGTATTAAAATTAAATATGAATTATACATAAATTAAGAATAATTTTTATTTGCATATTAATAACCTGGCATTTTGTTTTTTTTAAATGATATAGAATGTTCCGATAATTTCTGAAATTCTGTTTTATTCCATTTGATATTTACAGCTGTTTGAAATAATGATGTGTTTAATTATATATTTATATACATATATATATTATACATAATTAAATATTTTTAAATTGTATTTATATACCTTTTTTGATTTTGTTTGATATCATCATTTTCACAGTAACTATACTCATCATTATTTATTTCATCTTCAACACAAATATTTTTGATAGATGGATTTCGTGAAGTTTCTCCTGGCGTATCATCTGAAATGAAATATAAGTAGATTACATGCATACACACATGTATATATAAGTTTGAGTATATGGGTGTGTGAATTAAATCATGTAAGGTATTTAACTCGGTCAAATAGTCGATACTGCTATATAATAATGTAATGTTCCTTATACTAAGCTTTCATATATATGGTCAATATATATAGGCCAATATAAATAATAAATCTGCATTGATTTATTTGTATGAATGAATTTAATTTTTTATAAAACAATTAACTTGTATTAAAGCAATTACATTTTATTTAATTATATTTTTTTATTGGTATGAAATTTATTACACATGTATGTTACATATGTAAGTTTGAGTATATGGGTGTGTGAATTAAGTCATGTAAGGTATTTAACTCGGTCAAATAGTCGATACTGCTATATAATAATGCAATGTTCCGTATACTAAGCTTTCATATGTATGGTCAATATATATAGGCCAATATAAATAATAAATAATAAATCTGCATTGATTTATTCGTATGAACGAATTTAATATTTTATAAAAACAATTAACTTGTATTAAAGCAATTACATTTTATTTAATTATATTTTGTTATTGGTATGAAATTTATTACACATGTATATGTAAGTTTGAGTATATGGGTGTGTGAATTAAATCATGTAAGGTATTTAACTCGGTCAAATAGTCGATACTGCTATATAATAATGTAATGTTCCTTATACTAAGCTTTCATATGTATGGTCAATATAAATAATAAATCTGCATTGATTTATTTGTATGAATGAATTTAATTTTTTATAAAAACAATTAACTTGTATTAAAGCAATTACATTTTATTTAATTATATTTTTTATTGGTATGAAATTTATTACACATGTATATGTAAGTTTGAGTATATGCGTGTGTGAATTAAGTTATGTAAGGTATTTAACTCGGTCAAATAATCGATACTGCTATATAATAATGTAATGTTCCTTATACTAAGCTTTCATATGTATGGTCAATATATATAGGCCAATATAAATAATAAATAATAAATCTGCATTGATTTATTTGTATGAATGAATTTAATTTTTTATAAAAACAATTAACTTGTATTAAAGCAATTACATTTTATTTAATTATATTTTTTTATTGGTATGAAATTTATTACACATGTATATGTAAGTTTGAGTATATGCGTGTGTGAATTAAGTTATGTAAGGTATTTAACTCGGTCAAATAATCGATACTGCTATATAATAATGTAATGTTCCTTATACTAAGCTTTCATATGTATGGTTAATTAGTGTATTTAATATACGCAAAACTATAAATAATATTCAAGTATATAAGAATGATAAATTTCATATCATTAATAAAATTAATAATACAAATAAAAAATATAATTATCTATTACATTATTTTTATAAATGTATTGATTTATCATAAATTAATTGAATTAGTTATTCATTAGCGCTAAATATACGATTTTTAATTAGGTCAGGTTTCATAGGAATATATTAATATATACATATATATTTAAAACTATAAATATACATACTCATCATAATATAAATATTAAATAACGTATATTGTAATAATTACATTGTTATATTTCATTCTCAATTATTAATTCTTTATAATTTTAATAATTGTAATAATATAATTTAATATCAATCAACTATAAAACGGCATGAGGTATTATATATAATATTATCAATACTATTAATTATATTAAATATATCTATATTTTAAAAGATATATATAATACAAATATATATAATAATATTAGTATTTTACTAACATAATTCATTATAAAAATGTAATTTTAATTAGATAATTTAAATAAATAACAACTCTACAATATATAGTCTTGAATAAAAATGAATGACGGAAGTTTATTTTTATTTACAAATAATAATAATTAATAAAAATTATAATCTTTGTTCCTTTTTAATTTAAAAAAATATATATTCCGGAAATGGAAAAAATAGTCTCTTAATAATACATTTTTCTAAAATTTGTAATAAAATAGATTTTTTTTTGAAAATAAAGATAAAATATGAAATATTAATATAAAAATTCTTCATCAAATAAAATATTAAATATGTATCCATTTTCATATGAAAAAATGACTTTATAATATGGGTGTATTAACCCGTTTTACATATTTTAAGGATATACATCATCAATAATGAACCTTATATATTTCCATAAGTTATCGATAAAATAATATAAATTAAAGGTATACATGAAGTATAGCTCATCTTTTATAACATATCACAAGTTCAATATCTAAAACGAACACTATCATGTTAAACTATGTAGCTGACATGGAAACATCCGGTATATTGGATGTTTCTATATTGAGGGTGTATTAGTCTGGTTTTTTTTCCTGATTTGTCTGTAATTGTCTGTGTTAGTATATATATATATATATATATATATATATATATATTGATCTCATATATACATAAGGCATACAAAAACAAATATACATACATACATTCACTCACTCGTACAAATACATACACATACACATTTATATATGTATATATATATATATATTTATATATATATATATATATATATATATTGTTTGCATTCAGTGATTTCGCCTGAAATAGCGATTTTAAAATTAACATTAATATAAATTAAATTAAACTTTCAACATATCATAAAAACAGATCTTGGAGTTTTAATTGAAAAAATAAATATATCAAATATATCAAATAACTGATATATAGCTTGCCAGTCTAAACCATTTCAATATTTATATAAATATATATAAAGGACACCATTTAAGCTTAGAATAATACATTATAATATGTTTATAAAGTATTATATTTTTATTATTAAATTATTTGCTGTGTTATTTATCAGTTATTGTTAAACTACATTATTTACATACTACATTGTTTATTTTTGCTTTAAATCACATTATAACATTATTTTGATAAATTGATGTCGGTAAATACATATTATTATAATTATTAATATATCTATATATTAACATATTGAGTGAGTTATTGATATGAAACATTTTACTATTTGATAATTTGCTATTATTAATATAATATGCTGATAAAAATCATTATTTTGTAAGTGGTACTATTTAGCTTTAATATTCTTCAATTTTAGATATAGTTTATATACAAGTGCTCAAGGAATTGTTATATTCACAATTGAATTGTTATATATATAGCAAATAACATAGTTTTAATTTGATATAATTAAATATATAACCTTTTATATCAGTTTGTAGCTCTTTATTTTCTTGTGTATATTCCATTATAAGTCTTATTATATAATAATATTGAATTTGTAGACGATATTATGCTGTTTCTAATTTGTTAACATTTTTATTACTTATTTTAAATAAGTGTAACTATTATTTTTATTGTAAATTTAATTACCGAATTAATCTAAATAAACTTCATTCTTAATATATTTTATAGACATATTATAATGAACTATTCTAATTTCAAGTAGTTTTCAATACATGTATATAAATATTACAATGATTCGTAGGAGTAACGGATATGGTTAAGATTGGAATAATGAAAATTAATAAAAAAAACTATTCTTATGAAATAAACAATAAGTTCTAGTAACTTATTGTTATTAATATTATACTACTACTACTACTAATACTACTACTACTACTACTACTACTACTACTACTACTACTACTACTACTACTACTACTACTACTACTACTACTACTACTACTACTACTACTACTACTACTACTACTACTACTACTACTACTACTACTACTACTACTACTATACTATTACTACTAGTAATATTACTACTACTACTATACTTTATTAATGTATCAGTATTATAAATGTATATACTAATGTATCAGTTTGTCATAAGTATCTACATCATTTAAATTGATTTAATCATTCGAGTATAAAACGTATTACTTATTTTATAAGAATAGTTATTATATTAATTATCATAGGTTAAATATATCTATACATTTTAACATTCATATTTTAAAATGAATATATAACATATAGCTTTGCAGTCTTAACCATATATGTTACTCAATCGAATTATTATAATATTTATATGCATGTATTGGAAACTACTTGAATATAGAATAATGAATTATAATATGTCTATAAAATATATTATTAATGATATTTATATAGATTAATTCGGTAATTAAATATACAATAAAAATAATAGTTAAACTTATTTAAAATCAGTAATAAAATTTCGACATATTAGAAACAGTAAATTTCAGTATAAAAATTCAATATTAATGTATAATAAATATTGAAAATGGAATCTACACAAGATAATCAACAGCTACAAACAGATTTAAAAGGTCAAACATATGAATTACTATTGGATGTTTATATAACCAATGATATTAAATTAAATCAGTAATATTTTGCTATCTATTTACATAAATTTATATATAATATATATATATATATATATATATATATATATATATATATATACATTTATATTATTTATATATACTATAGTATATAGTATATTAGTATATATTGAGTCATTCCTCATTAGTAATATTGTTATTTTATAATTTGTTTTAAATTTAAAACTATCATAGTTAAAATTGTTTAATATTGAGTCAATGTGCTCTAATTGTATTTAATATATTAATTGCTAGACCACTTGTGTATAATCTATATATTGACATTCAAGTCTAGTTTATATATAAATAATAGACCTCAGAAATGAATTATTCTTATCAGTGTATATCTATTAATAATATTAATAATATAAAATTATTAAATATTATAATTGTACATATTAATAACTCGCTCAAAATGTTAATATATTAATATATATATATATATATATATATATATATATATATATACTAACACAGACAATTACAGACAAATCAGGAAAAAAAACCAGACTAATACACCCTCAATATAGAAACATCCAATATACCGGATGTTTCCATGTCAGCTACATAGTTTAACATGATAGTGTTCGTTTTAGATATTGAACTTGTGATATGTTATAAAAGATGAGCTATACTTCATGTATACCTTTAATTTATATTATTTTATCGATAACTTATGGAAATATATAAGGTTCATTATTGATGATGTATATCCTCAAAATATGTAAAACGGGTTAATACACCCATATTATAAAGTCATTTTTTCATATGAAAATGGATACATATTTAATATTTTATTTGATGAAGAATTTTTATATTAATATTTCATATTTTATCTTTATTTTCAAAAAAAAATCTATTTTATTACAAATTTTAGAAAAATGTATTATTAAGAGACTATTTTTTCCATTTCCGGAATATATATTTTTTTAAATTAAAAAGGAACAAAGATTATAATTTTTATTAATTATTATTATTTGTAAATAAAAATAAACTTCCGTCATTCATTTTTATTCAAGACTATATATTGTAGAGTTGTTATTTATTTAAATTATCTAATTAAAATTACATTTTTATAATGAATTATGTTAGTAAAATACTAATATTATTATATATATTTGTATTATATATATCTTTTAAAATATAGATATATTTAATATAATTAATAGTATTGATAATATTATATATAATACCTCATGCCGTTTTATAGTTGATTGATATTAAATTATATTATTACAATTATTAAAATTATAAAGAATTAATAATTGAGAATGAAATATAACAATGTAATTATTACAATATACGTTATTTAATATTTATATTATGATGAGTATGTATATTTATAGTTTTAAATATATATGTATATATTAATATATTCCTATGAAACCTGACCTAATTAAAAATCGTATATTTAGCGCTAATGAATAACTAATTCAATTAATTTATGATAAATCAATACATTTATAAAAATAATGTAATAGATAATTATATTTTTTATTTGTATTATTAATTTTATTAATGATATGAAATTTATCATTCTTATATACTTGAATATTATTTATAGTTTTGCGTATATTAAATACACTAATTAACCATACATATGAAAGCTTAGTATAAGGAACATTACATTATTATATAGCAGTATCGACTATTTGACCGAGTTAAATACCTTACATGATTTAATTCACACACCCATATACTCAAACTTACATATACATGTGTAATAAATTTCAAACCAATAAAAAAATATAATTAAATAAAATGTAATTGCTTTAATACAAGTTAATTGTTTTTATAAAAAATTAAATTCATTCATACAAATAAATCAATGCAGATTTATTATTTATTATTTATATTGGCCTATATATATTGACCATACATATGAAAGCTTAGTATAAGGAACATTACATTATTATATAGCAGTATCGATTATTTGACCGAGTTAAATACCTTACATAACTTAATTCACACACGCATATACTCAAACTTACATGTGTAATAAATTTCATACCAATAAAAAAATATAATTAAATAAAATGTAATTGCTTTAATACAAGTTAATTGTTTTTATAAAAAATTTAATTCATTCATACAAATAAATCAATGCAGATTTATTATTTATATTGACCATACATATGAAAGCTATAAGGAACATTACATTATTATATAGCAGTATCGACTATTTGACCGAGTTAAATACCTTACATGATTTAATTCACACACCCATATACTCAAACTTACATATACATGTGTAATAAATTTCATACCAATAACAAAATATAATTAAATAAAATGTAATTGCTTTAATACAAGTTAATTGTTTTTATAAAATATTAAATTCGTTCATACAAATAAATCAATGCAGATTTATTATTTATTATTTATATTGGCCTATATATTGACCATACATATGAAAGCTTAGTATACGGAACATTGCATTATTATATAGCAGTATCGACTATTTGACCGAGTTAAATACCTTACATGACTTAATTCACACACCCATATACTCAAACTTACATATGTAACATACATGTGTAATAAATTTCATACCAATAAAAAAATATAATTAAATAAAATGTAATTGCTTTAATACAAGTTAATTGTTTTATAAAAAATTAAATTCATTCATACAAATAAATCAATGCAGATTTATTATTTATATTGGCCTATATATATTGACCATATATATGAAAGCTTAGTATAAGGAACATTACATTATTATATAGCAGTATCGACTATTTGACCGAGTTAAATACCTTACATGATTTAATTCACACACCCATATACTCAAACTTATATATACATGTGTGTATGCATGTAATCTACTTATATTTCATTTCAGATGATACGCCAGGAGAAACTTCACGAAATCCATCTATCAAAAATATTTGTGTTGAAGATGAAATAAATAATGATGAGTATAGTTACTGTGAAAATGATGATATCAAAAAAAATCAAAAAAGGTATATAAATACAATTTAAAAATATTTAATTATGTATAATATATATATGTATATAAATATATAATTAAACACATCATTATTTCAAACAGCTGTAAATATCAAATGGAATAAAACAGAATTTCAGAAATTATCGGAACATTCTATATCATTTAAAAAAAACAAAATGCCAGGTTATTAATATGCAAATAAAAATTATTCTTAATTTATGTATAATGCATATTTAATTTTAATACTGATAATTACAAATAGTTAATTAAAAATTTTCAGGAAAGCAAGAAATAATAGAAATATTAAAAATATATTCTCCACCGTGTTTATTAAAACTTTCCGAGGAAGAAATATATTTAAAAGTCCGAACGAAATTCAATAATGTATTAAAATCTAATATAAGAACATTAAATAAATTAATAGAATAAAGCAATATCATTATATACAATATAATTTTTTATTTGGTTATAATATAATACAGTATTTAATTTAATTTCTGATAATTATTGTAATTTACTTATTTAATATGTTTAATGTAATGCACATATTTAAATATACTAGCCACTCATAAATATCTAACAACTCATAATTAATTTAATTAATATAGAATTATCGAGCACAAAATATTTTAAACATATTTCGATTTTATTTATAATTTTAGATAATATATTGTAAGATTCTTAAAATTAATAACTGTTTCTGAGGTCTGAACCCGTGATCAATTAAAATTGTTGCATTATTAAAAAAAAATTATTTAAGCATAAAAATGATCAAGTTGAAGTATATTTATAATTAATTTTACTATGAACTCGTTTTCAATTAATATATTATTTCCATGAAAATTATATCGAACTTAATTATTATGAAGCTACTATTTTTGAGATATATGTATCACTTATTATTTAATACCTAGTTAATAATATATCTATAGAAAAATTGAACTCATTTATGTATAATGAAAACAAATACTATGAAACTTAATATTGTAACAGTAAATAAATATATAATTTTTGTATTACAAATATAGCGACTATTCAATGCGCTACAAGATATATTTGAACCTAGATCATTACAAATATGTAATTAGATGTAATTCTACATAACGTATACGTTAATACGCTGTACGTTTCCTTTATATATATATAAAGAAAACGTAAGGAGCATTAAGCTACACGAACACTTTTTGTAAATTTAAAAAAATATATATTTTATATTTATTTAATTACATATATTATTATTTCTATACAAAAATAAAATATCACTATGAGAAACTATTATACAACTATCTAGTAATAAAATAATATAAGATACATTAATACATAGTAATAAAATAATATAAGATACAGTAATACATAGTGTATACTATGTAATATAAATATATATACAATAGTGTAAATAAAACATTTGTTTTAATAGTATGTTAATAACATATTCATAAAATTGTCATAGTATATTTATTACATGTATAATATACATTGTATATCGTATATGTTATATATTTTATGGTAACAATTTTATAAAAAAATATTTAAAATTTACAATGACCATAATTATTCAGATATATCATGATTACGTAATAATATTATAAATGGTTATAATAGGTAACAATACTTGATGTAAATTAACATAGGTAAAACTATTTATCCTTGTTATGTATTGTCATTTACATTAAAATATGTTTTTAATAGTGATATCAAATATTTTTTTAAATTGATATAAAAATTCAAAGCATTACAAGAGAGATTTGAACCTAGGATCATTACAAATATTTAATTAGATGTAATTCTACATAACGCAATAACGAAAATTTACATCGCATTAACCTACACGACAAATGAGACTTTTTTGTAAATGTTATAAAATATATATTTTATATAAATTTAATTACATATCTTATTATTTCTATACAAAAATAAAATATTACAATATCACTATGAGAAACTATTATACAACTATCTAGTAATAAAATAATATAATATACATTAATACATAGTAATAAAATAATATAAGATACAGTAATACATAGTGTATACTATGTAATATAAATATATATACAATAGTGTAAATAAAACATTTGTTTTAATAGTATGTTAATAACATATTCATAAAATTGTCATAGTATATTTATTACATGTATAATATACATTGTATATCGTATATGTTATATATTTTATGGTAACAATTTTATAAAAAAATATTTAAAATTTACAATGACCATAATTATTCAGATATATCATGATTACGTAATAATATTATAAATGGTTATAATAGGTAACAATACTTGATGTAAATTAACATAGGTAAAACTATTTATCCTTGTTATGTATTGTCATTTACATTAAAATATGTTTTTAATAGTGATATCAAATATTTTTTTAAATTGATATAAAAATTCAAAGCATTACAAGAGAGATTTGAACCTAGGATCATTACAAATATTTAATTAGATGTAATTCTACATAACGCAATAACGAAAATTTACATCGCATTAACCTACACGACAAATGAGACTTTTTTGTAAATGTTATAAAATATATATTTTATATAAATTTAATTACATATCTTATTATTTCTATACAAAAATAAAATATTACAATATCACTATGAGAAACTATTATACAACTATCTAGTAATAAAATAATATAAGATACATTAATACATAGTAATAAAATAATATAAGATACAGTAATACATAGTGTATACTATATAATATAAATATATATACAATAGTGTAAATAAAACATTTGTTTTAATAGTATGTTAATAACATATTCATAAAATTGTCATAGTATATTTATTACATGTATAATATACATTGTATATCGTATATGTTATATATTTTATGGTAACAATTTTATAAAAAAATATTTAAAATTTACAATGACCATAATTATTCAGATATATCATGATTACGTAATAATATTATAAATGGTTATAATAGGTAACAATACTTGATGTAAATTAACATAGGTAAAACTATTTATCCTTGTTATGTATTGTCATTTACATTAAAATATGTTTTTAATAGTGATATCAAATATTTTTTTTAATTGATATAAAAATTCAAAGCATTACAAGAGAGATTTGAACCTAGGATCATTACAAATATTTAATTAGATGTAATTCTACATAACGCAATAACGAAAATTTACATCGCATTAACCTACACGACAAATGAGACTTTTTTGTAAATGTTATAAAATATATATTTTATATAAATTTAATTACATATCTTATTATTTCTATACAAAAATAAAATATTACAATATCACTATGAGAAACTATTATACAACTATCTAGTAATAAAATAATATAAGATACATTAATACATAGTAATAAAATAATATAAGATACAGTAATACATAGTGTATACTATGTAATATAAATATATATACAATAGTGTAAATAAAACATTTGTTTTAATAGTTTGTTAATAACATATTCATAAAATTATCATAGTATATTTATTACATGTATATCGTATATGTTATATATGTTATGGTAACAATTTTATAAAAAAATATTCAAAATTTACAATGACCATAATTATTCAGATATATCATGATTAAGTAATAATATTATAAATGGTTATAATAGGTAACAATACTTGATGTAAATTAACATAGGTAAAACTATTTATCCTTGCTATGTATTGTCATTTACATTAAAATATGTTTATAATAGTAATATCAAATATTTTTTTAAATTGATTTAAAAATTCAAAGCATTACATGAGAGATTTGAACCTAGGATCATTAAAAATACTTAATTAGATGTAATTCTACATAACGCAATAACGAAAATTTACAGCGCATTAACCTACACGACAAATGAGACTTTTTTGTAAATGTTATAAAATATATATTTTATATAAATTTAATTACATATCTTATTATTTCTATACAAAAATAAAATATTACAATATCACTATGAGAAACTATTATACAACTATCTAGTAGTAAAATAATATAAGATACATTAATACATAGTAATAAAATAATATAAGATACAGTAATACATAGTGTATACTATGTAATATAAATATATATGCAATATTGTAAATAAAACATTTGTTTAATAGTATGTTAATAACATGTTTATAAAATGTTCATAGTATATTTATTACATATATAATGTTATATTTAACAATGTACA
The DNA here is from genome assembly GCA_964035775.1 of Osedax frankpressi. Taxonomy (NCBI): domain Eukaryota; kingdom Metazoa; phylum Annelida; class Polychaeta; order Sabellida; family Siboglinidae; genus Osedax; species Osedax frankpressi. The sequence goes on along the minus strand of OZ038315.1, from coordinate 20,717,578 downwards.
TTATACATAACACGTGTTATATATTTTATTATAAAGATTTTGTAAATAATATTTTATATAAAAAAATACTTTATAAACACCATAATTATTCAAATGTATCACGAAGTACTAATATTATGAATGTTTATAATACTTAACAATAATTGGTATAACTTAAAATAAGTCAAAATAAAATGCCCGTGTCCGAGCTAGTTATATTAAAGCTTTAATATAAGATGCTGCCCCTATATATACTGACATTACTCATATTTATACATACGAGTATCCCCCCTAATATAATGCGACTTCAGAAAATCCCAGCAAGCGCGGAGCGCTAGCAACTATCCCTGCTACTACGATATCGAAGATTTTGTCAAAATGTATGACTACTCGAAGACTACTCCAAATTTTGGGATTTAAAAAAAAATGTATTTCCCCCAAAAAAATAATGATAATTATCATTTTCAATATAAACTATTACATATTTTTTGCATAAATATAACTATCTATATCTAGACTGATAATTCAATTTATACATTTACAACCACCGTTTTTTTATAAATTATAAGGCATATGCAATAAACATATTTTATAATATAACGAATTTGAAATAAATATTTTGAATTAGATACACGAATAGAAATTATATTATACATGTTGCATTGATAAACCTAATCACTTCAATTATAGATATTTCATGTATTCGTTGTCATTATATAATGTAGAAATAAACAAATTATTATATTTTCATAATTATAAAAATATACTTTAAATTATATTACATAGAATACATTCTGTTAACATATATCGTATATTTTATATAATATATGATAATAATTTATAATTAATAAAGTATTATTATATATTGTATAAAAGTAAAATATAGTGAATTCTATATTATAAATATATATACTATTGTAATTAAAATATGCATATAAAAACATACGCTTATTATGTTCATCATATTTATAATCGATTTATTCATAATTAATATATTAGTTTGTTATTAGATATCAATTATACATTAAATACATTTTAGTAAAATACCTATGCATAAAATAAAAATGTATTTATATTATAAAGTATACTTTTGAAATTATATTCTATAAATATATAAATTTTGTTTATAATCAAAAATATAGCAATATAATATATATATATATATGTATATATTAAATTTATATTCAGCAACTAAAGTTAAAAGGAAATATTGTATATTATATTATGAGGATTATTTCATATGCCATATTTCCAAATATAATAATGTATCGTAAGTAATCGACAAGATTACAAATTAAATCTCTGATTGTGATAGTAGTTTGATAGTATACTATTAAATTATATAATATAATATATAATACCATATCTTTGTATTTGAATATGGTTTAGTAATATTTTATAATAAAATATTAGTAATAGTTAATATATTATTAATATTTAAATAAATTGGAATTATTTAGGCTACAATTAAAAATATATAATATTAAAATATAATATATATATAAATAATGATTATCTATTAATGCATCTAAATCTATGAATGTGTTATTGGGTGTATTACTCCGTAATAGTGTAATGTATTAAAAGGGTGCATTAGTCTGGTTTTATATTGGAAAATCAGGTGGGTGTATTTGTCGTGAATAGGAGATGACGAACATGGAAACACCCACCAAAACATGTATATCAGAAAATAATGATTTATTCTTTCTCAAATTTCCAGGCATTATTTATTAACCTAATAGTAGCCCGAATGTAAATTTTCGACTAAAACCAATCATTATTCAAAAGGGTGTATTTGTCTGGTTATACAAAAAATATACATTGAGGGTGTATTTGCCCGTAATAGGAGGTCTATATATATATATATATATATATATATATATATATATATTAATACTTATAATAATATGTTCTTACCGACATAAATTTAGCAAAATAATCTTGTGATTTCAAGCAAAAATAAATAATGTAGTATGTCAAGAGTACAGTTTAACAATAATTGATAAATAATCCAGCATATAATTTAATAATATAAATAATATACTTTATTAAAATATTATAATGAATAATACTAATCTCAATTGGTGTTTTTATATACATTGATAAATATTGAAATGATTGCATGTTATAAAATGATTTATAATGGCAAGCTATATATCAGTTCTGCTTTGTACCTGTTCTTAAAAAAACTATATTTGCTTGTTTGACTATATTTATTTTTATTATATTTACCAAGATCCTTTTTTTTTGAAGTCATGTTGAAAATTTAAATTAATTTACATTAATATTATTATTAAAATCGCCAAATTCACTAAATACTAATAATATATATATATATTTATGATGAAAAATGCTACATATTGCATTTAAATATTTATATTAACGATATTTGTAAAATGTATTAAGATAAATTTGATATATAAATTAATTTATATAATTAAAGATGGAATTACAGATGAGAACATTAGAGAACTAAATTGTTGCTGTCTAACTTTATGGTGGCGCAAAGGATTGGCTTGTGCATGTTTCCTCATTATTTTCTTTTCCGCAATTCTTGCAACTATTATCTTCATCGTTTATGTTTATATGGTTGTTATAAGTTTAATGTAAAAATTATTTAACCTTGATAATTATATATATATATATATATATATATATATATAATGGATTATTATCTATTGACTTTATAAATATACATATCAAATTAACAAATTCATTATTGAGAATTAATTGATCTGATAAACGATATTAATATATTATGCAAATTATCGTATATTTTAATAATTTTAGTCTAATATGCATTATATATTCTAAATCGATTAGAATAGTATAAAATAAACAATAAATAAAAAATAGAGGTTAGTATACTTAGGTAGAGATGAGATATACGAGTTATGGGAACCAAGCGATGGCAGGACTCGTAAGCAATTCATCGATACGGACGGACTGTCCGAAATCGACTATCAGCGAGTGGTCAAACTAACCGATGACCTAGACAGACTTCTCGGGTATAGTGACGAGGTTAACATTCTCAAATTGTCTGTCAAAATGCGGGAATAATATATTTATATTACTAATCTTATAATGATTAAATAGTTAATATTTTAATACTCTAAGTTATATAATGATAATTTGTCAATCAGAATAAACTTCATGTATATTATTTATATTCAAATCCTATATTAAGCTTAATAATGTAAATACATTTTTAAAATTTTATTTTATTCGCATAGTTAGAAATAAAAGAAACAAACCAAACAAAAGATCTATTATATTCAATTGACCAACTAAAGCAACTATTGAAATACTTCAAAGAAAAAGAAAAGGTGATTTTCATTATAATCATTAAATATAAAATATCAAACATATCATAATTGACTTATTTAGCACGGAAATTCACGAAATAAAAGAAAAGTTGCTTTTGGTACAAGGCTATGGACTCTAAATGATACACATCAAATTTACTACAAATTCGACGGAACTCACAGTATGTGTTATTATATAACTATATTATTATATGTTAAGTGGGAAATATACGTTATAAATATATATTTGTTTATTTGATGTTGACATTGAGTATTAGGAAAAATGCAATAATGGATATATGTTATGAATATATCATTAATCATATATATAGGGAGTGATCTTTATTAATGATTATGTTACATCATAAAAATTAATTAAACAATATGATAAATGATATAATAAATGACAATAAAAATAAATAGAGCATATATTCAATATATTGAATATTACCATATTACAATTTAATAATTTCAATAGAAACATTTTTCGAGTGTTGTAAACTCAGAACATTTTCATGTGTCTAACTCATTAAATTGTAATGTGTTTATTACCTATACATGCATTATGAGTTTAAAACATTTGATTAAAATTCAGGTTATATAACTAATACCAATGAAATATAATATAATAAATCCTAATATAAGGTAAATTATAATGAATCTAACTCTTTATAAAGTAATATCTTTAATATCTATACATTTATCAAGAGTTTAAAACATTTGTTATAAATCCAGGTTAAACATATAACCACAATCAAATATTGATATATATATATATATATATATATATATATAGTATAGTATACATATAATACACTTTATTTAATCAAATCTATATGTGCTATATTTAAATTACATAATTGTTATCCACTTTTCAGATATACGACATATATACATATTTATCTTGGTATAAAAGTTATAATCATAATTTAAAATTATATAATATATTAATATTAATATTATTTGGTATATATTTATATATATACATATATGTATACAGTGAATGATATAATATACCATACTATGAATATAACGAAGTATTTCATTAATAATTATATATAAATTAAATAATATTCATAACGTTGTATAATATAAATATAATGTAATATTTATGTATACTATGTTTATATTATAATATTTATACTGTATATATAATAATAGTAATGCTAATTTATATATATATATATATATATATAGTTTTGTCTCCAAAGGGAGTTATTGTTGACCAATTAAACTAGTAATTTAAAGATGTGGGATCTCGTCATCATAGCCGTGAGCATAAAACATAAAACAAATGTAAAATATATATATAAGTAAAAATTGAATAAAATAGATAAATAGTTAATAATATAAAAAAGTTGTGATCAAATACTAACACCACTAAAAGATATAAATTAGTAAAAAGTTTAGTAAAAATTTAAAATTTCCGAAAAAATCTGATAGAGGTTCTCTTCCGATGGATTCTTTTGTACTGGCTCATTTCAATTCTTTCCAAATTCTTTTGGTTATACCTAACTCTTATTTTAGAATAGAATTATCATTTGACCAATAACCAAGACAACCTATTAAGTAGGGAATGAAATGTCTTAAATCGCAATATTTTCCTAGAATTTGCATTAGACATATTTTCTTGACAATCAAAAGTGAATAACAATTATATAATTTAAATATAGTAACATATAGGATTTTATTAAATAAAGTGAAATCTATGTATATCTATGTATGCTATATTTTAATTAATATACATATGTACAGTGTACCTTATTATAATTGTATTATACCTATAATATATAATATATCTATAATATATATATATATATATATATATATATATATATATATATATATATATATATATATACGTAGAGTATCATAACTACTACATATTATCTTTATTTGTATATCAATATTTTAATACTATATAGTTAACATATATTTCTACTAGAAAGAATTGAAAGGAAAGCTATCAGAACGGCGATAAAGGAAATTGAAGATCAGACGATATTGAAGTTCCAGGAATTAAATTCAAGTGAGAGGAATAGTACTTCCGCCTATCTTCTTTTCATGCGTAATACTAGAGGGTTATATATAATATTATATAACGTTCTATAATTAATAGTATATAATATTAATAAATAAATTAAATAAGTTTATAAATATATAATAACGTATTACTATTCGTACAGAAAATAATATTATGGAGAGATCAACTGATTTATAATTTTATTACAATATATTAGTAATGTTGCTCTCATAGAGTAATAATTTTGATTATCTTATATAGTATATATAAGATTATCAAATCGATATATATATATATATATATATATATATATATATATATATATATATATATATATATATATATATGTGTGTATATTTAAGTATATTAGTTATTAATTTATATAACTACTATGCTACATTACTCGATTATCTAACTTATAAAACATGACTATTAGTAGTAGTATTACCTACACAAGCTACACAGCTACTTGTGAAGTACTTACGGAGTACCATACCACATATATTATAAAAATGCTTTTAGATATTATATTAATATATTTAAGAATCTATTGGTAACAACTCCACATATATTAGTGACAATATGTTTGCCTCTAAAATGAATATATATTATGCATCTTTAAGAAAATAATGCAAATTATATATAAATATATGTATATATTTTTATAATTATAATGTATATTCTTTTTTTAAATATTTAAACATTTAAAGAATTAATTTATGTTTTTGTAATTAAAATATTTATATATCAAATTTTTAATAAAATTGATGTATCCGTATATTAATGTATTCTATTTAGTATAAGTGATACTATATAAATTAGTAGTTCATATAGATAGTAAATTAGTAAAATATCCATTATTTATTAAATAATTATATACCTTATTATATGAGAAGGTTCCATTTTGACAATAATTTATAATTTTCGTAAAATTATTTATTTATTTGGCACATATACAAAAATATACAACAATATTGTATTGCGTGGGTTTCAATTTATCAAGGATAAACAATTCTTCAATGATAATATATTGATACATATCTATAAACTTATTTAATTTCTTTGAGTTGTATAGCATATATAATACCTATATAATTACTATTGTAATCATATATATATATATATATATATATATATATATATATATATATATATATATATATATATATATATATATATACATATATATATATATATATATATATCACTACTCAAAGACTAGATATACTAGATATTATTATTATTTTTGTAGATTCCAATTTAGTACATAACACCTAAATAAGAACCGATGTACATACACATAAATGGTAATAATAATACTCATGTTTGAATATATACAAATTTGAAAAATTATCATTTTTCAATAGTATAGAAAAATCATTGATTAATCATTTAGTTAATATTAATATTAATATTAATATTAATATAAAATTTATTTAGATATTTTCAAAGAATATAGGTAATTGCATAGGAAGAATTCACATTGGCACATATTCCTAAATGGGATTGGTATCCACAATCATAAAATATATATTAAATTGTATATATTATATAAATTGTCCTATATAATTGAGTAGTTGGATTAAATATTATTTTTTTGATAATCACAATAGAAATATTCTTAATAATTGGTAATAATTAATTAATTGGTAAAAGGTAAAATACAGTTAAAATAGGATTATAATAAATAAAATCGGTTAGAAATAGTTAATTGATGAGCTACATTTTTTTAATCGTTATACGGATGTGTTAAGAAGATGATTTGGTAGATTATTCCATACTTGTAACGCATTGATAAGAAATCGTCATCTCCCAAAATGTATGTACCGATATAATATAGGTTCAATTATCAGAAAAAGCAAAGTAAATCCAGTAAATAGTAAATGGACAGTATGGTTGGGTGACAGAGAAATATAAAGAGAGTAGTTATATAAAGAGAGAAAATAGAAATATAAAGAGAGTAGAGTATTTTCAGTTTGTCTTAATCGACATATAATTGTATTGATATTGATTTACTCAGTATAAAGTCAAGTTATGTTACTACATATTATTTAGTTTCAGATTAGAATAGAGTTAAAGTTGAGAAAGTAATCTGCTAAGAAATTTAGTAATATGCAAAGCTCTAAATAATTTTCGTATGTTGTATTGTTAGTATTTTTTCAATATTTTCAGTGGACTTAAGAAATACGATATTACTTAAAGATATTATTGATTAATATACATAAAGGAAGCATGTAAAGCGAGATACGTAGCTGTGAAATATCAGATCCACGAAAATATCGAAATTATAATGCATCCTTAATTTTTACAAATTAATGACCACAACTACGATTCCATTTTAATGATAAATTGCAGATGCCAATTAAGTTAGACTGTAAAATATGTAAAATCTAATACGAATAAATGGTAAAGATTTCTAATAATATGATCTGTTGGGTTTTGGAGGTTGGTATCGAGTAGAATGTAATCATGAAGAAAAACCACCACCGGTCTCTAATGTGATTTATTCTAAAACATGCGGTATTTTATCTAATATTAATGAGATGGTAGCTAGCTTGTATAGATAAGAGTCTAGTTTTTATGAAAAGGTATGATTATTGAATATTTTAGTATTTCTAATCAAGTATTAATGAAATATTCATAATGTCTTTATAAATTAGAATTAAGCCGGACGAGAAGTTAGTTACAATTAAAGATATTTTTGTACGTTTATTGTACAGAATTGTGCTGTATTAATTACATTGATTCATTGAGAAATTATGAAGGTCGTTGGAGACTACGGCAGATATAGTCGATTGGATAAAATAATATTAGATATTTTAAGTTTTAGGAGAGTGAGTCTATATAAAATCGTATAACCTCGTCAGGAAAAAAGTCAGCAATATTTTCGCTTATTATATCATCGGTAATATCAGGGATAATATTTATAAATATGCATCTAAGTAGGCGGTTGTAGATTCTATAAAGATATTTGTAATAATTTGTGGCTAAAGTAATTTTAGAATTATAGTATTTAGATTTTTTAATATGTATGTGTATTCTTTACGTGTGTTGAAAAAAGGTTTCGTAATTATAGGCAGGTGAGTTTAATAACTACTGAATTAAACCATGGGGTTATATATTATATGATATATGAATTGTAATTTTAAAATATAGTACAGGTGTGTACTTCTCAAGTATAGTAGTTAGTGTCGAATTTAATATGTTAGGTATTCTAATTTAATATTATCGATATTTTTATTTTATGTTGATTTTTAGTTTGTAATTTAATATTGAGCTTAAGTGTGTTACTGATTGCAAAATAATTTGTAATTAGTGAGGGTTGACATATATATGTCAATAGTATGCCCGTGTATATACATAGGATATTAAGTACGTAGAATCAAGTTGAATTCAGTACAAAGTAATTTATATTTATAATTAGTCGAAATGAAAATTTATTTTTCCTTTTAAGAATACATTTTATCATAATAACTATGTACATAGTCGGTAAGTTCAGTTTAAAATTGTTTATCAGCGTTGTCATTTTTGAGTAGGTAGCATATAATTACACATAGAGATGTATTGTTACATGGAATTATAGTAATTAGGATATAAGATTATGTGCTGGTAAGTTGTTTGGAGGATACGATTTGTATATGTTTTTTATCAGTAGTGTAAAACATCTAATTTCCTGGAGGAACGAATACAGATCAAAGTGGCGATATTATAAGTTGAACCATCGCTATGTGAAAGGATGCAGTCGAGTATTAAATGCAATAAAGTTTATTTTAGTTCACATATATCGTGGTTATTATGAGAAATATATCGGCGAATAATGTCGATATTTACTGAGAAAGATTTTACGTTTATTAGTGAGATATTAAAAATTCGATCAGCATATTTTTTAACAGTAAATCAATTTGCCTTTGAACATAGGGGACACAATTTGTTCTCATAAAGTAATTATGTAAATGTGTTGTTCATTATTAGAAGTCGGTTGTTAACGTCTATTGCTAGAATATTTGAATGAAACATTTTTGGATCATCTGTGAATTTGTATATTTTCTAGCCAGTTAAAAGGTTCTATGAAAATGATAGGTCATCACATTTATATATTACTTATAAAATGCATGTAATTATATTTACTTTGTAGTCTTAATACTTTGAATAATAAATTGAGTTTGTCGTAAATATATTTTCTATATTTTGTAATAATAATAACAAAAATAAAAATAATTTTAAAACAAATTAAAATAAATTATATAATGAGATTGTCGTTATTATAAGATATTTAAGGCAATAGTGATACTATTATTCATAAATAATTAATATTTGTAAAACTTATTATAAAAATGCCTACAACAAATAAAACTAAAACTTTTATTTGTTAAATTAATACTATTATATATATATATATATATAATCGTAATAATGCATATTAATTTATAATACACTAAATACTTAATTAAATTTACTATGATTATTATTATTTATCTGACTATTCAATCAACTTTCAATTCCGTTACGATTTTCACAGATGCTACACGTATATCGGACATGTCCTCAAAGTGCAATTAATTGGTTTGTCGAGCTCCTGCTTTATGAATGTTGGTATTACCTATGATCCTCGTATTACAAACATGATTTCATACGATGAACATCTGAGTTTCTACAGATTTATCGTACTCTAATAACGACAACATCCTGCCACAGCGGGGCACGGTACATCACGAAATTCTACATGCCATGGGACTCCCGCATGAACAACAGAGGTCGGACAGAAATCAGTTCATCAAGGTGTAGTACGAATTATCTATTATATACAATTCATCTTATTCAATATATAATAAGTATAAAATAACATTACGTAAACATATATGCAGGTGTATATATTAATAATTTTAAAATATTAATTAAGATACATTTACAATATAAATCAAAAATATAATGTTTACTAACATGTGCTAATGACAGTAATACAAATTATATGTTTATATATACATATATATATATATGTTCCAGTATACTACTTACGTAATACGTTTTTTAATCATTTTAGGTTAATTTGAAGAATTTAGCTTACTACAAGAGCCAATTCAGATATTTAAGGACTAACAATTTAGCTAGGTACGACTACCGATCGATAATGCATTACGCTATAAAGGTAAATTAATATAGGATATACATATACATTTAATATGTCACTTAAATATAAGTATACTTATTAATATTAGGTAAATAAATGATTATATTAATTTTTATGTTTATAGATTGCGTCAATTGACCCGAAACTTGATACCATAACTCCTCTTAATAAATACCACTACAAAAGTCCAGGTCAGCGATTGGCAATGACATTTTATGATGCGAAAGCGATTAATCTGATGTACAGGAAGGGTTAGACATCGTATTTGAATGTCATGAACCTTAAAAGTTATACTAAACATATTAATAGATTTATGCAAAAATGTAAAGTTGAATTGTAAGAGTAACGGTTACGTGGATAAAAAGAAGTGCAACGTATGCAGTTGTCACGAAGGTTATTTAAATATTAATATAGAAATAACTAAACAAATGTTAAAATCTATATATATATATATATATATATATATATATATATATATATATAATATATATTAAACAATATCAACATATTTGGTATTATTGAGATAGATAATATCGTAAGCCTTCCTTTAGCATCGGACACTTAATTCGTTGAAATAATCTCAACATTGAGTAGTGTGTTATTCTTCGGTGTAGTAGGTTTCGCATTTAGTAATGTATTACTCACTATTGAGATTATTAAAATGGATATTGTTTTTAAATGTATATTTGATGACGGTTTGTTTATATTTTATTACTGGCTATTATAGATTTACTATTTCCAAAATGGCGAATGTAAATCAAAGTTGCGTGAGTAATAGTAACAACACCTACAGTGAGTAACAACAATTTAAAATAATATATCTTTTAGTAATATTTTAATTTGGATTGTTATAACGACAATCAATAGCACTCTATTTGTAAAAAAAAAACAATATAAATATCCATATGCAGTATCATTATACAAGTTAGCAAATATAACTTGTATATATTTATTTTCTATAAATTCAAATATATTTAACATAAAATTATTTATTTCTTACATATTTATAAATCTATTGTATTTACATATAAGTATATTTAATTGATATTAATATATATAATATTATAATTGTATTAATATATTATTTTATGTATACGTGGTACTTTATATATATGTATATATATAAATTATATAATTAGTTATAATTACTAAAACACATTTAAAACATAATTATCTATATAAATTATTTATATTATTATTAAATAAATTATTATATTTATAAACAAGTAATCGATCAAATTAAATTTGTAAAATTGCATACAAATCATTTTATTACGTACATGTTTATTTGGTTCCTAAAAAGCCAATTTAATATTTTAAAGAGGATTGAAACAAATATAGACGTTCTTGTAATAATATGCAATGTTCCAGTAAATCATATTTCGATGATGAAATATCTTTGAGGAAATATACAATTTCCGTCAATAAATTCATTATTCAAAAAAACAGAGAAATATTGTGTATTGTACTTGTATTAGATCTTATCTGTAGGTGTAATATATATATTATTTCATCATAGGATCTATAGATCCTATGATGAAATTGATTATATAACACCTGCTCAAAACTCAGGATAATGTATTAATGCAATCATTAGTATATGTTTATAATTGTATTATTATTGATTAATCAATAATAATATAATTATAAATATATGAATAATTATTGTCATTAAATAATATACAAATGTGTATACAAATATAAATATAATATTATAATATTCATTATTCATTAATTTAATATAAAATATTTTATATAAAATTAACATAAACTTTATAATATAAACATATATATTTTAAATATTTTAATCTGATATCATAAGTAATTATTAATAATATATATCTAATATATATCTAATTACTTTGTAATTTACCTTATTAAAATTATTTTATAATGATTAATTATAAAACAAATAAAATACATATTCACGAACAAGATCTATATTAAATTCGGTTCATATAGAATACATAATTTCGTAATATATTTGACAGATTATATTAATATAAGAATAATAATAATGTATACGTGTAAATGCCATGCCTGTTTTAAATTAATAATGTGATATAATAAATAATTGTATTTATTATAAATGATATGCGATCAAGATAGCCGATATTACTTCCACTAGCGAATGATGATTTCTCTATAGTTAGATAGAACATTCGACTTCTAGAACAATTATAAATCTTTGCTGACTCCACAAAGAACAATAGTTCAATAATTGTAATCATATAATTAATTTAGATTTTTATTATTATTAAGGTTTATCCGGGAAGCTATGTGGAGAAATTGCTACCTCTACTCCCAGTAAGTATATGATAAACTGATATTGCGATATAATATATTTAATTCAACGGTTCTTAGATAATCATTTATTTTTTTATAATGAAATGTGTTTTATAAATTTAAATAATTCAATTAATGATATATCCATATGTATGCTTTAGCAATTGCTCATCTATTGATGCTATATTGACCTCTATTTTAGGTTCATGTGGAGGAGAAATTGAGCTGTCAAATTCTCATACATCTGAAATGATCAAAACACCTGGGTACGGTAAAGGAGGATATGGTACTAAGAATGAATGCACTTGGATTATATCGGTACATAATTCTTAAATTAAAATGAATAATAGTATAGATGATATAACAGATATAATATACAAACTATTAATATAATATAAGTAATATAATACAGATATTTAAACTATAGTTAAAGATTATTTAAATTAATTAATAAAAAGATTTGCCAAATCAAAAGTTTAAAATATATACTAATACTTGTTATAAATTTATATTAATTATTAAATTTAAATTACAATTTTATGATGGTTATATATATTATATTATTATATATATACCAAATATAAAATATTTATATATATAATATAGTCAAAGCGTGGAAGTAAGCTGAGATTTCAATTCCAGGGAGCCTTTAGTTTATTTCAAACGATAAATTTTAATGCTGAAATATGTGTTCATTATGTCGACTTGTATCTCGACTCAAAATTCGAATACCCGGATGCTAAGTCAGTATTTTTAGCAGACGACATATTATTTATTATTCATTTATCATTGTTTATTTAATCTTTTAAGATTAATATAAATTAAAATCATTTAATAAATTATTATGTACATTAAATGTATATAATAATTATATATATATTTGTATGATAAATTACAATTTCTGGCATACCTGTAATTTTATACTAAATCTTCTTGTAAATAGAATTGTTCCAATAAAAACTATTTTAATATATATAATATAGGTTATGTGGTTATAAAAGGATCAAAGATATTTTCTTTACGAGAGATAACAAGGCTTTAGTATATTTCAGCTCAAAGTTGAAAGACGTAATTTGGCCAAATGTTATTGGAGGCTTTTCTTTAAACATATCAATTGGTTGGTTATTAGCAATTAATATAATTTCTATTTGAAATATCATATATATATATATATATATATATATAATACTTAAAAAACAAGTGAATATATTTTTTAAATTGATATATTGTATTATCAATTTATTTAATAATATATTATGGTATTGAACATTATTTTTAAAGATTTACTAGTATTATCTTTTCATTACAATGAATATAATATATATATAAATAGTCTGTAAACAAATAAAATTCATAAATATTATTGACATTACAAGTTCTAAATACACTTAAAAACATTAGAAAATTATGGAATAATAGGGGAAAATATTATATTGTAAAATGAATATAGGATGTGCATTACAAATTCCTAATACATTTTGAAATAGATGTTAATTTAAATAATTCAGGGGGGAAAATATATTGCCAAATAATTAAATAGAGGATGAATTTTGTATGAAAAATTATTGTCTAATACTAACTATAGTTGATGATTCTATTAATGATGCTAGTACAATATCGCCATTACATTAATTGAGAGTAATATTATATATAATACAAATGAAAGCTACTGGTTTCTGCAATTCACTAACGGCAAGTTAGACGTATTACATAAATGTAATCTATTACAGTATATATTACATAAATGATAAAATATTAAAGACAAAATTATTAAAATTAAAAATATTTTTATAGACATTAAAATCTACCATTCCGATATATTTCGATTAAATTAGAAAGCAAAATTAGTAGGACAGAAATACAATGTTTATAAATAGTAGATATATAATTTTCCAAAATTGTAAATCAATTGTAAATATGCATACATGCAAATTATTTTTATGCATATGTTTTGATTTACCTTACATTAACTTAATTTACCTTTTAAATTACGCCTTCTTTTATATGATATTTTATATGATATTTTCTTATAGCAAATATTCTACTTATAGATTTTGAACATTGAAATCCCGACATTAAACAATTATATATATATATATATATATATATATATATAATTATAAATTAGTGCCATGTGTAGCCATAAGTATATTGTTAGTGTCAGAGTCTAGCATCGCAGAAAAGTTTAAATATCTTATATATTTAGATTCATAGTATTGTAGACTAGTGAATTTCATATACCCTACATATATATATTTAATAAATGCTGAGGTTTAGTGTCATAGTATTGTGGGCTATTACAGTTGATATTTACTAAATGCTAAGGTTTGTGTTATAGTATTGTGGATTAGTGAAGTTCATATATCCTTCATGTCGAGAATAATACTATCGTTTTGGTCATGATATTGGCCCAGTTCATACATTTAAATACTAATTCATTGAAATCTATGTTCATCGAAATATATTTTCATTCTATCGAAATGTTCAAATTTCTAATGTAAACATTATATATTATTCAACTAAGCGAGCGAGAGTTTTTTTAGCGGACATGTTTTTTTAATTTCAAGGTCGATTAAAATATGAACGTTTTTGAAGTATAAAATATTCATCTTAAGATTATGAAAATAGACATATTAAAGATTTCGAAGTACTGATTTAAAATCCGCTATTCATATTTAATAATATCGTCCAAGCTAGCAGTATTGCCAAGAAACTATAGGTTGTCATTAGGCCATATAGCATTATTTCTTTCCGATTATAATAGTCCATTTAGTTTTTAGATGATTAACTCTAAATACTACTTCTATTTTCTAATACATTCAGAAATAATTACTTCAAGTTCATTTAATTAGTTATTTTAAATTTATGATAATTTACTGGAGCAATATTTTTACTGTTTTATTCTTAAATATGTTCGACATAATAATAATTATTATATATTTACAAAGTATTGCCAATTATTATAATCTATCAAGAATAATATTTGTATGCTTACCTTCATATATTATAATTCATAATTAAACTTTAAAATAGTAATTGAGTGATCATATGATATTTCAAATTAGAAAATAAATTGGTATTTGCAAATAAATTTGATATTTGCATATTGTTCAAATAGTTCATAAGTGATTAGATATTAATATGCAGACTTTACTATGCATTTTGATTTGATATACTATATGTATTATTGATTTAAATACATATATTTATTATATATATTCAAATTTATATACATTACACAATATTGTATAGTATATTTTATATAATATCAAAGTATACTAACTTATATGTTTTCGCTATTATTAGAATATATAAATATAAAAACTTTTATTTCAATTTCGCATATTTATATTTTCTATTTATTTTTTGCAAAACATTTCATATATTTCTATAATACTATACATACTATGTAATATATACTGTATAATACTCTATATGTATTACGATATATTTCATATCAATTCATATATTAAGATATCTTATTAGAACTTGTGATGGAAACTTGGTATAATTAACGTAACATATTTTTTCCATCAATGCAATTTCTTGTTGAAATGCTAACAATATTCAATATGTTGAAATTTCAAAATAGTAGTACTTACTATAGAATAACTGACTTTTATTTACAACTTTAAAAAGTTCAACATTTATATATTTTGCGTAACTGATAAAAGTTATGGATGTTTCTAGGTCCACCTTAACGTTTCAATTATTTACATGAACATAACTTAATATCAGAATAACAAATAATTTTAAATAAAAACTATAAATAGTATTATAATATATTTATTATAGCTTTAGATAATGTAAATAATAATGATTATATTAAAAAATATTATATTTAATTCATCGTATTTATATTAAATATGATCGAATGTTTTGAATTTATCAGTATACATTAACTCATGAAATCACCAGTGGGATCAGAGTATAAATTACCGGAAACTACTCCGGTTCTGACAACAACAACAACTGCCGAACCAAGCACAATTAAAACAATTGACCACGTTATATATTTCTATATTATTTAGTATGCATAATCTACAATTATACAACCGAACTTATATTAACTACATTACAGAATAAATATATTTGGAGTTGTAGTTTTGAAGACAATAATACGGTAAAAGGAACTTTTTGTGATTTAGAATATCCGATAAGTGATGATAGCCGCCGTTTTCAATGGAAATTATTGGATGGGGCCACTCCTTCCAGACCAACTGGTCCAGAAACTGGTGTAAGAGGAAATGGTTTCTACATTTACTTGGAAGCGACCAACAAAGAAAAAGGAGATTATGTACTGTTAGTTAGAATA
This sequence comes from Osedax frankpressi, assembly GCA_964035775.1. NCBI lineage: Eukaryota > Metazoa > Annelida > Polychaeta > Sabellida > Siboglinidae > Osedax > Osedax frankpressi. The sequence continues at coordinate 20,700,542 of OZ038315.1, read as the reverse complement.
TAATATATAGTATATAATATAAAATACCATTCATAACAGTAATAAAAAATCAACAATCAACTGATTATTTATATGTAAATTTGAATATATATAGAATTCAGATTAAAAAGGGAGTTGTTGCAGAAGGTAGTTATTGTTTAGATTTTTACTATCATATGCACGGTCACCATATTGGCGTTTTGACCATTTCTACAATTAATATTGGTAAAGTAATCTTCGAAAAAGTTGGATTCCCTGAATACGGATTACAAAAAAAATGGCACCATGCTAGGTCTAATGTAGTATTAACAAGAAACGATGGGGTTAGATTTATCTAATACCAATTAATCAATAACTATACATTATATACATATCATAGATATATATTTATATATATATAAATTTATATATATATATATATATATATATATATATTTATATATATATATATATTAACATATATGTATTTCAGATCATTTTCAAAGCAACTCGGGCTAATGGTTACTCGGGAGATATTGCAATTGATGAAATATTCCTTTTTAAAAATTATTGTTAATAAACTGATTATAAATATTGATACCATGAATATTTAAAATATTAATAATTAATAATAATATAGAAGGAATATTATAATTATATTATCTTAATTTAGTAATTTTATTAAATAAATAATTAATAATTTAATTCATGGATAAATTTATCTTTTTAACTAGTTTTGGTAAATCAAAAATACATAAAATACGTATCTAATATACTCTACATACTGTATAATGTAATGCATCAAATCCCCCTGTATTATGGGCATCAACATAATACACTGTAAATGTACATCGTACACTATATATTTCACTATCGGTCGTATTAAGTTCATATAATCTTCATGTTATCATGTATTGAAATTATTATAACAATAATATTAATAAGGTAAATCTAAAATGTAATACGACGTATTTTGATTAAATAAATTAATTTATAGATTAATTAAAGGTTAATTAAAAAATAAATATTAGTATTATTATTAATAAATAAATGTATATTAATATACCGCTAACTGATTATTGATAATGATGTTCTAACCGAATGAATGCAATAATCAGGTATCATATATATATATATATATATATATATATATATATATATATATATATATATATATAAGTACATAGCCTTTAAAATTATCAATTCCAAGATGATGTTGTCAAGAGTGTTATCACGAGACTAGCGGATCAATGATATTGAACACAGTGAAATAGTAGCACAGATTGTTCTAACTTAGCTCCAGTTCCTAGAATTTCACTCTAGTTCAACCTTCGAAAATTATCTAACTTTTGAACTTGATTTGCGATCTAATCATATTGCCGTTACAAAAGTGTCTAAATAAACAATTTACTCTTATTTGTAGTAGTGTAAACAACTATAGTGTATAGTAGCGGTAATAGTGTACTTATGCACTTATGTATTAAAACTTTATATGTTATATACTAATATATTGTATACTAATATATGACCAATCTATATAATATTTATATATAAATATATATATATATATATATATATATATATATTAATAAACTATGCAAGTTTTCGTGAAAATCAAATTGTTATATAATATTCGCTAAATGTAATATTTTAACTCCAAATCATTTATATACACTCCTTGTCTTAGTATAAATTATGTAATGAATACAAATAAAATTGTAATAAAGTATTCAAAAAGAGTATATATACTATAGTTAATTATAGTTAAATAATTTTAAACTTTAACATTTTTATCTTATTACTTTTTAACATTTACATACCAAAATTTAAAATCGTGTGTTTACAATTTATTGAATAAATTATTACAATAATATATTTTTTTAAATAATGTATTTGAAAATCTTTGATTAATATTCTTTATAGAGAATAATATACTTTCGTTCTTATTTGCATCTAGTATTTGATAATAACTTTTTTAAGTTAAAAAATACAATTATTTATGTTTTTCTTTACCATTTTTTAAATATATTATATTTTAAAATGATCTTTGTAAATTATGATTATTTGAAATATATGGATTCATATTTTTATTTTTGTTTTTCACATTTTTTGTATCATATACACAATGAAGTTAGTTAATTATTATTATAATGTTATTGTTTATATATTAAACATAACGTATATTAAATTAAGGGTCGATACTTCGATAATATTTTAAGATTATATATATTATAGTGTAGTATAAATAAAATATGAATCCAATATAGTACAGAAATATATTTCATTTTATTGCAATTTATCGAATATAATTCTTCATTAATGATAGTCATAATCATATTTATTAATCATGTAATATTATGTTTATAAACTGTTGTACTAATATAGTCAAATTAATTGAATCAATAATATATAACATTTCATATTGAAAAATAATAGATAGATTTGTAATTTAAATATTTTATAATATGTCGTATGTTAGCTATATAAACTTAATTATAAAAAATTTATTATACAAATTAAACATTAAAAGAGTTCAATTAAAAAGAGCTCATGTGTTATAATCTATTTCTTAAATGCATTTTTTATTTTAAGATGCTATGTGAGTTTCATATATGGTTATTTTAAGATGCTATGTGAGTCTCATATATGGAGATATTTCAATGTGACCTTTATAAATGAATATTATGTTTTATAATTTTTCAATAAAACTAATTGTAATTAGGATAATTTCAGGAGTTATAGCATATATTGCCTCTGAAACCCTCCGTGGTTACGACCATGATCTTGGAGCATACCCAGGCATATTGATATTATATAGGGAACCAACACATATCTATGGTTTTAAAATCATCCAAAGATAATAGAATATTAATTATTTATGCGACATCTGGGAACAATAAAACCAAACATTATCAAATATCTCTATATCGCTTTTTTTATAAACCGGTTGATTATTATAAGGATATTTATTTCAATAATTAATGGTTATTTATGTATATTATAATGCTCAAGTATAAACATATATATTGTATATATATAGTAATAAATTGTGGAATGCTATATTTGATATTGAAATATGCTATATACTAAAATAATTTTTATTTTATTTCAAATATTTAAAAATATTTGATTTTAAAAATGATATGAATATACACTATTATTATAGTATTTTATTATTTAAATACATATTATTGTTTACAATTCATAAATATGATATTTGTATATAATATTTATTATAATAGATAATATATATCAATATATTAATTGCGTAATTTGTTATAACAATATTAATTAATTCTATTTTAAAGTAATTAAAAATGTATTATATATAATCCATAATTTTAAGGAAAAAATCAAATATATTCAACATAACCAATACATATTTATATTAATTAAATTATATCTTTTAACGATATTTCAGTTGTTATTTGAATTTTGATAAATACAAATATTAGGTATCTAGTTAAATAGAGCATAATTGACACATGCCAATCAAAAACTGATACAAATTATTATATCATAGTTTCCACATTATATACTAGTTTAATATATTATATAAACATTATAAAATATATTCTTTATAATATGAGATCGTTACTGAATATAAATTACAACTTTATATTATTATGTAAAGAAATATTTAAATTTCTCTAAATACTAAAATATACTCAAAAATACTCAAACTACGGATATAATATCTTATCCATAGATAATATTAGATATATCTGTGCATATTCTAGAGATAAAGTTATTAATTACTATTAATGAGGGTATTATCATTTTATGTAATGATATCGCAATAGAATATGAAACTAATAGTATATTAATATACAAAGATCCATTTGTATACAAATGTATCATTGCATAACTATATGTATTTGTAAGAATTATTTATAATATATTGTATTTATAATATTATGCATGTAATTTTATTATATAATATTCTCTCTTGCAAGTGAAAGTTACTATCTATTAAATATTATATTCGTATGTTGTAGAATATATAATTTGCGTATATATATAGAGTATTTAATATATATTCATTATATACACAATACCCATAGTTGTTTACTAATTAATTAATTTTTTTAAATTTTGTATTCAAGTGGATGTGGGTATAATTTTAATAAAACATTTTGATACAATAAAATTTTTTAAAATGATGATAATAATAAATTAATAATATGGTAATTAGTTTATGGAATATTCCTACTTATATCTAATATTAGACAATTGTATTGTTAATATAATATATTAAAATGGTATATGCTGTATAGCTAGAATATTAATATTTATTGCTTGGTTTATAATTTGCTTATATTAATTATGCTAAACTTCTTATTTATAAATTTGCTAATTTTAATAATTAATATAAGGCAAACAAAGACATATTGTAATCCATTAATAATCTAACAAGTTTGATATTCAAATTACATATATGAATAAAAATATATTCTTTTTATGTAATTATTCTAATTTGTGTGTGATTTAAATATTAAATTACTACTTTAAAATATAAATTCATAAATTACAATACACATTTAAATTTACACTATTTATAATATTTCTTATATACATTGTTACAATATTCATATCATAAATATTGTACACTTATTTACAGAACAACAAATAATGTCCAAGAGAAAGGGAAAACCTGAGGTATTATAAAATAGTAAGGAAATGATTATGTTTTTTATTAAAAATAATGTTAATTGTAAATATATATTATATTAAAGTTGTATAATATAACATTTGTGGATGATAAAATAACTTAGTAATATCCTGTTTCTAAATATTATTAATAAATATTATTAAGGGTCATTTTGAAGAGAAATATTTTTGTGAATTAAAATTTTTAATTGTTTATTAAATAATATTTTATTTTGAATATCCGTTTGATATATTTTACTGAACATTTTTAAGTTAAATATGAAAAATGTAAAATGATTTTATATAAAATTATTGATAGCTAGAATTAATAAAATGATATTAATAACTACAATTTGCTAATCCAATTATAATGGAACATTATATTAATAGAATTCCAATTTGGAGTAAATCTTTGTTGATGGGCTAAATATTTAGTAATTAATGTAGATAAAAGATTCATTTAAAATTATACTAGAATTATATATTCCCATATTATGTAATATTGTAATATGCAAAAATAATTTGAATTAATCTGATTAAACATGTATAAATACTGTATAATATAAAGTTTGTGTTATATTAAAATAATTAATAAATTTATAAAATATACTTTAATGAATCCTTTAGCAAAGAGTAAAGAATGGCTTTGGTTGAAATATATTTAATATTAAACCAATACATAATTGGACTTCCCACTATCTCTAACATCTTTAAACTATAGAGTGATTCTGAAGAGTCAGATAAGATGCCTCCGAATAAGAAGCAGGCGCGTACTTCGGCCCACATTTGCCGTGACCTTGGTATTGTTGATATTGAGTTGACATACAGTGCTGCCGACTACCGCAACATGACATCATTTGCTTTGTTCTCGCGTATGATCAAACCCCAGCTCACCCAGGTATCTCATTACCTTCATAACTCCTTCCAATCTATAAATAACCCTAATATTAGTGCACTTGTGTTTTCTCAACTTCATGCCTTGCTCCTACTTACACTTAATCCAATCCCAACTCACCTAGATTTCACTTTTAAAACTTGCTCCAACTTACAATCCACACTTAATCCAATCCCAACTTATTCAGATCTCAACTTTAGAATTTGCTCCAACTTACAACTTATAGTCCTAATGAATAGAAATATTAATTAAACTATCTGGTTCTTTCACCATGACATTAATAGGGGAACCAAAAGCTGAGCTCATCGATCTGTAACCAAGTTCTTAATGCGAAATGGGACGAATTTATTGCGTCGAATCCATTAACGCAAGACGACGCTGAAGACCACGAGTCTAGTCAAAGTGACAATGAAGACAATGATGATGAAGATGACGGAGAAGGCAATGGTTTAAAGCATGGCGTCTAGAGTATGGCGTCTAGAGCGTGGCGTCTAGAGTATGGCGTCTAGAGTATGGCGTCTAGAGTATGGCGTCTAGAGCATGGCGTCTAGAGCATGGCGTCTAGAGCATGGCGTCTAGAGCGTGGCGTCTAGAGCGTGGCGTCTAGAGCGTGGCGTCTAGAGTATGGCGTCTAGAGCATGGCGTCTAGAGTATGGCGTCTAGAGTATGGCGTCTAGATTATGGCGTCTAGAGCATGGCGTCTAGAGTATGGCGTCTAGAGTATGGCGTCTAGAGTATGGCGTCTAGAGTATGGCGTCTAGAGTATGGCGTCTAGAGAGTGGCGTCTAGAGCGTGGCGTCTAGAGCATGGCGTCTAGAGCATGGCGCCTAGAGTATGGCGCCTAGAGTATGGCGCCTAGAGTATGGCGTCTAGAGTATGGCGTCTAGAGCGTGGCGTCTAGAGCGTGGCGTCTAGAGCATGGCGCCTAGAGTATGGCGCCTAGAGTATGGCGTCTAGAGTATGGCGTCTAGAGCGTGGCGTCTAGAGTATGGCGCCTAGAGTATGGCGCCTAGAGTATGGCGTCTAGAGTATGGCGTCTAGAGCGTGGCGTCTAGTGTATAGCGTCTAGAGCATGGCGTCTAGAGCGTGGCGTCTAGAGTATGGCGTCTAGAGCGTGGCGTCTAGATCATTGCGTCTAGAGTATGGCGTCTAGAGTATGGCGTATAGAGTATGGCGTCTAGAGCGTGGCGTCTAGTGTATAGCGTCTAGAGCATGGCGTCTAGAGCATGGCGCCTAGAGTATGGCGTCTAGAGCGTGGCGTCTAGAGCGTGGCGTCTAGAGCATGGCGTCTAGAGTATGGCGTCTAGAGCGTGGCGTCTAGAGTATGGCGTCTAGAGTATGGCGTCTAGAGTATGGCGTCTAGAGTATGGCGTCTAGAGCGTTGCGTCTAGAGTATGGCGTCTAGAGTATGGCGTCTAGAGTATGGCGTCTAGAGCGTGGCGTCTAGAGTATGGCGTCTAGAACGTGGCGTCTAGAGCATGGTGTCTAGAGTATGGCCTCTAGAGTATGGCGTCTAGATCATTGCGTCTAGAGTATGGCGTCTAGAGTATGGCGTCTAGAGCGTTGCGTCTAGAGTATGGCGTCTAGAGTATGGCGCCTAGAGTATGGCGTCTAGAGCGTGGCGTCTAGAGCGTGGCGTCTAGAGTATGGCGTCTAGAGTATGGCATGCATTGCTTAGCGAGGTGGTGTCTTGGCTAATGGAAGTATGTACATGGCTCAAGGAGTGGTGAATGGTTCAATGGTTTAGAATACCTATAAAGGTATAAACAAAAAAAAACTTTATTTTGTAAATCTGAATAATATAATAATCAAAAATATATTAAATAATTTATAATATAAATTATTCAGAAATTCTATATTAATATAAATTTGTTAAGTTGTACTATTAATTATTTTAATATAATATCACAAATAGAATATATACTCTAGTTGACACAATTGCAATCATGAAATCAATATGTGAGTGACCTATTTTTTCAGGCTTGATTCGTCTATATATTGCTAAGAAAGGTGTTGGATGTATACATGTCTTAATGAAGTAATATGCATGATGTTGGTGTGTCTTATTGGAATGTAATTATTGCTTTATATGTCTATGTCTGGTATAGACATGACTTAGTGTGATTTAGTCTTTTAAGGAGTTGCCTGACACTATATATTTGTGTATGTTGCTCTAGTACATGTAGGGTTATGTTATATTTATTGGTGTAAGTGCGTTTTTCAGTTGAATTAAAATCGGCATATAAAAGAAATAATATACAGAGAATATTACAATAGTATTTACAAAAATATAATTATATATATATCAAAAGAAAAATACATACAGAAATAATTTAATATATAACATAAATGATAATCTAAATAAAAAAGTATTATTATTTCAATTATAACTGCTGGTCTAGTTTTCCATCCATATAAAATTAGATAGACTTTTACAAAATAATAATATAGTTTCAATTTAATTAACGTATATCTTTCATTGAATTTATGAAAATTTAATTGATATACAGAAGTCGGAGACAATGATATTAATGAAGATCTGATAGAATCTTCAGTAAATGGTTTTTAGAAAATTCATATTGTTCGTGTTGATATGTTACCAATATTTGTATAATATATACTATATTTTATAATACATTTAATTTAGACACTATAACTTAAAGATGATGACAGATATTTTTACAATATTGTACATTAACATTATATGCGTACGTAGACGTGTCAACTGACAGTCAAGTCAGTTCCGATGAAGCTACGACTACGAAAAAAAAGATTCCTAGTTTTAAGATCAAATTGAAGACTACCAATAAACGCAGAAGTCTTCGCACCACAACAAAAGTTTGTGCGATTAAATAAGAGATTTTTTATCAATATAAAAAATTTTCCCTTGATTTTTATTTATAGCAGACTATAATTATCTTTTTAATTTAATAATAGTTATGATTAAATTTATAAATTTCTATTCACTTATTTTGTACATTATTTTATATATTATTAATTATTTGTAATTTCTAATATTTATATAGAATTCAGATTCAGATAGCAATAAGAAAAAGACAAAACTTTCTAAGAGAAAGTCCACAAAAACATCAGTTAGTTCATTTTAATGTTAAAAATATCTTTTTATATTTAATGTAGTTAAACATATTATATACTTATACAAGTGTTTATGTAGCATAATATATCTATTGAATTCAAATTACAAATTTAATTGTTTTATATAGACACCTTAAGATTCATTGTTTACAAATTTTATTGATCTGTGATCTAGCACTTTAATTATGTTTGGTTTTATTTTCAGGATGAGGAAGATGAGGAAGATGTTTTGGATGAAAGCGATGACTTTATTCCAACAAAGAAGAGGTCTAGAGGAAAATCAAATAGATCTAGAGTTAGAAATAAAAATAAGAAGTCATCATCTAAGAAGAAACCTCGCAGATCCAAGAAGGTAATTGAATATTATATAATACTTATCAAATATATAATATTTAATATTATTATTATAAATATTATAATTATTTTAGAATATTTTTATTTTATATTAATATAAATATTTGTTGTTACATGAATTTATGTTTTCGCAGAATGACACAGATTCGGAGAAGTCGTCGGATAATTCCCCTGCCAGCCCAGTGGTTCCTATCACTCAATCAGGCCGAAAGAGTGGACGAAATAAGAAAGATAGCGTTAGTATGCATCATTGCATCATATACATTCGTTACATTCGCATTTCCTACTTCTTCTCCGAATACTGGTTTCACTAATCAACTTCATTTGTTATAAGTTTTATCTATAATTGTAAAAATATCAAATAAAGCAAATATTACAAATAGACAAAATTAAAATTTTCTCTCAATTATCATAATGTACTTTATCAATCCGTAATTGAATCGGTTTAATGCGAGTTAGACCCGTTGCACCCCACTAACCCTACATGCATTCGCTACCCTATCAGACCTATAACCTGACCGACAAAGAGTTCGAGAAGATGCTGCTGGCCGAAGAGACTTCCGCGGACATCGGCGGTCAAGGCAAACGCAAGCCGACCAAGAACACCGCCGATAGTAGCGCTGAGGACAGTGGTGATGAGGTTGGTGGCGTCTCCGTTGTTCCGCGCGAAGTGGGTTGTCGAGTCCGTCCACTCCTCGTTGTTTTGTTGAAGTCGGGCAGGTCGAGGCCGCGCATTTAGAGTTCTTGGGTGCAACGATAACTGATGTCCGTCCTTTCTCGTAATATGTGTAACTGTCGCAGAGATTCGGTGTCACTCGTGTAACTGTCATCTTGTGTTTCAAATTAATGGAGTTTTCATAGAGCTCGGGTTTTTCTTTTATGTCTCAAACAAAGATGCATCTATTACATAACACAAATAATCTAAATCACTACAGCTCTCTACTCATTAACTTATAAACTGAAGTCCAAATGCTAAACCTTTCATTAGTTTCCTAATAAATTAAATATTGATGCTTTTTGATTTATCTCTACTGACTTTATCAACATTACTCCTTCCTAACTATTCTTCGATACTACCATAAAAACTACCGCCAAATTTACAACAACAAACGTATTCTCCCTAAACTTCACATCCGCTATAAAAACCTCCCTTCGATATGTTGTCCGTTAAAACACTGTACTTCCGCCATAAACACGACCTAAATCCCGCTCACCCCGTGAAGTCTGAACATTCGTTCTACTGTTCGATTTGTCGAGATGGGGGTGACCTTGTACTTTGTGACACCTGTCCAAGGTCGTTCCACATGACGTGTTTGGAGATTGAAGGGCAACTGCCAGAAGGCGACTGGAGCTGCCCGATCTGCGTTAGTGCCCAGGTCGAGGCAGTAATAGCGCAATGAATCTATCCAATCCATGCAGAAGATCGGAAAGAATTTCAAATCGTTCTCACAAAATAAAATCCGTTTAAGCATTTTTTTGTTGTAATTTTACACTTTTCTTTTCATTGATATTTTTGACTTCGCGTAAGTATTCGAAATTGTTTTCTAAACTCGCGTTAATGTTTACAGAAAGGCGATATGGATGAACCAGCGGAGATAGACAGTGATTCCGGTTAGATATCATATTTAACATCTAACAACCTTTCCTTACTCCTGTCTCTCATTATAACTCAATCCACCAAGGTCACGATGATAAATGTAGGTCGTGTAAACGGACTGGCAATATGATACTATGCGATTTTTGTCCGGACGTCTACCACTTGACTTGTCTAAATCCGGCCTTGAAACAGGCTCCCGATGGCGACTGGAAATGTCCGCGTTGCGTGGTTTGTTTACATTTTTAGATACTCGCTGCTTCCTCCGCTACATCTCAATAATATTATATTGAACTGATTATCTATAATCGTATTAGCGTCAACATGGCCGTAATTTCAAATAACGTCGACAGATCGGTGAAGATCCACTGAAAGCTAAGATCAGTAAGATCCTCACGTGGAAATGGTCGCATGCGGTAGAAGATGATTTAGATGAACTTGACCACACAAATAGTCCTAAGAAAAAGGTACTTACATTTGAGTTGTTTATAAGAACAATTGTCCTTTAGATTTTTTCGATTATCTAATATTTGAGAATATTTCATCATATTCTATATAAGTAATTTATTTAATATTGTAATATAGAATATTAATGAAGACAATCAAGAAGCAGATGATGACGACTCAAATGTTTGTATACACCTGAATGACCTCTGTCTTTATAACTCACTAATTATGTTTCCATTATCTTCTACAAATGTTCTCATTTTTATTATTTGTCTCACTTGTAGTACAAAAAAATGCCAGAACGAATGCTTTTTGTGAAATATGAAAATCATTCATTTTGGGATTGCGAATGGATCCCTGAACTACGGGCTAGTTTTGTTGTATTGCAAGATATAATCATATTAATATCCCTTAGGTTATTTAGAGTACTAGTCTAATAACTTGCTTTAAAAAACCTACGAGCAAAACACTTTTTAACTGAATATTTAGAGAATATATCAAAACAGTGCATTAAATAGTCTATTGGATACAGAACAATAATTCATAATTTAGAATTGAATTAACTGAAGATTGTATTTTCTAGTTTATGGTCAAATAAATTTCTTACTTTGCTTAGGCTGATGTTCATCAAATACATTTGTGGAGAATGTTCAAAATGAAGTGGGAACAAGATGAACCCCCAGCACTGGAAGATGGATCTACTTCTTCAAGTTAGAGCACAACTTCACTCACTCACTCACTCACTCACTCACTCACTCACTCACTCACTCACTCACTCACTCACTCACTCACTCACTCACTCACTCACTCACTCACTCACTCACTCACTCACTCACTCACTCACTCACTCACTCACTCACTCACTCACTCACTCACCCACTCACTCACTCACTTATTTACTCACTCACTCACTCACCCACTCACTCACTTATTTACTCACTCACTCATTCACTCACTTATTTACTCACTCACTCACTCACTCACTCACTCACTCACTCACTCACTCACTCACTCACTCACTAACTCACTAACTCACTCACTAATTCACTCACTCACTCACTTAACCATTTACTCACCAACTTACTACAATTTCACTGCTAAATAGCCCCTGTCTTACGATACCTACCTCTCCACAGAACGTACTACGGATGAACATACACCCCACGACCCCAACTCCCTGGACAATCGCTACTACAAATATGGTATTAAACCAGAATGGCTGAACATACACAGAATCATTGCTCATGAGTTAGTTTAACCTATTGCAGTACTCCATCTAGTCATTAGTTCTTCTTTTAGCGCTTGTTTCATTCCTTCCATAAGTGCTTCTTTCAGTCCTTCCATTGGTGCTTTTTTATTCCTTTCTATTATCCGTTATTTAATAAACTTTCTTTTAATCATCTAGTATTTCTTTAGCTCTAATTATAATTATTACGATTTCTATTAATCCTTTATTTTGTACTTTTATAAATCCTTTTATTTTTATTTATTCAGTTTCAGCCTACTTCTTATAACTTACATTCCCCTCTACCTGATAATTATCCAGAGGGCGAAAGAATTCTAAATACCTTGTGAAATGGACAGGTCTAGCATACGAGGAAGCCACCTGGGAAACTGTGGATGATGAACAAGATGAAATATTAAATGCAGACCTGGAGAAACAGTCCAAGCAATATTGGAAACTTAGGTTTTCTTAGCTACTAATATTATTACAGTATATAAGCGATACTACATTTTATCGAATCACTACAACTACATTGTATACAAGCGATACTACATTATATTGAATTGTTAATTTTATAATTACTGGATAGAAATCAATATTAAGGTTACGAAATGTATTTATTGCAACACTGATACTGTACTTCTAATAGGTTGTTCACACTATGTATACATTATTGTACTGTATCTATAACAGAAAGTAGTTTTGTGTGGCAACATATTTAAGCATTCGCACAATTAAATATTTTTTACTGAACAATATCTATAACTATTGTTGATTATCTGGAAAAACTGTCATAATTGTTATTTCGAATACCTTATAAACCTATTTATAAAGCATAATCATTTTGTATATAATATTTTCTTTATTGAGAGGATACATTTGATTTCATTATACTTCATTTTGTAGTTAATAATAATGTTTGTTTAAATATCAATGATAATATGTAAATACTTAACAAAAATAAAAAAATGTAGTTTTATCGGAACAAGGGATTTTTCACTTTTTTATCTTTATCCATTAGATAGACTCTATTATCTTTTTTTGTTATCAGGAACATAAAGTTGAAGGGAAAGGACACTGCCGAACCTTTGAAAAAAAGATCTGAAGTCAGTTCTTTGTCTTAAATCTTTGTAAACATTCGAAAACTCCGATGAATACTCAATCTTTATAATATACCCACAAATAAATTCACACAAACAACACTCTCATATATACATACTTGTATAAATAGTTTTTTGTATTCAATTATAGAAATCATTATTTAATTATTCAACAAACACCAAAACAATTGAGGGCTATAAACAAAGTACTTACACAGACTTGCGCGTACCCATCACTACTAATGCGAGCCTTGCTTTTATCCAGTTGAGGAACAAACTGACCAAACAACCTCCTTGCATAGAGAAGACCGGTGGAAAGCTACATCCCTACCAACTCGAAGGTATGAATTAAGTTAATTAAGCTATTATCTTAGTAGATATCTTAATAGCACAACCTAATTTAGTGTGTAATATCATATTGTTTTTAATAGAATAATATTAGTGTAACTTGTAGGTACATAGGTTTACCTCCATAACTATGTTAAGGTGTATTATTCAGGTAGAAATACAAAATATTTCAATATATACAAAGTAAGATTTTTTAAATTTCAGAATAATATTAACTACAAAGATTGAAATAAACAATTTTTTATTAGGCATTTAATTGAAATTTCCAGTAAAACAAATCATTTTCTATTTTTAAACTTGATTTAACCGAATTAATGATTTTCATTGACTAAAAATTAATAATAATTGTAAATAATGATACAATATTTATTATATGTTAAAGTAAATATATATCACCTTTTGAGTAAAAAATAAATTGTTTTAATGAATATGTCCTATTTTAGAAATTTTGAGTTGTTTTTTTGCAACATATTTTTAAAAAAATTCAAATAATATATATTATATTATATCAAAAATGTACATTATATACAAATATATATTGTATTTCTTTATAATATATTTTTTATAGAATTTAAAAACTTAAATTATTTGTAAGTTTTTACTTTAAAAAAGATCATATTTACATTAAAATTCAATACTATCTAAACCACTTAATATCAAAACCTAACTTGGCATTGTATAACATAATATAGTTTACAATATAATATTAGTGTTGTAACCGTGGGAGGTCCGTGGGATCATAATACATATGTTCGGACATAAATAATTATAATATATCCCATAATGTATTTTATTATTTGGTCTCCTCTATCTCCCACTAAAACCTTTATTCTCCTCTATTCCACTCTAATCTCCTCTAAATACTCTAATCTCCTCTACCCTCTTATGCTAGGTTTGAATTGGTTGCGATTCTCATGGGCCCAGAAAACAAACACAATTCTCGCAGATGAAATGGGACTAGGCAAGACAATACAGACTATTGCCTTTATGTCTAATTTATTCAGTGAGGTTAATCCACTAGAAAGTAGTAATAGAGGGTTATTAGGGATGTGTAGGTCTTATTAAGGGTTACGAGAGTTATGTAGGTCTTATAAAGTGTTGTTTGTCTAATAATGAAATATTATACTTGCATATATCTAATTATGGTTATGTGGGTCTAATAAATGGTTATGGGTATTCAACTAATGAATCTAACGGCATTTATAAGTTTGAATAAGTTCTATTTTGAATTTATGTTTTCTTAGGTGTAGAATTTCTAACTATTGATAAGTTTGAGAATATCTGTTAATATTCAATTATGTTATTATTATTATTATTAATTAATTTCTAGGATTTATTATAATAATATTTATTAATTTATTCTACTGTGAAATTAGTTTTTAATTATTCACTCAGGTTTTTTCTGAATACTAGGTGTATTTTTACTCTCCATCTACTCGCACTCTACTCGCCTTCTACTTGCACTCTACTCACACTCTACTTGCACTCTACTCGCACTCCATCTCTACTAATTCACTCTATTCTGACCAGGGTTATTGCCGTGGCCCATTTCTAATTTCTGTGCCCCTCTCCACACTTGCGAATTGGGAACGAGAATTTCAGTTTTGGGCTCCTGAGATGTACGTGGTTACTTACATCGGAGGCAAGGTCAACCGAAGTATCATACGGTAACTTCTTCAAATACTGAAGTCTCTTATAGTTTTATGTAATCTTTGTATTTTATTTTCAAAAATTTATTTTTAACATCTAGTATATGTCTTATTTTCATAATATTTGTATTTTTTATTAAGTTTCATCTATTTTGTGTTTTTTTATAGTGAAAGGGAATTTAGTTGGCGAGAAGGTCACATGACCAGCTACTCGAGACCTTCGAAGATGAGGGCTGGATTCAAGACGAAATTTGATGTGCTCTTGACTTCTTACGAATACATCAGCATGGATAATGTGTGTTACTTTTTCTTATAGCGAATATAATTATTGTAAATAAATTCTATATAATTATAATTATAAATACTTTAAATTTTTACTCTCAAAATTAAAATCATTAATTTCTCCGGTAATTATTAATTATTGATTAGACGACACTACAAAGCATCGATTGGACGATTTGTACAATAGACGAGGCGCATAAACTTAAAAATCAAACATCTTTGGTTAATTATTTAATTATCTGTAATTAGTGTATTGTATCATGATTATTTCTTGACCACGGTGTTAAAATACCTTGAGATAATATAATTTTAACAAATTTTAGCAGAATTTAATTTTAACTTTATACCACTCAAATGATATAGAAGTATAATTTAATCTAAATCAGGCTGTTGAATTATAACTACTCCCACTGAATCTATGATATCACCCCTATCAAAATATTCTAAATGTTACCTTCTATTACCCATATTAAACTATACTTCTGCCCTCACACATACTATCTTAACTACAGAAAAAATGCTCTTGTCCCTATTAACCTATGCCTTATATAACAGTTCTTTCGAATGCTCGACCAATACACCATAGAGTACCAGCTGTTATTGACTGGAACTCCTCTTCAAAACACCCTGGATGAACTTTTCAATCTGCTCTCCTTTGTTGACAAAAAGAAATTCAGGTTGGCGTCTAGTACATGCAAATCCGCTTCCCGGTACCTTTCCTTTTAGAACTCCGTACTTATTCCACCTGTTACCTCCGCACTACAGTAAAAGCAGCAGTTTTCTGGAAGAGTTCACCTCCATAAGTAAAGATGAACAGGTTACCAAGTTACACGAACTGCTGAGACCTCACATGCTACGAAGACTGAAAGCAGACGTACTGAAAGAGATTCCGTCGAAGACAGAACTGATCATGCGTGTAGAGCTCTCAGACATGCAAAAGTTAGATATAGGGCTGGAATGTCATACTATCTTATCGTAATTATTTTGAAGATACCATGAAAAGTTAAAAAATTGATATAAAGATTCATAAATTTAATATAAATCCATTTTTAAGATTCTTTTTTTATTTTCTGAAATTATATTTAATATTAAAAAATATATTAATAATTAGCAAACAAATATTTTTCCATAAATTTATTAAGGAAAATTTTAATTCTAATCAAATTAAAATTTTAATATTCTCTTAATTTGTAATAATTATTTGTTATTAAAAGTATTTAGATATTAGTAGAAATTACTGCAAAAATATGTTTTATATTTAGATTAATAAAATTCTTAGAAATCTAAAATTAATTAGATTCCATAATTTTTTAATTTTACAATTTTTATGTTAAAGAATATTTATAAAATTAATAATTCTATTATCTATAAGTATACGGATACTTTGTAATTTTCATAGTTTGGAGAGTACATATTTTCTTAAACATATTACTTCATCTACAAAGCATGCTTTCTTAAATCAGAATTCTAATATGTTGAAAGTATTTTTTATTATTTCAATTGCCTTATCCCCAGTTTATTTTTTAAAAGACACTTATATAAATTGTTACATATTTTATCGTTTGTTTATGAATTTAATTTACATTAAAGAAAAATAAACAATTAAAAACTCTATAAGATAATATATAAGATAATAAATATATTATTTGAGTGCCTTGACTAGAATACTTAATTACTATAAGCTACACAATGCAAATGACTTTACACACACAGAAAGTTCTACAAACACATTCTGACAAAGAATTACAATGCGTTGAACGTGCGAGGCAGTAATAACCAGACTTCGCTTTGCAATATCATGATGGATCTACGAAAATGCTCTAATCACCCATATCTATTCTCATCTGCTGAACATGTTAGCCATATACCTCGTTACCTAGACCCATCCTAGCCCTACCTGTTCTCCTCTGCTTAACCCAGACCCATCTTAGCCCTACCTGTCCTTCTCTGCTTAACCCAGACCTATCCAAGCCCTACCTGTTCTCCTCCGCTTAACCCAGACCTATCCTAGCCCTACATGTCCTCTTCTGCTTAACCCAGACCTATACTAGCCCTACCTGTACTCCTCTGCTTAACCCAGACCCGTATTAGCCATACCTATTCTCTGCTTAACCCAGACCTATCTTAGCCATACCTGTTCTCTGCTTAACCCAGACCTATCTTAGCCATACCTGTTCTCTGCTTAACCCAGACCTATCTTATCCCTACCTGTACTCCTCAGCTTAACCCAGACCTATCTTAGCCATACCTGTTCTCTACTTAGCCCAGACCTATCTTATCCCTACCTGTACTCCTCAGCTTAACCCAGACCTATCTTAGCCCTACCTGTTCTCTACTTAGCCCAGACCTATCTTATCCCTACCTGTACTCCTCAGCTTAACCCAGACCTATCTTAGCCCTACCTGTTCTCCTCTGCTTAACCCAGACCTATCTTAGCCATACCTGTTCTCCTCAGCTTAACCCAGACCTATCTTAGCCATACCTGTTCTCCTCTGCTTAACCCAGACCTATCTTAGCTCTACCTATTCTCTGCTTAACCCAGACCTATCTTATCCCTACCTGTACTCCTCAGCTTAACCCAGATCTATCTTAGCCATACCTGTTCTCTACTTAGCCCAGACCCATCTTAGCCATACCTGTACTCCTCAGCTTAACCCAGACCTATCTTAGCCATACCTGTTCTCTACTTAGCCCAGACCCATCTTATCCCTACCTGTACTCCTCAGCTTAACCCAGACCCATCTTAGCCCTACATTTTCTCTTCTGCGAAGTAGTCGTCTTCACATCTTCTTTATTTCATCCTCACTATTTAACTTACATTACAATATTTGGTGTGTAACTTTTCTAACTTTAATCACTAATTGTTTACTCTATGCAGGATGCCCCACTCACCAAAGGAGGAACATATGAGATCAAGGCACTCATTGAAGCATCTGGAAAACTACAAGTCCTTGAAACTATGATGAAGATATTGAGGAGAGATGGTCATAGGGTTCTTATCTTCTCACAGGTCTGTATCTCTCTCTCTTTCCTTCTCCCTCTATCCCTTTTCTTCATTTTATTCCTTAAATAGATGACCAGGTTATTGGATATTCTCGAGGACTTCATGAAAGGTTTACATTACGAGTATGAGCGGATTGATGGCAGTATCAGTGGCAATAAACGACAGGATTCCATTGACCGTTTTAATGGTTAGTTAATGAATCTTCCTTTTCGACGCCATATCGATGTTATAAGCGTATCATTTGCAGACCCCAATAGTAAGGCATTCGCTTTCCTATTATCTACAAAGGCCGGAGGTTTGGGGATTAATCTGGCCACTGCGGACACCGTGATCATTTACGACATGGACTGGAATCCCCACAACGACATACAGGTGTGAATATATAAATATTTCAACTCCAAACCCATATTTTATATATATAACCTATGACCTCGGTGATGCGATCAACATCCCGTTTCCTTTATCGTCTATATTCAAATACTCAAATAAATATTTCTTTGTTGGATTAAGTCTAGCTCATGAATAAAATGATGAATTACATTTGTAGATATTCCCTGAGTATATATCTGCACATATTAGAATATATTAACTATATTATCACCTCCAAAACAGGCATTTAGTCGTGCTCACAGGTTTGGCCAGAGGAATAAAGTGATGATTTACAGATTTGTCAGTAAAAATACAGTCGAGGAGAAAATTACTCAAGTTTGTTTTTGTTTTGGAATTTAGATCAAAAATATTCTTGAATATCTGATGAATTTTATCTTTAGCAGTTAATATAATTTCTATTTTGATATATTATATAACTATCCTAAGCTCACATTCATATTGGATTGCCACTTACAACAACTAAGTCAACTGTCCCACATTAGGTTTGCAAACAGAAAATGATGCTTACCGAACTAGTGATTCATAAGGGGGTCGGATCTTCTCAGAAAACTGACAGTCTTAGTAAACAGGATGTCAAGGACATACTGAAGTTTGGCGCCGAAGACTTGTTTGCAGATGATCCAGATGATTCCGGCAAAGGTTTATAGAAATTATTGTCTGTTACTGGGAATTAAATGCCCTAGTTTGCAATATCTGTGTAAAGATTATATATTGTTTTTATATACTACTGTTTTACATTGTATAATGCTATTGAATATTCAATTTGATGTTATTTGTATTGAATTCTGCTGAGTATTGGAGACCTAAACTATTTAATAAACTTATTCCTCAGTGGTTTACGATAACGACGCAGTTGAAAAGCTGCTCGATCGCTCTCAAGTGGGAGAAGCTGAGAAGGAATATGGAATGAATGAGTATTTGAGATCTTTTAAGGTCGCGACCTATGAAATGAAAGAACTAGCGGTTAGCTTTAAAGTTATGTTTCATTCTAACAACAAAATTATTATTGATCAATAATAAAATTATTTCTAATTTTATATAATTCATTATTATTGAAATTTCAATGTAAAACAAATTCATTTTTGATATTACAGAAAATATTTAGTATATCATATTTGTAATGGGTTGTTAATTATACTCCGATACCATGTTTATAAATAACGCTAAAATCACTTAAGCATTCAATTTATTATTGCACCACTGAAGTTAGATAATTAATAACAAATATATTTCTTACTATTTTGAATTCATATTGTGATAAACTTATTTCCATAAAATTGCTAAAAGATTATTTTTTAATTCATTGAAACAATTTCTAAGGAGGAAGAAGAAGAAGAAGAAGAAATCATTCCCGAAACTAATCCAGAGCAGGATGAGTCGGCATATTGGCAGAAAATTCTCGGTGATTCATATGCTTTGCACTTGAATGAGGTAGAGGAACAAGAGTTAGTTCTGTTCTCTAGTTTTGATCTTTCAAATACTTGATTACGAATACATTAACCTGCTAACTGATAATACGCCACTTTAAATAGAATGGCAATTGCGAAAAGTCTCGGAAAGGGAAAACGAATAAGAAAACGTGTAAATTACGCCGAAACTCTAAACCAAGGCGATCCAACAAAAGTTTGTAAATTACTTTATTCATTGTAAATTACTCATTCTTATTTCTTCTAATTTTGTTTAATTTTCATTAATATAAATTTCTGCTGAACTAAAATTAAGCGATTATCCTTTTATACACAATGCCTCATCGCAAATATGAATTAGCACATTCAACCAGTGCACATTCAACAGATTATTATAATATATACGAATTACAGATGCAATCGGAAGAGGATCCCGAGGAAGAAAAAGAAGAACGACAATCAGACAGTGATTTGGAAACAAAATACCTTTCTGATTACGAACCCGATCAAGATGGTGAGTTAACATATTAGTTCTGTGATATGTATCTGTATATATTATAGACTATTGAGGTGAAGTGATGTAGAGTAAGATGTAGTATATTGATGGTGGTGGGCAGCGTGGAATAATTGTCATTAGTTGTAATGGGGTCGAGTAATGATTACATATGGTATGATGAGATGTAGTAAGATAAATCATTATGACATGATCACATCGCAGATGATGCATCGGATGCCGAAACTGAAGTTGCAGTTCGTTCTTCGGACGTCAACAAACATGAAGAGGAAAACCCTTTAAATCCTGAACTAGCGAAACTTTCAAAAGGTCAAATGCCACCCCTGCTCGCTAAATATGAAGGTCAAATTGAGGTGTTAGGTTTTACCGCTAGGCAGAGACGTTCATTTGTGGAGTCTGTTTCTAAGTTCGGACTACCTCCCCACGATAATTTGATTAACTCAAAATGGTAGGTTTCATCTACTAGCCATTACATTTAACTTATTCAATAATTACATTTTTTAAAATTATACATACAAATTTCTCAATTATATTTAAGAATTTCAGTTTAGTGCTTATGTAATATTTACATATATTTCAATAATTGATCGAATAACTTTATTAAGGATGAGCAGCGACCTCTGCGAAATTCCCGAACACGTTTTGAAAGCCTACTCTCTATTGTTCATGAGACATCTTTGCGAACCTTCAAATTCGAAAAATGCTCCTATCAACCTGAAGTTTGTATATTTAGACTAAGATACTCCGCTGAACTATTAAAAATCAATTAAAATGTTGATAAAATTCTACAAATATCTATTAAAAATTAACAATTTTTATTATAAAACAAAATTTATAAATGATCTCATAGGATTCTTGGGACATAACTCTCTGAGAGCTCCTAATCTGCTATTTTTAAATGACCATGTTGATCAGATATGCAGATGGAGTTCCAATTGAAGGGTTGTCACGTCAACACATTCTCACTCGAATTGGAATGATAGCCTTGATCTGCAAAAAGGTAAATGAATTTCCTTTACATTACATTTTTTTAATTTTATAAATATTGTGTAATATTGTCATAAATTCATATGCTCGTAACTAATATAATAATGTTTTTTAAAGGTAAACGAATACGAAATGAAATACACAATTCGTAGTATGGAGGAATTCGACGAATTCATCGAAGACAATATGAGCATCACGCTGCGATCGTTGCGCAATATCCTCAAGGACCAGAGCATTCCAGCAATTGACGTAAACCCGGATCTCGAAGGCTCCAATGATTCCGATCGAAACGGTTCAAAAGAAGCATGTTCTGCGGTTGGCGATAATTCCGCGTCGAAATCAGAAAAGAAATGCGACGACGTGAAATCCGATGACGAAGACGAACCAATGACTAAAGAATGCTCCGAGGAAGATGGTGTAGCTAATGAAACCTCGCAACTCTGCGATGTTTCTAAACCTATTCCACCACTCTCCGATCTTGAAATTGATGGTAAAACAATGGATACAATGGAAGATCATATTGATGATATTCAGGATATAAAAGATGAAAAAGATATTAAAGAGCATGATATTGACAATGAAAAAGATACTGAAAATACTATACATGAAAAAGATATTAAAATCGAAAAATTAGAAAACAATTCCACGGATTTATCTGATCAAATAACGGATAATAAAGAATCTGATAATGTGGATAAAACTGAAAATTTAGAAAAGAATAAAGAGGATTTAGAAATTGAGGCTATTACAGATAAGAAAGAAGACAGCAGTGCCATCGAAATGGATATTCAAACTAATGACGATTCTATTCACCTTAATACGAGTAATAAAGAAATCACCAGTGAAAAAGAAGCTCTCGTTGAACACGAAACAAATATAGATAGTGTTAACGAAGCAGACGAAAATGAGTCGATAGCGAACGACGAGCCATCGAAGACAGAAGACCCTAGTAATGATTTCGACGAGGAGGTGGATGATATGGCAGATACACAACACTCCGACGAGGAACCGTCGTTGTCAGCCGATGATTTGTCAAATGATTCTCCAGAAAGAAACGCGGGCGTCACTTCAACAGCTTCATTAAATCTATCCAATGGAGCTGATGAGGATATCACAAATGAACAGTCGCCTACGAAACAGGACAGGAAAAATGACGCCGATTCCGAACCTACAGTATCTCCGACACCTGAAGTTGGTGATGGATGCAACAGCTCTGAAATTACTGTAGAAACCGTCGATGCGGAGTTTGTCGATGAGAATCAAGTTATCGGTGAAATCACTGAGGCTCAAATTGTGAAATCGGAAGATAATATAGAAGGCGTGAGTATTCTCGAATTCAACCAAGATCAAAAATACAAAGGTTCATGCTAATCTAATACCTAATTAATTGAATTACTTTATTACTAATGAAAACACATTAAGAATACTTTGAAAGACTAAGAGAACTACTACATTAAGAGAAAATGTAATTTATATAAATTATACAATTGTGAATGAGTTGATTTAAACACATTTCACCTAAATTCAGACTACCGCCGCGTGATAACTGAACGTCGAAGGAAGTTCTGGATTGCTGATGGAGGCTTCACCGAGTTGCATCGTTACTGGGTAAATGAGGAATCACTGTTACGAAGTGGGCAAGAGTATATGCATTGGCACCGTCTGCACGATTACTGGCTGCTCGTTGCCGTTACCACATATCCTTTATTATTTCACAGAAATCGATGGATAAAGAATAAACTAAATAAATATGGAAAAAATTTAAATAACTCTGACTTTTAGAAAAATATCTATGATGAATTTATATATTGGAATATGTTTTTTTTTATAGTAGTTTATATTTTGTATTACATTATCAAAAATAATTTACGATTTATATTTCTTAATTGCTAAACACGCATGGCTATAATAACTGGACGGACATTTTGACGGATCCTAGATTCGAGATTATCCATCAGCCTTTTGTGGCTGACCCTCGTTTACAGTGTCGTAAGAACGTTTTCATCAGTCGACGTTTCCATGTGCGTATGTTACTACACTTGTTTCCCGTACGATTAAATTACTAACTGCTTTACCGTACGATTAAAGATAAAAATTATATTAACCATAAAATTTAAATATATATAAATTTATGGTTCATTATTATTGATTTGTATTACATTATTATGAGACTTACGAATTATAACCTTATTTAAAAAAAAAATTATTATATTATTCCAATTGCAGTTGCTTGAGAAAGCGCTATGTATTGAAGAGCAATTACGCAAAGCCATGGTAGAACACAAATTTCCTAGATCCGACGATCCTCTATTCGACTTAGATAACTTGGCTGCAAACCTCAGACGAATTTCGTCAGAAAAATCTCAAGAATCAAATTTATCAGCGAAAAAGTTAAATTCTGGTTAATATATTTAACTTGCAATTTCCTATATTTCAATAATCAACTAAAAAGAAGAGTAATTATTTTTTAAATAATCAATTATATAATTATCTTGAATGAATTATTAACTAGATCAGGTATCAACATATTCAGAAATTATTATCATTAATTTTGTTTCTTTTTTAAAGTTTTGACAACTATCACTCTTCTCGTCAATGATATCAAAAGCATAGCTTCTTCTCAATTCTCTGCCACTTTAAGTGCTGAAACAAAATATGGACAAGGTTAAATCGGTAAAATCTTGTTTCAAGAACAATTGTTATGTTTCCATTACGATAATATGCTGGTATTTATGTTGTTTTCCATTGTATTTACTTTTACAATAAATTATTTTCATCAACCTAATTAAAATATTTTCTATTCGATAATATATCCCTTAAATTTTGTATATTAAATGGAATAAAATATTAACTTAATATTTATATTTATAGAACTCATATTGAGTAAAAAGCCAGGATTGGTTGGCAAAGATTTCGTATCTCTTTACGGGGAACAAAAGTCCTCCAAGGATGTGATATGCATTGATTGAAAACACATCCTCATGAAACACAGAATAGATAAATGTATATATTTCATTATCAAAAGTAGCATATTTCTAGAAATATTCGTTAACTACAAATGATAGAAACTATGTAATAACCCACTCAAATGTAATTTTTATACATTCATTTATGTAATTTATTTTATTCATTTACTACGTGAATTATTTTATCAATTATATATTTTTTATCGTGACATCAAAATATTTCAAATCTTTCACTCATATACAATATCTGTAATAATTTTTTTTTATCACAATAAATCATTTATCTAAGCACCTTGACATTGGGAAAATTATTTATTTGAATTAAACCATTATTATTTATCTGTAAAATATTATAAACTCAATACATTTCTCTCTGAACAAAATTATAAAACTTTATTTTTTTTAATTGTAAAATAACCCATTCAAATGTAATTTTATACATTCATTTACTATGTGAATTATTTTATCAATTATATATCTTATACAATATCTGTAATAATTTTTTTTATCACAATAAATCATTTATCTAAGCACCTTGACATTGGGAAAATTTATTAGAATTAAACCATTATTATTTATCTGTATAATATAATAAACTCAATACATTTGTCTCTATTTTGTTAACAAAATTATACAACTTTATTTTTTTTAATTGTAAAATGTTAGTTTTACAATTTTCTATTATTACAATACATATATATTCAATATCTTTATATTCTATATAATTTCAATATATCAAAAAACACTTTTCTCAGTTTTTAAACCAATAATAATTATGTTAAATATGAAGAACAAAACATGCATGTAAAAAATAATAAATCAACATTTTATTGTTAAGAAAGCAATAAATTCAGCAATTCAATTCTATATTGTTAATTCCTGTAAAATATTAAATAAATTTATTTAATTTTTATTAAAATAGTGTGGATTTAGTTTTTTTTATAAAAAGTGAAAGTTGCAGGATATATATATATGAAAATACTTTAAAAAACTATTATAAAGATATTAGTTATAGATAATTTATTTTGTATTGCATAAAAATGACTTTGATTTTAACTAACCATTATTGCATTAACAATATCGTGGTCATTATTTTTTAGTGCTTTAACGGCTTTAGAACGAGATATACCAGCTTGTGACATGACTAATTCAATATCTTTTGGTGTGCATCCTGTCTCATCTACGTCTTCATCATCTTCAGATTCTTCTTGAATAGCAGTTTCAGGAGCAACCCTGGAACTTGCAGATTCAGCTTGAACAGGAACTTCTGGAATTTTGAATTTTTCAGCAGCAGCCATTTGAGCCTGTTGACTTAAATCTTCAATCTTAGCTTCCCCAAATATAACATATGTATCAGAAGCAGGGCTTTTGAACACATCTGGTCGACTGATTACAAATAAGATGTTCTTTGATTTTCTAATAGTAACACGAGTAATTCCATTGCATGGTTTTAAACCTATATATAATGTTGATTATATAAATATAAATCATATTTACTTAACATAAATATAAAAATAAATGTTAATAATGAAATATGTTTAAAATCTGGCAAATGTGCAAAGCTAATGTATGCTACTAATAAACAAACATAGCGATCTAAATTTGCATTGATGAATATATATGATTAAAATTACATTATATGTATATAAATATATTTAATTATCATTAACCAAGTTTGGACATTGCCTTACGGGCTTTCTTTTCAGATCTACTTTGTTTGGCTTTACTCGTTAATTCTTCTGGAATACCAGCAGCCTGTGCCATTTGATTGATTTGTTGCATATCATCTTGTTCATCATTTAATTCTGGTGCAGATCCATTACTTTCAGTATCAGATGTGGTTGAAACCAAATCTGGTGTATCGATTGTCATGGTATCCTATATGTAAAAATGAGTTATAAAAATTTAGAACTCATTAATTAAAATATCAAAATTAGAATGTGTTATTCAATGGTTTATTTAAGAGTTTTTTTTAACAAATTAACTTATATGATCTGATTTAAAAATACTGTTAATATTAAATAGTTTATAAATAAATGTTGTATTTAATAAGTTTGATGGAAACAGCATTAATATATAACAATTAGATAGTATTATATAATATATAGTGTATATTGTATAAAATATTATTTACATAATCCAAATTAAAAAGAATTAATATTTATTTCAAAAGAAATAATATCTCATATTAAATACGTTTATCAATTGTTCTAGATTTTAATACCATGTATATTTATCTCATTATAATCTTTTTTATTAATTAAAGTGAGACTATTATATTGATAAACATGAATATAATCTAGTGCATTTCAGATATATTTTTAACTAGCATCCTATAATTAATACTCTATCTTCTACAATCTACTCCACCTTAACCTACATAAATATCCATAAACGACGATTTATTAAATATGCCGGTTATTTAAAACGCCGACTGATTAAAACAGCAATCATAAATATTACAAATATAAAATTCAAATATATAAATAAAGTATAATTATATATAATATAGAAAATAAATAACAAATATAAAATTATATATTATTAGTGTTAATTATATTATTAAAATATAAATAATACAAGATGAAAAATATAGTTAAAGATTTTTTAAGAACATAAATTATAGTAAATTGGTAGATATATTTATAATAATTTTTGAATCATATTTTAATAAAGTATTTTCATCGTGTGAGAGATTATATATTATGAATCTTTAAAATGTATTTTTACAGATATAATGTGATTATATTTACCTAAAGAAATGAACTCCTGTTTAAGATATTTATAAAAAAAAGGAAATAATAAATTCTATAATTATTGCAAATGGCAACCAAATATGATGTATAAACAAATAATATTAAAATTATATGTAAACTTTATTAGAACATAAAAGGTATTTTAAACTGTACTATTTTGATTTATAGAATTTAATAACTTTTATATTATAAGTAATAAAGATGTCTATTTTTTAATTATGTATAATTACTATATTAATTATAACTCTAAATTATTAACTTATAACTTTAATGCATTAATATAATTTATTATTATTGATAATTAATATTTAAAATTAAATTAAACTGTAATCGAGTAATATATATACATATAATGTATACATTGTACACATGTACAATTGACATATTGTGTATATTCTAGATCGTTTTTTTAGAAGTAAATTGTAAAATTTACATATACATATTAAATATAAAATCAAAAGGTTATTATACAAATATTAATGTTATCTTAAATTTAACTTATTTATATTAATTAAATTAATTAAATTAATTAAATATCCTTTTTATTAAATATATTTTTTATTTAATTTACAAATTAAATATATTCACAAATTAATAATATCTATTTGTAGTTAAGATGCCAAATGCTGGGGCAGTCATACCTCCTATAATAACTGCATTGAGAGAGCATACGGCTGGTATTCCTCATAATAAAATCAATACAGCAACCTACATCGAATTAGATACAGGTAACAAACAGTGATAGCAATATATGTATATATATAAATATATATGTGTATTTTAATACATTTGCAACATTTTCAGAATCCTTAGAATGCAAAATATACTTTTCCACCGATGGAACAAAACCGAACCCTTTCTGTTTGAAAAAAGGGGGTAGAGAGACAACATTTAAATATAAAGGACCCTTTACGTTAAAATCGGGCAAGAGAACTCTAAAAGTTATAGCGGTTTCAAGGTTAGTAAGTTTACAACGACATATATTTTACAATTTAAATTACCTTTACCACTATATAATAAATATCCAAAACTGTACGATGAATATAACAATGATTAGAATTGCACAACAAAATAATTGAATTCAGTAACTTCTTATATCCTCACTATTTTTTATTTTCCATTCACTATTTTACATTAGGTGATTTCTTTTTTTACTTAGTCAAAATTCATACATTATTCAATATTCTTATAAATTATATAACTTTAATTAAATTATGAATAATATTGATAGTTAAATGGCGATTAACTGAAACTTTAATTTATTCAGAGATGAACAAGGTTTGAGTAACGTGGTCACCAAGTCTTTTTCAGTTGATGACGTAGGTTTACCAAATGAATCCGAGAGCCTTATCAATATACCGATTAAGTCGAAATCTAAACCGACACTGTCTGCCTCAAAGGTAAACGGCCATTTTGATAATAACAACCGAAGTATTTGAGTTTGTAAATTTTTATTAAAATATCAACTTAATTAGAATATTTCGGTTACTAAATTTTATTCATAAAAATGTAAATTCATATTTTTAGAATGAAATCACTAATCATTTTATTTAAATAGAATAATCGAGCGCCTAAAGTTAAATCTGCGTGGGTAGAAGATAGCAATGATTTTAACGTCATTATGAACAACAATTATGACTTTCGTTAGTAGAATAGCTTGAAGTAGCAGGTAAATCAAGTGCATTCAAAGTATACTTTTATTTAGTGGAATTTAAATTGAGGTTCAGAAGGACAAAGTTATTTTTAAAAGTTTTTTAATTGCCTGCCAGTGTTGTAATTATTTAATTTTATATTTCCTTATTTATGTGCTTAACTATTTACGTAAATTCTTACCGAATGTTCGCGAACTTCTAAAAACAATATCGCCGCTAATAATGATCTCTCTTACGACGACTTACAAGAGTAATTCACCTCCTCAGCGGTAACGCAGCCAAATGAAAACAACAATATCGAGGCGAAGGTAAATATACCGGATGGACCATTCAACCCGACAAATTACTCGGGAACTCAGTATAACTTCTGGGGAGTGGCTCCCCCTGGTTAATCATTGCAACTTTAGTTATAGCATCTTATGTTATTGCATCTCTAATCATTGCATCCTTATCCATTAACTGTGATTCTTTCATTGATATATTGATATATCTGATCAAAAATGTTGTTATTTAACTTCATAATATGCTGTAGATTATTAGAATTGCTATAAAAATTAAATTCATTAATTCCTCATTTCTATTAACATACTTTGAATCGTCTATTTGACCACAATTAGGAGGAATGCCTTCACAAAATGTAGCTCAGTCATTTCCAGCCAGCAATTATCTTGGACCTATTACTAACAAGATGATAACGGTTTAGGGTATATGTATTTATATATTCATATATAGTAATTACTATATATATATCATATTGCACTTTTATATAATTCTTATATGATATTCTAATGATTCTTATAAATTATGATACTATAATAAATTAATAAACTATAATGTCACTAAATATGAAACGTAAATCAATTAAAACTTATTATTCTATTATTTTAAAAAATTTATCTACAAAATTATATTTTTGAAATTCCATAAATATAAATCTAACAAATTTAGAATTGATTAGTGATTCAATATTGAACTCAATAATAGGATTTAGACAAACCGACTGTGTCTGTATCCGAATTGAAAAAATGGATGAGCAATCAGATGAACAAAGCACCTGCCCCAGCGCCTGCACCTGTACTTGCCATAACTCCAGTCGCCCCTGTACCCATACCAGCACCTATGCCGATACCACCTCCGTCCGAACCCATACTCCGCAACAAAAGTCCTGGAAATGGTGAGCGACTTATTCCCTAACTTGTCGACATTCATTATTTAAGATATTGTATGATTATAAAATTAATATAATAATTAAAATGTATGTATACGAAGTATGATATAATTCAATCCACAATATCCAATAACGTTATTTCGTAGATTATAATATCACATAAATGTCAAATATATATACGATATTATATAATACGTATACATATAATATATCGCACATTACATACATACACATTTTAAATATTGAACACATATCACCAATAGCTATCATTATTTAAATATAACAATATCTATAACAATACACTTTGTCAGGTGACTATAAAACACAACTTGAACATGTTAACGCCCAACTCTACCATCACTTGAAATCAAATACGACATTTGCTAGAACGTTTGCGACTCCTAAGCTCGGAAAGGTTGTTTACCCTTTGTGTTCATTCTCAGTCACATAGCATTTACATACTAGATATTTAATATATATATATATATATATATATATATACTTATTTCACTTTGATTTTGATTCATAAAAAAATAATTTTTGTGTTTTTATTGTACATGATTTTGTATAAATATCATCAAAAGTTGGCACATTTTGACTTTGATGAAGAAGATGACTGCTATCTGTTGACGATATCAATTGGGAAAGCTGGAATGAATCCATTACCAAGGGTTGCAAAACGGATTCCTCCGGTTGTGCAAGCAGTTCAAAAACTAGTTAGTTTTATTATGAAATATTAAAATTTTCATGAAGTAAAATTCAAATTCAATCTATATTCATTAAATTTTACACTTAAAAATGTATATATATAATTATATATATATATTACTAATCAAGTATAACAATGTAATTCAAATAAACTAAATAAAAAACTTTATTTGAAAATGTATTATTTAATGAAAATAAATATCCAGTATTTCCTATCTTCTACTATTTCTTATAAATAAACTGCCCTAATAAGAAGACGTATATAATATATTATTTTAATATTAAGGTTGACAAGAAAAACGTGAAACCCGTAGCGGTTAAGAAGAAAAACTCAATTTCGAAACCAACTCAGAAACCTAAAGAAGATCCATACTTTGAAACTGAAGAATATGAGGTCATAGAGTAGCTCATATTCGTTACTGAACAATTGATACCGAGTCCATCGCAATATGTATTCTTTATTCGCTCTCGATAGTGTAATAATTATTTAGTTTGTACAAAGTATAAAATAAAGTAAATTTAATAAAAAATTAAATGAAAAATGTCACTATTTTAATAATGAAATTAATAAATTTAAGTTATATATGTTATATTATTATTTTATCAATAAATATTATTATTAATATAGATATCACATACGTAAGTATGATTTCCAAACATAATTAGTTAATGTATATAGGCAGAAGGAACACTTAAACTTTGGCCTGCATTTGACTGCGAAAGAGATTGCGAAAAACTTAGAGCAGCAATGAAAGGAATCGGTTAGTTGTAGTCTACGGACCACCATCGTCTGTAATAATAGATTATATCTATATTAAGGGTTACATTTACTGTTACAGTTACAGTTACATCTTTGTTATTCGACAAAAGATGAAGAATAGCCGATAATTAATTTCATTTGTTCGACGAAATACCAAAAATAGTCAATTCTAATCTCTCCGCGTTATCTGATGATCATGATCTCGCCGTCGTTAGGCACAGACGAAGCCGTACTAGTGGATACGCTCGGCTACCGTAACAGCGTACAACGGTGCGAGGTGGCGCTGATGTTCAAGACCATGTTCGGCAAGGACTTGAGCGACGAACTCACGTCCGAAACCAGCGGCAACTTCAAGAGTCTGCTGAAGGCGTTGTGTTTCTCGGCGCCCGACTTCGACGCCTACGAAATCCACAAGGCGATCGCGGTACGTCGTCGGGCTGCTAATCTAAAAATACATTTTCACTACACATTCATAGATAAGTCAGATTACCAAATAAGTCTGGGCATGCAGAATAGATTATTTCTACTTTAGATATCTTAACTCTAAAAATATAATTAAATAATATAGTTCAAATTAAAAAAAAACAATGCTTAAAATTTTATAAAATAGAGGATACTTCAAACAAATACATTGATTTGAATACATTATTATTTGTTCTATATTATTAAATAATCATATAACTAATAATCTGAATCTACTGTGAATATACTTTTCCTATCTACGATATATTATACATATCTACGATATATTATACATATCTACGATATATTATACATATCTACGATATATTATACATATCTGCGATATATTATACATATCTACGATATATTATACATATCTACGATATATTATACATATCTACGATATATTATACATATCTACGATATATTATACATATCTACGATATATTATACATATCTACGATATATTATACATATCTACGATATATTATACATATCTACGATATATTATACATATCTACGATATATTATACATATCTACGATATATTATACATATCTACGATATATTATACATATCTACGATATATTATACATATCTACGATATATTATACATATCTACGATATATTATACATATCTACGATATTTTATACATATCTACGATATATTATACATATCTACGATATATTATACATATCTACGATATATTATACATATCTACGATATATTATACATATCTACGATATATTATACATATCTACGATATATTATACATATCTACGATATATTATACATATCTACGATATATTATACATATATACGATATGTTATACATATCTACTATATATTATACATATATACGATATGTTATACATATCTACGATATATTATACATATCTACTATATATTATACATATCTACGATATATTATACATATCTACGATATATTATACATATCTACGATATTTTATACATATCTACGATATATTATACATATCTACGATATATTATACATATCTACGATATATTATACATATCTACGATATATTATACATATCTACGATATATTATACATATCTACGATATATTATACATATCTACGATATATTATACATATCTACTATATATTATACATATCTACGATATATTATACATATCTACGATATATAATACATATCTATGATATATTATACATATCTATGATAAATAATACATATCTATGATATATTATACATATCTATGATATATAATACATATCTACGATATATTATACATATCTACGATATATTATACATATCTATGATATATAATACATATCTATGATATATAATACATATCTATAATATATAATACATATCTATGATATATAATACATATCTATGATATATTATACATATCTACGATATATAATACATATCTACGATATATTATACATATCTACGATATATTATACATATCTATGATATATAATACATATCTATGATATATAATACATATCTATGATATATTATACATATCTATGATATATTATACATATCTATGATATATAATACATATCTATGATATATTATACATATCTACGATATATTATACATATAAAAGATATATTATACATATCTACGATATATTATACATATCTACTATATATTATACATATCTACGATATATTTTACATATCTACTATACATATCTACGATATATTATACATATCTACGATATATTATACATATCTACGATATATTATACATATCTACGATATATTATACATATCTACTATATATTATACATATCTACGATATATTTTACATATCTACTATACATATCTACGATATATTATACATATCTACGATATATTATACATATCTACGATATATTATACATATCTACGATATATTATACATATCTACGATATATTATACATATCTACGATATATTATACATATCTACTATATATTATACATATCTACTATATATTATACATATCTACGATATATTATACATATCTACTATATATTATACATATCTACTATATATTATACATATCTACTATATATTATACATATCTACTATATATTATACATATCTACTATATATTATACAAATCTACTATATATTATACATATCTACTATATATTATACATATCTACTATATATTATACATATCTACTATATATTATACATATCTACTATATATTATACATATCTACTATATATTATACATATCTACTATATATTATATATATCTACTATATATTATACATATCTACTATATATTATACATATCTACTATATATTATACATATCTACTATATATTATACATATCTACTATATATTATACATATCTACTATATATTATACATATCTACGATATATTATACATATCTACTATATATTATACATATCTACTATATATTATACATATCTACTATATATTATACATATCTACTATATATTATACATATCTACTATATATTATATATATCTACTATATATTATACATATCTACGATATATTATACAGGGTCTGGGAACAGACGAAGACGCCATTATAGAAATCCTCTGCACACGCACCAATAAGCAAATCACATCCATGAAAGAATCGTACCAGAAAAGTTCACCTTACACTCTATATGTACAGTAGATAATTAACACAAATCCTTGTGAATACTTTAATTATCGTTATCGTTTATTATATAAGAAGTGATAATGATAACATTATTTATTGTTAGTTAAATAGAAATATAATACTGTCAATTTAATGAAATCTAGATTATTATGTATTTATCTAGCCTACAAACACCTAATAGTGTTCGATGTCGAGATGGAGAAGGATATCAAGGGCGACACGTCTGGCTTCTTCCGTAAGCTGTTGGTATCGCAGTGTGCGGCGAACCGCGACGAAAATGCCACTTTTGACCGCACCGAAGCGAAACGCGACGCGAAATCTCTGTACGAAGCTGGGGAGAAAAAGTGGGGAACTGACGAATCAGTGTAAGTAAAGATATTTCTAGACCTTCATTCAACTGTACACTAGTCCTCGGCGAGTTTTCTACACAGATCTAAACACACCTGTAAACTTCTATACTTCTTTTTATAACTTTCTACGTCTTTATGCTCATTTATAGTAACTCTACTCCTTTCACTTCTCTCTACTCATATTTATACTATCATCCTTTCTACTTTCTCTGTTTTCAACTACAAATTACTCTATTTACTTATTTATTTATTTGATCTACTTTGGTATTCCACAATAATTGTAGAGATTTATAGCTACCTTTACACTCTTAAATTCTTTAATTCTGTAAGAACACATTTATATATATAACTATAGTTTTTATTCAAATAGCAAATATATATATATAAAATATATATACATAAATCTTAATGTTATTTGATAGAATTCCAAGAAACCATACAGGTCATTTTATTGTTTTGTCATATTTTTGAATTAGAAATATATTTGATTTGCATTACAAATTTTTGTTTTTTTTATTTAAAATATTTTTTATTTAAAATAATGACATAATATTTTATAATAGTTACATTTATTTATTTCAGATATTTAGTTTTGACCATTGTTCATATATTATAGATTTATTTTTTAAATTAAGTTAAATTAACTACCTACTACTCATTAATGGTTAATATCTACATATCCCTGTTCATAGATTCAATGCGATACTCTGTCAAAGAAGTTTTCCTCATTTGAGAGCTGTTTTCGAAGAGTATAAACAACTGTCCAAGAAGGACATGATTGAAGTGATTAAAAGTGAATTCTCAGGAGATATCAAAAATGGATTATTAACTGTGGGTTAGTAATTAAGTGTTTAGTTATGGAATGATTTATTTATAGACTGGTTTAGTTATGGAAT
The DNA here is from genome assembly GCA_964035775.1 of Osedax frankpressi. Taxonomy (NCBI): domain Eukaryota; kingdom Metazoa; phylum Annelida; class Polychaeta; order Sabellida; family Siboglinidae; genus Osedax; species Osedax frankpressi. The sequence continues at coordinate 20,664,299 of OZ038315.1, read as the reverse complement.
GGTTTATTTATAGAATGGTTTAGTTATGGAATGGGTTATTTATAGACTGGTTTAGTTATGGAATGGTTTATTTATACAATGGTTTAGTTATGGAATGATTTATTTATAGACTGGTTTAGTTATGGAATGGTTTATTTATACAATGGTTTAGTTATGGAATGGTTTATTTATAGACTGGTTTAGTTATGGAATGGTTTATTTATACAATGGTTTAGTTATGGAATGATTTATTTATAGACTGGTTTAGTTATGGAATGGTTTATTTATAGAATGGTTTAGTTATGGAATGATTTATTTATAGACTGGTTTAGTTATGGAATGATTTATTTATAGAATGGTTTTGTTATGGAATGATTTATTTATAGACTGGTTTAGTTATAGACTGGTTTAGTTATAGAATGGTTTAGTCATGAAGTGGGTTAGTTATTAATTTGGTAAATTTGCGCTTTCACATTCAATGCTTTTCCTTCTGCTTATTTAAATTCTAATGTGCTCAATCTTCTCTTACTTAGTCTATACAAAATACTGAATGCTTTATAACCTGGCATACTCCACATACTACACCCGCCTACTTTAGCTGCTATAACCAGCCTACTTAACCTACTACACCCTGTCTACTCCACATACTAAACCTATCTTACTTTACCTACTCCACCCGCCTACTTTGTCTACTATACCCCGCCTACTTTGTCTACTACACCCCGCCTACTTTAACTACTACACCCTGCCTACTTTAACTACTACACCCGCCTACTTTAACTACTACACTCTGTCTACTCCACATACTAAACCTCTCTTACTTTACCTACTCCACCCGCCTACTTTACCTACTACACCCCAGTCTACTTTAACTACTACACCCCAGTCTACTTTACCTACTACACCCCGCCTACTTTACCTACTTCACCCAGCCTACATTACCAACTACAATACGTCTACCTTACCAACTACAATACGTCTACCTTACCTACTACAACCCGCCTACTTTAACTACTACACCCCAGCCTACTTTACCAACTACAATACGTCTACTTTGACTACTACACCCCGTCTATTCAACATACTACAACCAGTCTACTTAACCTACTACACCCCAGCCTACTTTACCAACTACAACACGTCTACTTTAACTACTACACCCCGTCTACTCAACATACTACATCCCGCCTACTTTACCTACTTCACCCCGTCTACTTTACCTACTACATCCCGCCTACTTTACCTACTACACCCCAGTCTACTTTAACTACTACCCCCCGCCTACTTAATCTACTACATCCCGCCTACTTTACCTACTACACCTCGTCTACTCCACATACTAAACCTCTCCTACTTTACCAACTACAATACGTCTAACTTACCTACTACACCCCGCCTACTTTACCTACTACATCCCGCCTACAGTACGCTGTATCGCCTACAAGCCGGACTACTTCGCCTACAAATTACGCCGCGCGATGAAGGGCCTGGGAACAGATGACTCCGCGCTGGTGCGGGTAGTGGTGTCTAGGTGCGAGTCTGACATGGTACAGATTAAGTCTGCTTTCGCCGCACTGGTCAAAGGTGAAGACCTCGCCCAATGGATCAAGGTGACCGCCTTACGATGTATCTCCCAGTAGTAGTGCCGGTGGTAATTTAAAGGAGCTGGTAGTGATGTCGAGATATGAGTAGTAGCTTTAAGTAGGTTAAATAGTGATGTCTAGATATACGTAGAGGTGTAAAGTTCTGAAGTGACAGCGAGTAGATTTGAACAGTGTTCATTGTATTTTTCAAAGAACAATGAATAAACCCAAACACTTTTATTAAATCACTTATCCATTGTTATTACCATAACACTACTAATTACTTAGTACATTCTTACCCTAATATCTACACATTTCGGGACCTTATTAGAAATCACCATTTCGCCGATATTCCCTCCACCCTACATCACTACAATAAGACTTCCCGTTAGCACTACATTATCTCACCTCCATGTTCTATTAACCGTTACATTCGGCCCTCATCCTCACTAGTGCTACTATGACTTTACAATACTATTCTCATGCATTAGCATCGCTATAAATTACCCGCCTTCCCTTTCCTAGCCTCCTAACCTCACAACCCTTACACCCTCTCCTAGCCTCCTCACCTCTCAACCCTTACACCCTCTCCTAGCCTCCTTACCTCTCAACCCTTACACCCTCTCCTAGCCTCCTTACCTCTCAACCCTTACACCATCTCCTAGCGTCCTTATCTCTCAACCCTTACACCCTCTCCTAACCTTCTCAATACTTACACCCTCTCCTAGCCTCCTCACCTCTCAACCCTTACACCATCTCCTAGCGTCCTTACCTCTCAACCCTTACACCCTCTCCTAACCTTCTCAATACTTACACCCTCTCCTAGCCTCCTCAATACTTACACCATCTCCTAGCGTCCTTACCTCTCAACCCTTACACCATCTCCTAGCGTCCTTACCTCTCAACCCTTACACCCTCTCCTAACCTTCTCAATACTTACACCCTCTCCTAGCCTCCTCACCTCTCAACCCTTACACCATCTCCTAGCCTCCTTACCTCTCAACCCTTACACCCTCTCCCAGCCTCCTCACCTCTCAACCCTTACACCCTCTCCTAGCCTCCTCAACCCTTACACCCTCTCCTAGCCTCCTCAACCCTTACACCCTCTCCTTACCTCTCAACCCTTACACCCTCTCCTAACCTCCTCACCTCTCAACCCTTACACCCTCTCCTAGCCTCCTCAACCCTTACACCCTCTCCTAACCTCCTCACTTCTCAACCCTTACACCCTCTCCTAGGCTCCTCACCTCTCAACCCTTACACCCTCTCCTAGCCTCCTCAACTCTTACACTCTCTCCTAGCCTCCTCACCTCTCAACCCTTACACCCTCTCCTAGCCTCCTCAACCCTTACACCCTCTCCTAGCCTCCTTACCTCCCAACCCTTACACCATCTCCTAGCGTCCTTATCTCTCAACCCTTACACCCTCTCCTAACCTTCTCAACCCTTACACCCTCTCCTAGCCTCCTTACCTCTCAACCCTTACACCCTCTCCTAGCCTCCTAACCTCTCAAACCGACCTCCCTCTCCTAGCCTCCTCACCTCTCAACCCTTACACCCTCTCCTAGCGTCCTCACCTCTCAACCCTTACACCCTCTCCTAGCCTCCTCAACACTTACACCCTTACACCCTCTCCTAACCTCCTCAACCCTTACACCTTACACCCTCGGATGTAGGACGACACGTCTGGAGATTACCGCGAGATACTCTTAGCTCTAATCGGTGAGCGAGCAGCCGTGGAGCCTTCGGCTGAAGAGATAGCCGAGGCTGCGGAGGAACAGGAGATTGAGGAAGTCGAAGAAGAAGTTGTAGAGGTCATTCCTTTATTTGTGTCACTAAAACATAAGACGCGTTCAGTGAATCATTTTTTTTAACGTATGCCTTTGAAAATTCTATTTATCGAGCATGTAATATTTTGATATATCAACATTCGAAATTTAATATATGGCATGTTTAAAATGCGATATGTCTAACATGTGAAATAGTTAAGATGTGATCATTTTAACACATGAAGTGGTGAAACTCATGTGTTGAACATGTAACATATAATAATGTGTTGAGCATAGTATGAATATAGTATGAATATAATTGTTTTGTAATATATATAGCGTTGATACACTCGAAATGACTCTTTAAATATATGTTTATTAATATTTGCTAGGAAGAAGGAACAATTAAAGATGCAGAGAATTTCGACGCCAAGAAAGATTGCGATATTTTAAAAAAAGCCATGAAAGGATTCGGTTGGTAAAGATTAATTAATGGTAAAGATTAATGGCTTTTGATACATAATGTCCAAGGTAGCTCTAGTCATTATATATGATATATATATATATATATGCATATGATAAACGTTTTCTCAAGGTACGGATGAACTAGCAATTATTAATGTAATCGCAAAAAGATCCAATCAGCAAAGACAGCAAATAATCCAGATGTACCAATCATCATTCGGAAAGGTATTTCAGCATAATAAACATTTTTAATATTAAAATTAAATTATAGTATTACATTTTCTTTTTTAGGATTTGTTAAAAGAGATTTCAGGTGAAATCAGCGGCAGTTTCAAAAGCGCAATTATTGGCTGTTGTCAACATCCTAGAGAGTTTGATGCCAGGGAACTCCGAAAAGCGATGAAAGTTATAACCTATCTTTTTTCTTAGATATTTTATTCAATTGCAAACTTATTTTTATAAAAATCTTTCTTAGTTTTATATTAATATATAAATTTATCTATATCTACTCATTTCAAATATTAAATAAAATGAAATATTGTCGACATAACCTTATAAAACTTGAACGTAGTCTCCATTTGGAATAAGATAAAGATAAGCGATATTAAAACATCTCATTATTCAACTCAGGGCATTGGCACCGATGAAGACTGCCTCATTGAAATAGTCTGCACTAGAAGTACATCTCAAATGGCTGAAATTGTCAAGAAGTACAAAGAAAGTTAATATTAATAATGTTATGTCTGTATTATTATTAATATTAATAATGTATGTCTGTATTATTATTAATATTAATAATGTTATGTCTGTATTATTATTAATATTAATAATGTATGTCTGTATTATTATTAATATTAATAATGTTATGTCTTATTAATATTGCTAGTTTAATTAGTAATCATATATTTTCTTCGATGCACAGTTCATGGTAGAAAACTTGAAGACGATATTATGTCCGAAACGTCTGGAAATCTGAAGAGGCTTTTAGTGTCTTTGATTCAAGTTTGTTTTATTATATAGTGAATACAATTCAATACGTTTATTATTATTTATATTATTATTTCTATTGTTATACAGTTTTGCTTTATTTATCAGGCATCTTCTAATATAGGAAGTAGTTTAGCCACTAATAATAATATAGCAATTTATAAAAGCATTATTTTAATTTTGTGTAAAACTCAAATTAGAGCTAAACCTAAAATTTGATCATTTCTATATTAAATCGAATCTGTAAATTGTAAAGTTGTTTACACAGTGTCCAATAACATTTCTTAGGCCAACCGACCCGAGTCCAATACAGTGAACCGGACGAAGGCTCGCAAGGACGCCAAGGCACTGAACGCAGCCGGAGCCGATAAATTTGGAACTGACGAATCTCGTTTCAATGTGATCATCTGCTCTCGGTGGGTTTCGGGGCAATTCCTCGAGTCGGGGAGACCAAACCGCCATCCAATCCGATGACAAAACCCTATCGTGGTAACGAGGAATGTGGGATACATTTAAACAAAGCGTTTCAATACAGGAGCAATCCTCAGCTGAGAGCCACGTTCGAAGAATATAAGAAAGCTTATAACACGGACATCGAACAAGTCATCGAGTCCGAGATGTCGGGAGACCTCAAGAAAGCAATGTTGACCATAGGTTAGTTAGTTCAAAGTTCATCGTTGGTTTCAATAATACTAGGTTGGGCTAATCCTGTGACAATTATTTATTTTGTTTTAAATAATGTACTTGAGAATGTTTGCGTAGATTTTAATTTATTTTGTTGTTATTTAATTAACAATTATAGTTATTGCCGATTTTAATATATAATATATAATGATACAAAAAATGTAATTATTTCTTACGTAATTGCTACTAATAGATACTCATGGTGAATATGTGGGGCGACAGAAAGTAATCAAGTAATTATTTAGTAATTGTTAGGTGCACAATGTGTAACAGATATTAAAGATGGCGCTGTTCATTTCAGATTACCGCTTGAATAGTTTTAATTCAATTACTAAACTAAAATAATAATATTTTACAATAAATGTATCTATAGTCAGACATATGCCTATATTTAGATCCCTTTATCATAAGCCACGCCCATATCCAGTTCAATGTCTACATGGTTAGGTAGTGCTGTTTTTACACAATTTGTATGATTGAATGAAGCATAAAACCACGCGACCCTTACATAGGGAGCCACTCCTCCTCTCCGGTACTGTATAGTCGATTTACCACACACGCCCCTTACGCTAAGCCACGCCCCTCACGCTAAGCCACGCCCCTTTACAGTGCGATGCCTACGCAGTAAATCGGTGCAGTTCGCGCGCCGTCTCTACGAAAGCATGAAGGGTCTAGGCACCGACGACGACACCCTGGTGAGGACGGTAGTGAGCCGCAGCGAAGTGGACATGGTGCAGATCAAGAAGGCGTTCGAGGCCGAGTACAAGCAATCGCTCGGGGAGTACATCAAAGTTAGTTTTCGCGGCGCTTCTGCCGAGGTTTAGCGAAGATTGGATGAGAACGCTTTTGAATAGCCCGTATAGTTTACTGTTAAATATTGTGATCTAAGTGAAAAGTAGTACTGCAAAGTATTAGTTGATATATATATATATATATATATATATATATATTCAATATATATATATATATATATTTAATATATAGCTATTAATATTTATTTTCGTAGGAAATCTAGTTCTTATTTAATCCATATTTCAGAGTTCTTATTATTATCTTAATAAATATCTGATATATTGTAATTTTCATTTTCAATTAAATATTCAAGGATATTATAGAATTACTATAAAACTGAGTTTTTAAACTGTATAATCATAATTCAATATATGTATTCATTATTTACAGGATGATATATCAGGCGATTACAGGAAAACCATTTTGAATTTAGTAGGTGAACAGAGATATTTGAAAAAATAATTGCTTTTAATATTGTATATTCTTTCATTCTATATTTATTGTATGTTTATACCAGCTAAATTTGTTATTGTTATATTTTCTTATTTATAGATATTATTTATTTATTATATTGATTTATTATATATATACTGATATTATTTTATTTTTACGAATATTAATTTTCAGAATTTTAAATTCATAAATTATATCTGAATAAATTTATATCCATAATACTAGTAAGATCTAATATTTATTACATATCACAAGGAAATTTATACTGTACAAATATTGAAATAATGATATATTTAACATATGAAGTATATGGGAGAATTTTAATTATAACATACATTTAATAATATTTATAATTTTAAAGTAGAAAATATATTATTGTATAATATATTTATTTATATTTGTTGAACTTTTAAAACATATTTTATATGCAATATATAATAGTTACTAATAAGCCATAAATATATATTAATATATATATATATTAATTTAAATGAATAGTTTTTAAAAAATATTGTATAATAACTTTAGTTTGATAAATAATTTAATAATACAAGTAATAAATAATATTTATAAAAATAACACCGATTCAAATTAGGCTTGCAATTATAATAAAATGTGATATGATTTATATCATGAACAATATTAATATACTTATTACACTCAAAGATGATTATAACTAAATGATTCAATGTATCAACTGTGCATGATTCATTATAGAATATATCGACAAATCCAGCTACGAACTTAAGTTTCTATTGAATAATTTAGTGATACAAATATTGCATTCATTAGCATTATGAATCAAATGATCAAACTTTCATCGTAAAGTAAAAATTACAGTAAATTACGAAAAACTTCAAACCTAAATAATATATTTGTTAGCATATGATGCAAAAATCAGTTTGGTTTATCAAAATATATTATTATTATTACCATATGTTATCAATTATCCTATGTACTAAAAGAATTTAACTGTATTCTAAGATTTTATTTATTTATTAATATGAATTATTAAAATGTGATACATTAAATATAATTATAATTTAAATTAATATGAAATAGTCTATATGACATGATACTCGTTAATTTGATATAAATCAGTTTTTGCTAACTATTATATTATGTGTAAAGTGATCCAATAATAATTTACAAATATTGACATCGTAAATATAATACTAATGAAAAAGTTATTATAATCATATTAATCTTCATCATAAACATCAACATTATCATCATCATCATAAGCATAGTCGTATGCGTTATTATCATTATTATTATTATCATAATCATAATCATCATCATCATCATCATCATCATCATCATCATCATCATCATCATCATCATCATCATCATCATCATCATCATCATCATCATCATCATCATCATCATCATCATCATCATCATCATCATCATCATCATCATCATCATCATCATCATCATCATCATCATCATAATCATCATCATCACCATCACTACCATCACCACCATCATAATCATCATCATCATCATAACCATCATCATCATAATCATCATCATCATCATCATAACCATCATCATCATCGTCATCATCGTCATCATCATAATCATCATAATCATCATCATCATCATCATCATCATCATCATCATCATCATCATCATCATCATCATCATCATCATCATCATCATCATCATCATCATCATCATCATCATCATCATCATCATCATCATCATCATCATCATCATCATCATCATCATCATAATAATCATCATCATCATCATCATCATCATCATCATCATCATCATCATCATCATCATCATCATCATCATCATCATCATCATCATCATCATCATCATCATCATCATCATCATCATCATCATCATCATCATCATCATCATCATCATCATCATCATCATCATCATCATCATCATCATCATCATCATCATCATCATCATCATCATCATCATCATCATCATCATCATCATCATCATCATCATCATCATCATCATCATCATCATCATCATCATCATCATCATCATCATCATCATCATCATCATCATCATCATCATCATCATCATCATCATCATCATCATCATCATCATCATCATCATCATCATCATCATCATCATCATCATCATCATCATCATCATCATCATCATCATCATCATCATCATCATCATCATCATCATCATCATCATCATCATCATCATCATCATCATCATCATCATCATCATCATCATCATCATCATCATCATCATCATCATAATCATCATCATCATCATCACCACCATCATCATCATCATCATCATCATCATCATCATCATCATCATCATCATCATCATCATCATCATCATCATCATCATCATCATCATCATCATCATCATCATCATCACTATTTTCATCAACATGACAATATCGCCATTTTCATCATATATCTTTAACTTCGAAAATCCATTAACAAATTATCTTTGATCATGAAAATAGTGATAATAACAATATCGATAACGACGAAGATGATAATGACGATAATGATGATAGTGATGGTGGTGATGATGATGATAATGATGATTAATATGATATTGATGATGATGGTAGTTTGCTGATTGTTGTAGTTATGCTCGTGACTATATTGTCATTGATATCATCAACTTATATATTTTCAACTTCCAAAATCCAATTAAAAATAACATTTGGGTCATTAATTTAAGAATACAAAATTGGAATTTATTAGCAGTGCATCAGCAAACTAATAACTTTCAAAAAGAGTAAAGTGAAAATATCATATAAGTATAACATTACTTATCGAATACTAGGTATACTATGCGCTCATTCCATATTTGAATTTCCGTTACATTTACAATACAAGGATACCATAGCAGTACCACTGCTACTACTATTATTTGTATTCAATTTGTATTCGAATTTATGATACATTTAATGTAGTTTAATCGTCGAACTTGCATACTTAATTTCAGTAATTATCTATTATAATATATTTCGATATTCATCGATTTCGATATTTGATAAGTATGACACCTTATAATCGAATACGATATGAATTAAACAATATCGTTATATAACAAATATTGAAAATCGAATATAATTTAATTGGGGTTAAAGTGGTGCGTGTGATAATACGCATCGTGTTTTCATTGAATGCAAAGAATATTGCGTGAGCGAATACTCATTTCTATGAATACACATGTCTTTATATATTAACTTGACCTATTAATATGTATTTTTTTACAAAAAAAAATAGTTAACATATACTTTAACATATTAATAGTTAATAGTTAACATATTATTAATAATACATGTAGAATACGTACAAGTTTAAATAATATAATATAATTAATTCTCATTTTCAAAATATATAATAGTTTAGTGAATTTACGTAAACATTTCTTTTAGCAAGGATTTATCCTAGAATTGACAAATGACAATATCAAAGTAACTAAATAAACATAGAAATCGAAAACGTGAGAAGTTAATATGTGGTATTTGTGGTTAGTCTATTTAATATTTAAATTAAAATAATATACTATATAACTAAATTAATATAAGAAATATCATATATATATATATATATATATTAGAATATTATATAAAATAATAAATTATATATAGTATATTTTCATTATATTATTAAAATAGATTTCAAGAGAATACTTAAATTAAAAATAGTAAAGATATAATGTATTAATGTATATTATTTATTTATTGACAACACATCTATATGTAATTTTATATATTTATATTAGTAGTATAATACTATTAACTCTCTAAAACCTTTAAAGGTTTTTGAACAATTGTTTAAATTTATGTATTACCACATAGTTGATTAATGTATAGAATACTATATATATATATATATATATATATATATATATATATATATATATATATATATATATATATATATGAATTCATTTAATTGATAATCTTTACGAGTATAGATATGGGGAACTACATGAGATACCTTTCATTGATATGATAAAATAATCTACTATGAAGATCCTATATTTAAACTAACACCGTATTCAGTGTATAGTGTAGACTGTAGAGTGTACAGTGTACAGTGTACACTGTACATTGTACACTGTACAGTGTACACTGTACATTGTACATTGTGCATTGTACGTTTTAAGTGAGGTCATTTCACTCGTTACATATTAGGATAGACATAAATTGAACTGTGTAAAGGTCAATATTCACTATTGTACTTCAGCTCATCAGATAACTGGATTTGACTTGAAACCGCGATTTAATCTGCAACTTCAATATTTTAGATTAAATATTAATATTTTAGATAAAGAAGTTTTGTTTACTAAATCAAAATACCTGATTGTAAATATATTTAATAATTAAATTCGTACGTATTAATCAATAAGCAACTGAATTAACAGCAGTAAGTAAAAATCTCATCACCAGTTGTGTAGTGCAGAGAGAAATCTATATTTAGAAATTAAACAATACCTGTTTTGTTATACCTAGAGTATCGATTGTATACTGATTCATATATTAATCATAATAAATATATTAATTGGAAAAACACGAATATATAGACCTACTCGCTATTGATCCTATATACATATGTTACATCCCATGGACTGAACCTGACTGTCGATATCATGTTCTATTGGTTCAGGGATACTATAATAGAGGTGAAACATTTACGTTCAGTACACGATTCGGTCATCCGAGATGAAATAAAGGCGATATTAATATAGTATATAAGATGTAATTGCTTAGGAAGAGGATAATGAACTAAAGGTATTGTTAGAGTTAAGATCTTTTTGGTGTTTAGTGGTAATGGGTTGGGACCATGGATGTCTACGGAGTAAAGGACGTGATAGACGCTTTCCATATAAAGGATTACACTAATTGTTTTATATATATATATATATATATTAATTGTTTAATATATATATATATATATATATATATATATATTTATTTATTAATCAATTAATGTAATATCTACATATGAGTCAAATCATATATTAGAACGTTATTATTAGAGCTAAATGTATGGCCAAGTGTTAATCAATATATAAATAAAGTTACACCTACAATGCATTTCTTATAATGATATATCTACTATAGCATTATTATATATTATACATAAATATATCATTGGCTCTATTTATTACATGATCATTATTTACATTAGAAGATCCACGAATTCAAAATAAGCGTATCTATTTTTTATTGCATTACATTTGAATTTCGCATGCAATTGAATAATGTACGTAATGTATCTTATAATATACGCATGTCGTACATTGTACACTGTATGTATTACATACCCTACGGGGATACATGGACTAGTATTTACGGACAACCATAACACGTGATATTGGTACGTTCTTAAATAATTGATTTCTAATTGCTTTTATGATGTCAACGATCATAATCTATATGTCAACCATAGATAACACATTCCCAATATAGTACTACAAATATATATATGAATTTATCTACTTATATATATCAGATATTATAAAGTATTTTTTAATTATACATTAATTCTACGGTTATAACCATTATTAAATGCCCTCAATAGTATATATACTATACCATACTATATCAATTATTTGAGATAAACTAACAGAGGGTGATGACCTCCACCTGGGGTCATGTAAGGCCATTTTAAAAAATGTGAGATATAATATTAATTCACCCTTGCCTACTGCCGAGATAATTATATACAAACATATAGTTAAACAATATAATAGGATGCATAATTTATATTTTACTCTCGGGGAACTTACTTTTGATGACAACTGTATCTATTATTGTATATATTGCATACGTCAGAACTGTTATTACTTCATATATTACTAAATAAATCATGTAGATGCAAGAGATAATATTGTAATATATATATTACAATGTAATATATGATGTAATATATATTACAATGTAATTGTAATATATATATATTACAATGTACATAATAAAATAAATACAAATACTTATTTTATAAACATAATATTTGGTTAATCACTAATTTTCGAATAATTTTAGATGTTTTTTAAATATATAAATTAACGAAAGCTCACAAATTAAACAATACAACATTCAATTCGAATTGTCCTAAGATATGTGTATCATTGTGTTAAATAGTAGCTGTATATGTGTACGTGTATGAGTGGATGTATGTGTGTGAGTGTGTGTGTGTATATGTGGTGTGTAAATTATGTATTATACACAAATACTTTAACGTGTTAATAAATATTCTACAATGTGCTTACGAATAAAAATGAACAATATAGTAAAACACAAAATAAAAGTAATATAGCGTGAGTTTAGGTTTAAAATAAAATATATAAAATAAAATAAAATATAGAGGAGGTGATTATTTTCACCTAAGCAGGAGGCTTTTTATAATAGTTTTTTTTGGAAGGCGGTTCCATTTGTTTGTAGACAGGTGGTGATAATTTTTGTTACCTACCGAATTTAATGGTATGGGAGGTAGTGAAAGGGTTATGAGGTGAGAAGATCGTAGTTTTCTGCAATTCGTCTTCATATGTATATGTGTCAGATTATTCTGGAACTTACTAGATAAGAAATAATATCCTAGAAAGCGCTTAGTACCTAGAGTGGTAGTACATTGTAGGACATCTAAACGAGTGTATCGTGGTTATATATCGTCCCCGATATCCGTAACATCTCTCGTAGAAATATCGGGGAGTCGCGTGCAAAGGAAGAGAACAATGGCGCGAT